>JAOQGL010000040.1:61940415-61988278 GCA_027564165.1 Gallinago nigripennis | reverse complement strand
TCTTCAGTTTAAACCCATTGCCCCTCGTCCTGTCCCTGCAGGCCTTTGGAAACAGGCTCTCCCCGGCCTTCCTGTAGGCCGCCCTCAGGTACGAGCTATCTGTTCTCTTTTAAATTGAATAGTTGAAAAACAAATAATTTGGAATCTATGACTTGGTTGATGGGTGCTTAAGTTGAAGAGATGATACTGAATTTTTTTTGTTGTGACATAAAAATAAGTACCCAACAACTAGCATAAGAGCTAGCGCTGTTATTCTTTGAAATATATGTATTAGCGGTAGGAGGTAGTTTGGCTCGTAGGTAGAAAGACTGTGTCTCCTGTTGAACTGTTTGGAGCTGTGGGATAAAGTGAGTTAGGGCCGTCTTAAACTGTAGCAGAGTCAGGTGCTATTCTTTGATATTCCTGATCAGGGGTGCATTAAAACCCTGGGGGAATTTTGTGTGAACATGTGTCAGTTGTATGGCTTATCATAGGTCAGTTTTATGTAGTGGGCCATATTAGACTGTTGCTTGGCTATATCAAGAAAAAATGCTTTGGTTCTTGAAAAAAAATTGAGAATGTATTTTTGTTGCAGTTGGTTTAACCAACTCCTGTGTAATGCTTAGCGGAATTGCAGGAGTACTGTGATCTTACAGTAGGCATACACATAAAAGGCTATTTCCTGTCTTTATAAGTGTGTGTGTGTATATGTATATATATATATTACTAACTTAACCTGACTCAGTGTGCTTGCGGTGTGCTATTGGACCTCCAGTGTTCTGCGTTTTGCTAGTTTTATGGTTAGCCTTCCTGAAGACATGCCATTGCAGTTTTAGAGTAGCTGTCGGATGCCTTTGTAGTCTTGGGGTTGTTTTTTGTTTTTTTTTTTAACTCAGGATTAAATATATCAGTAAGTGCATTTATATATCCAATGGCATGGGAAGATCTACAGGTAGAGGAGTTATATATGCATATATATGCACCGATGGAAGGACTGAGGTAAGCCTGAGGTGAGGGTCGGATGGCACTGCACAGAGGGGTTTCTGATCTCAGGGACACCTCCATCACATCATCATCAGGTGGAACCATCACAGAGGGTGGTGTGTGATGGGTGAGTGTGAGGGGAGAAACAAGGAGAGGGCAGGCAGGCAGGTTGGGCTGACTAGAAAGAAAACATCCAGAAATGGTCTCCACTAGGTCTTGTAGCCACAGTCAAAAGGAATAAAGCCACCTAAACTGACCACCCACAGAAACATGCAGCTGTCTAGGTGAAGGGCTGCATGGAGTGTGTGAGCCTGTCACTCTGGCAGGAGGAGAGCAAAGACAATGCCTGCTGGCTGAGCTTAAGGAGGGAGTGGAAAGGTTGAGGACCATTTGGGAATGTGGAAGGGAAATAGATTGGTGGAGCCAGACTTGCCATCCTTAGGGAAAAACCAGCAGGTGGAGGCTCCAAGAGAGGCAGAGGATCCCCAGCCCTCTTGGCACCAGGCAGAAGGAGGGGAACTATGGAGGGGAATGGAAGCAGGTACCTGCTCGGGGCAGCAGGAGGGTCCTCTCCAGACTTCCCCTGCCTTCCCAGGTAGAGAACAGATATGGGCCTCTGAAGATAGAGGATGAGGGAATTGAGGATGCTGATAAAGCCCCATCTGGGTGGCTGCCAAGGCAGCCAGCTCCATGTATTGAGACAGCTTCTGTGAGGAGCAAGAGGAGAGCGATAGTTCTAGGTGGGTCCATTCTGAGGGGAACTGAGGGTCCCATGTATTGGCTGGACCCTTCCCACATGGAGGTCTGCTGCTTCCCTGGGGCCCATGTCAGGGTTAGAACCATTCCTGGCGTGATACAGCCCTCAGATTATTACCCTCTTTTGATCTTACAGGCAGACTGTGATGAGTTAGAGAGAAGTCTGAGGGCAGTGAAGGAAGATTTCACGGCCTTGGGTCGACTTGTCAAGGGTTCAGGAGCACAAATCTTGTTCTCCTCTGTCCCTCCAGTTTTGGGGACTGATGGATGGGTTAAGAAGACGACCAGAAAGATCAATGCGTGGCTCCAGAAGTGGTGCTACCAGCAGGGCTTTGGGTTCTCTGGTCGCAGTTTGATTTACAGGACACCGGGCCTGCTGGTGAAGGACGGGAAACCCCTATCCCGAAAGTGGAGAAGGGTACTAGGCCGAGAGTTAGCAAGGCTCATAGACAGGGCTTTAAACTAGAATCGAAGGGGGAGGGGGATAAACCAGGCCCATTAGTACTGAGCTTGGGGGTAAAGGGCCAAGGATGGCTGCGTAGGGAAGAGTGTGGCCAGTAGGTGGAGGGAGGACATTCTACCCCTCTGCTCTGCACTGGGGAGGCCACAACTGGAATCCTGTGTCCAGTTCTGGGCTCCCCAGTTCAAGAGGGACAGGGAACTACTGGAGAAAGTCCAGCGTAGGGCAATGAAGATGATGGAGGGATTGGAGCATCTCCCTGATGAGGAAATGCTGAGAGAGCTGGGACTTTTTAGCCTGGAGAAGAGAAGGCTGAGGGGAGACCTCATTAATGCTTATAAGTATCTAAAGCGTGGTTTGAGGGAGGCTGGAGCCAGTGACAGGACGAGGGGCAACGAGCACAAGCTAGAACATGGGAAGTTCCACTCAAATCTGAGGAAAAACTTCTTTAGGGTAAAGGTGCCAGAGCCCTGGCAGAGGCTGCCCAGGGAGGCTGTGGAGTCTCCTTCTTTGGAGATCTTCAAGACCCACCTTAATGCAGTCCTGAATGATGTGCTCTGGGCAACCCTGCTTTGGCAGGGAGTTGATCTCTAGAGGTCCCTTCCAAGTCCAACAATTCTGTGATTATAACTGCTTGTATTTCTGCAGTGTCTGGGGCTTATGTTTTTGGACACAGGCTACAACTGTAATTCAGATGTATGATAAAAATGGTTTTGTTTTCCAGGAGGCTTTATAACCTAAGTATAAGACAAGAGACCTTGTTTTAGGTGGGAATGTGTTTTGAAGCTGAAATCCTAGAAAAGTTTCCTTTTTCCTTAAGTAAAATCCTGCTTTTTTGACGTGAATAGTTCCTGCTTTAAAATTAATTTTTTCCAACCTACAATAATTCTGTTGACATGCATTGGTTATAGCGAGGAGAGTCAGGCAGAGGCATCTCTCTCTGAAAAGTAGGAACTGTTAGGAAGTTCTTACTTTAGTGGGACCTGGTCAACTTCTACAGCAGACTGTGTCCCCAGGTGAAGAAGTGATACCCAGCTTAAGATCAGATGAGAAGAGTTTAGATGAATTTTGTCTTAAATGCCGTGTTCCATTCTCATGTTCCTCTGCACTTTGAAGCCAACTCTTTTAATATTTAATGATCAAGGTTGGCTTGAATGACATGTGAGTAGTGAGATGTAAGCACGAGGATACATGTTAGAGTATGTTCAGATCATTATGTTCTTCCCAGTTTGTGTGTTGCTCGTTTCCATTAAATGACTGCAAGTATCTCACACCAAGTTTTGCGCATTTCCCTCCGTTGCCTTTTTTACCCCTGTAAAAGACTAAGTGGTGTTTAGTCTTAAAGTCACAGTTTGTGATGAGGAGTACTTTTGAAGGATGTTAATAAAGTAAATGTGAATGTACCAGAAAAATGTTCTAAGCTTTGATTATGTGAGTTGCTTATTTATGAGAAGAAGCATCGTCCATATCTTCATGCATACTCATACATATTTATACAGTAGTATATTTTAGATGTTAGCTACCTCTGTAGCTTTAGGCTGTTGTTTCATCTGTTGTAATCATGTTACAATAATTAAAACATCAGCGAAACAAACAAACAAAACCTCATTTTAGTGTAAGAGAGCTTATGATGCCTAACAGATAGAAGTAATTAATTTTTGCATGAAAGGCATACAGTGGGAATGCTGTCAAAACTGTGCACTAACCAACCTGTATGTTGAGGAGGTACTAAGTACACGTGAACTGGGTGGTACTTAGTGATACATTTGGGTTTTCTTGCTTGTTCCTTCCCAGTATTTTGTTGTACTAAGAGGCTGTATTTGTCACGTTTGAGCAAAGCCTAGTTACTCATCAGCTGCTTTCATTGCATTCTTTGCTCAATTCTCACTCACTGCAAATGGTATCTTTCCGTTCAAAAAGTGCCAGTCATTTTTTTTCTAAGTGTCTCATCAAACTTGATGCAAAGCCCAGGCTCTTGCAGTGTGACTGACTTTATTTGTTTGGACAGGTTGGCTATGTAGACTTTCCATTATTTTTTATTTTTTTGATAGGCTTTGTGATTTTTAGCTGAGATTTCTGAGAACTTTGCTGTGTCCTGTGATCAGCAGATATTTTCTCTGAAGCTTAGGTCAGTGGTTTTAGTCACTGGCCCTAGAACTAGAAGCAAATAGTTAAAAAATTCTGCTTTGAGCTGTGCTTGTCTTACTGTCTCTAGGTGGGCATGGTGTGAGATTTGAAGAGCTATTTACAAGTGGTTTAAGCAGAATACAAATACTTTCCCAAGCCTTTTATTATTATTTTTCCATTTTCTGCGCTTAGACGTTATTTTTCTAATGTGTTACTTTTCAAAGTTACCGAAAAGGCTTCCTAGTCTCTCCACGGGCTCCTTAAATTCCACTTCCAGTGGAACCAGAGCTCAGTGTGGTCCAACAAAAGCGGCAGCTGATTGCTGGGGCCCAGCATTGTTGTGTTGCCGCAGTTCCCTACATGCTGGATCCCAAGAACGCGTCTCCCAGGGCACCTGGAGTCGACTTCACAAAGCGGTAACGATACAGCGACTGTCTGAGCGCCAGAGGGACAGGAGCAGTGCTTGCAACCAACAGATTAAAAATAAAAACAAATAATAACCTAGTTTCTGCTGTTAGCAAAGCACATGACAAAGTGCAGTATATGCAGAATGAATTACATGTACTCACAAAAGAAGACTGTCCTTAAGAGTATAATTGGCAACTGCTGATGGTTTTTGTTTTGGTATGGTTTTTTTACTGACAAAAAAATTAAGCAAATGCTCCCTGAGTTATTGGACATGATTAAAAAAAACCCAGTGTGGCTCTTTTGAGTCAGTAAGGCAGACTTGAATCAAGTTACCTAAGATTTATCATGACACTTCAAATGATAGTAATCTGCACATCTCTGGTGACAGCCTGGGTCATTGAATATTAGTTTAATTGAACCTAAAAATCACGTGAGATACTTTATTTAAGGTCATCAAATGCGTTTTTATGTGAACGCAATATATTGTAAGAAACTATTGTTAAAATCATAACAAGGCTTTTCTACGGCTCTACTGACAGTTTCCTGATGGGGCAGTTGGAATGAAGCCATTCCCAGTTTTATAATATATTTCTATCTCTCTTCATCAGTGCATTATTCTAGTGTTTTGAAACATGTGGGTCCAGATTTTTTTTTAAAAAGTCTACAAAAGTTTATGCGATGTGGTTTTATTTTATTTTTTTTTTTTAGGTTCCTCTGCTAAGCAATCTCTGTTTTTGTTTCTCCAAGGGGATGAAAGGGCTCGCATCCGTCTTAGGACCAAACTTTTTGTATCCAGGAAATGTTGTGGTAGATTTAAATAAGGGCATGCTATATGAGGAGGAGAAAATAGTCCTGTTTTTCTTTTGTACAAATAGTGCACCAGTTACAGCATGTGATGAAAATGAGTGCAGCATAAGGGGGATGTACAATTCTCATGCTGGAGACCAGCTGTCAGTCCTTTTCCCTTGCCTTGGTAAGTGCCTTGACCACTGGCCTTACAGGGGAAATTTCACTCTCTCCTGACAAATCTTTTTATGAACAAACATAAAACAGTTTGAACTTCGCCTGCAGACAAGTTTGCTCTGATGTTTGGAATGGTGGCCAGGGAAATGGCGGTGTGAATCCTCTGAAGTGGAGGAGTGACGCTCAATGGGTCTGCCCACGTTTCATGGTTGGGCTGTTGCACAAAGGGAAGAAGCTGCTTCTTTCTTCTTTCTCCTCTGTCTATTGGGGAGGAATTTAGAAGAACATCGCCGCCTTTTGAGAGAGAGAGAGGATCAATCCCTAAAGATTCTTCAGCTCTTCCTCTTAACCTTAAATCCTTAAATTCTCATTATTTTAATGGGCGTTTTAAGTGCTTAAGGAGGAATTAGGAGCCTATAGACTTTGGCCCGCTGTGCCTCTGTTCTGGGGAAAATGTGAGCTGGAGGCAAGTGTCTTGCTTTCGAATGGAGTGAGGCCTGTAAGCCTGGAGGAGAGGTGGGATTTGAGAGAGACCCTTGCCACTACATTTTTTTGGCCAACTAACTTGGGCAACTTCCTGCTGAGCAGGCTCGCTGGTGTGAATGCCATGCTGTGAATTGCCTTACTCTTATACACGGACCCTGGGTATCTACCCCAGGGGTGTAGATTTTGGTCTAAGAACCAGGCACCTGTACATCTTAGGGAGCTAATGACAGTTACGTGGGAGTTGTGACCTCTAAAAGAGCAGCATTTTTTACGTCTACCTCTGTGTTATTTGACTAAATAATATTTGGAAAGATTGCATGCATATGAGATGAGTTGTCCTTATTAATAGCCTAAGGAGTAAACACTTGCAATAGTAATTTAAAGATAGCACAGTGTAGTACTCTTCTTTGCCAGCTCGGCACAAAGAACAAAATGCGGGCACTAGATCAGGAAAGTAAGTCAGTGTCTATATCTTTAAAGATGGGGAAAAAAAACCTGAAGGGAGCCAAGCCTTTTCTGAGATATGTTTACCAAACAGGTCAGTCAATCCAGCAAAAAGATGTCATTAACGTACATATTAATAAATAAATTCAATACATGTGACTTAGGTTTGTGCTCGTATTATGAGCTGATACACAGCCAATTTTCTCCATGTGACAGATGAATGTAACTTGAGAATAATCCTGTTCAAGAATTTAAATGAGGTGCACAATGTAAGATCCTGACAGTGAAAGAATAAGGTAATAGGGATTAAGTACATCAAGAACAGGTACTTTCTGTGTGCAGGAGTTAAGGAAATTCCCTGTGCAATACTTGACTACCATCCTTAATCTTTGGATTTAATTGTTCATAAAAAGTGAAGCACCACCCATAAAAAAAACCCACTGCAAAACACCACCACCACACACCCCCTCCCACCAAAACAGTGCCAGAAAACTAGAAATTTGTATCTAACAGTGTCCTGGCATTTCGTATCTGAAAAGGTGACGTTTTAATTGCCTGCATTGATAGTATGAATGTGAATACATGAGTATTCCGATTGATGGCATTAGGAACAGCTAACAACAAAAGTAAAACTTCCTGTTGAAACTGGTGTTACATTAGAAAGACAGAAATTTTAATTTCATCAGACTTGTATAAAATTCAACTGTTTTATGGCTTATGCTTCATTTACTGTCTTCATTAAAGGCTGAGTAGCTTTATATCCTAACTTGAAAAAAAATTCCAAAGGTAAAATTGAAAATTGTTTGGCTCAGAGTGTTTAGAAACTTGGTTGTTTGAGTTCTTTTATTCCCTTTGAGAACAGAATACTCTTCTTCTTAATGCCAAGTTTCAAGAGCTGGATTTAAAAGTGCTATTCTTTACCACCTACAGAGATCCAAGGTCTTTCAGAAGTCCTTCCAATTTTTTGTGGATTGTAAGAAGAAGAGTATTGGGCATAACTTCACAGCACAGAGTTCTTGTCTATATCGTGTTTTACCCATTACAACAAGGTCTAAGCAGAATCCACACCAGCACGTAAGATTTTGTCCCTGTTCTCCCAAATTAACAAATTAGCACCTACTACTCCGCTACTTAAGTGGTGTGGCTTCCATAATGAGATCTGAGATTTGTGAAAATGCCAGTAGATGTTCCACATCAAACATCTCCTGCTGTTGAAGTCAGGTCCTGAGGAACTGAATACAGTTCCTCATAATTTCTTGTAATCATTACCTCAAAAGGCTATTTGCAGATCTTCTTCAAGGGTAATTTAAAGAGAGGTTATTAATCAGTCTCACTTGTCATTTCCTTCCTATATATTTGTATTTCCACTTACACTTTTACAGGAAAAGCCAGTGCTGAAAGATAGGAAACTGCTCTGAGAGATCAGTACAGTATGTTTTACTTGCTCAGCAATGGATTAGCTTAACAAAAACAATTCCTGATGGATATTTGCCTAACCTTGTCTTCAAAAAAAAAACCCCTCTAGAGATGGAAACTCTACAGCTTCCACTTGGAAGTCTGTTCCAGTGCTTTGATGGTCTTACCAATTGGAAGACCTTTTCTAATATGTCATCTATGCTGTAGCGTCAATCCTAATTTAATAGGATAGTTTAAAAAAACAAGTGTCTAGAGAGTCAATATTATATCTGAGAGTCCAATGAGTCAGTATCGTGTTGTTGGAAAATTTGGCAAGCTCCATCATGAAAGAAGTACAATACGTAAGAAATCTTTATGCTCTCCTCAGCATCACAACACATCGCTTGGAGCATTTCCTCCAGATCTGGACACTACATGTCAGATTTGGATTTACTGGAAAAATTCCAGGGAATAAGTAGTAATCTTCATTGCAAGGTTAGGCTGTTGATGAGGAGGACACATCATAACAGTCTTGAAAAACATAAAAGGCCGCAAAGAAGTATGAAACAGTCCTTTTAGTCCTTTTTAACCCTTGTTTTTGGTGTGGGGGTTTTTTTTTGTGTTTTTATTTCCCGCCCCCCCCCCCCCCCTTGCAAAACAGTTACCTCATTTGTTGCTCCCATCCAGTATCGGTGTAGTTTATCTTTTCTGTGTAGGTGTATAACTTTGCCCTTTTTGATTTACATTGCTTTTTTAGTGAATTGTTTCTGCAATTTGTCAAGACAGCTTTGAATTCCTATAACCAAGAACATTCCCATAATCCCTGCCAGGTTAGCATTGCTGGCAAATTGTCATTTATTGCATCATTCAGGTGAAAGCACTGAACAATATGAGAGTCAGGACAAACCCTGTGGAAGTGGTACTTAATAATATTGAGTTTGATTAGTAAAACGAATACAAGCTTCACAGGCAGTTCGGAAGTTCTTTTAGAACACAGAGTATGTCCCAAGAAATCCTTAGAACCTTAGCTGATCTGTTAGTGTCTTGAGATAACTTTGGGGACTTCAGTGACAAATGAAATAGGAAAAGGGCTAAAATGTCCTGCGTCCCATCATGGATGAAGTAACATCTTTGCTAGGGATTTTGGATCCTGTTCATTCTAAACTCAAAATACATTTTGTATTGACTCTGTCCATTGCTATGTAAATGCTCCAGGTGAACATTTGGGAGTTACGAAGGTGGATGCTCAGTCGATGTAACTGAATCGTTGCTTCAGCGTCTGACTCGTGTCCCAGTTCAGCCAGTTAAGTCAGCCTTGGTTTAGCTTTTAATCTTGTGAACAGTCCCACTGTGTTAGCTGGAACTGCTCAGGTGCCTGAAGTTGAATACAGGATGAAATGCTTCACCAGTTTGTACCTTTCCACTGCATGACTGTTTAACACTTTGAAGATATTTCTATCGAATTAAGGTATTACCTTCAAAATTTTAAGCTTTGTGGGATCATGACTTTCTGAACTTCAGGCATTAGAAAACTCTTTTGTATGTGGAACTCTAAATAGTTTGCAACTCCTACGAGCTGCTGAAGCTCTTACTATAAAACCTCCTTTTGTCGTGGTGCAGAGAAAACTGGAGCCGTCTCTCCTATGAAGAAGCTGTATTTTAATTTACTTCCCTTGTGCTCTTTCAATCATTGTTGAACAACGTCGCATTTGTTGCCAGCATTGTCACTTTTTTAGCTTAAACAAGCTCACAACTATGGACAGTTTGGAATTGAAAGCGTTGTGTCTTTGAAGAATTAATTATTCCTCAAAGATTAATTATAGATACTGTTGAAGGTGGCTTTAGATCCTACTGTGTATTGAGACCTGACTGGACTGTTGGTTGTGGCTGTCAGTCTTGGAGGAAGTCCTTACGGCAACTGCTTTCTATTTGGAGATTCCCTGCAGTGCATCGTTAAAATAATAATAAAAAAGATCCTACATCTCCTGTATAAGTGCTATTTATTCTAGATGCCACGCACTTCTAATACTGTGTGAGGTAGATAGCACAGTGGCAAGTTAAACAGAAGTTCAGATAACAAATATACTCAGAATTGGGCTACATGTGAAGAAAATAATCTTTGCTCAGAATGCTAAAAAGAGTAGATTTAAGTATAGTTTTTTTGCACCAAGTCAGTGTTTACCATCTTGTGTGGCTTAAGCTTTTTGCATTTATAAATTAAATGAAAAATTCAAAGCATTGGTGAATGCCCGATTCAAGAAATGCATACTAAAATCTGCTTCAAAGAAAACATTTGATTTAATTCCAGTTTTTTGGCACAGTGATAAGAGAATCAGTCAACACATTAATTGTATATATTAATCATCTTTCGTGTATGGTACCCGCTAATAGCAAGTGTCTAATAGTATATAAAACTGTGGTTTTAAAGTATGTTGAAGACCAGTGGCAAAAAAAAAGACCAAGAAATACTTTACCCTTTATAAATAAATGTTATTCCTGAATGCATGATTAGAATAAATTATTGTTTCACCTTTTCAAGAAAACAAACAAAAGCTTCCTATGAAATAAGTGGAAGGTGGGAATCACTAATAATATTTAATCTCTTGGGTTCCAATGTGTCATTGTTATTAATGGCATCAGCCTGCACAGTGATTCCAGGCAAGGTTTTAAAGGTAAGGTAAAAGAGGGGCAAAAAGAAAAAAAGAAGCTTAATAATGTTAGCATGACAATAAGTGACTCTGCTAGAAACACAAAAGTTGAATGTCAGTCAGTGACATTCATAAATTGCAAGTTAAAAACACTGGAAGCTTCCCTGGTATCTGAAAAAGAAGTAATTGGTGCCTGCTATTGTCAGCAGTATTATTTATCTCCGGTATTTTCCCTTTTGTTGCTTGAGATGATCTGTGTAATTTCTTTCTCCTTTAGCCTTGAGAATGGAGAATAGAAGGAAAGCCAGAAAAGCGAGGGAAGGGAAGCTTTCTTAGAGTGATGTGTTTTGAGCCCGTTCCCTCCTCTCCTGCCGGTGGTGGTATATAATAATACAAGTCTTCTAAAAATGAGAGTTGAGATAGACTGCACTCACAAATAATGCATTATATAGTGTTAGTTTTCAGAATAACATGCGTTTTGAATTGCTTTTTCTCAAAACTTGACTTAATCGCCACATGCAGTCTGCAGTAGAGAAGAGCTGAGCGAAGGCCTGTGCACCGTTGGTCAGTTCAACATCAAAAGCTCTTATTTCCAGTATTTTTAGTTTTTCCGTTGCACAAAAAAATATTCTTACATGCACAGAGATCTATAGCTGATGTTTTCTTTTTTGTTTTCCTTCCTCTGTCCCTTGATAGTTCAATGGGGTTAAGCTATTTCTAGGTATAGTATTCCATAAATTGCAGATGCCCCCTCCTGGCTGTTTTCTTCAGGAGCGTGAGCCTCAGTGCCTTGGCTAGAAACTGGTTTTGTCCGTTTCAGTGTGGCCCGTTTTTACTCTGCTTTTGAAACCGAAAGGGCATCCCCGTATCACTGACTCGTTTCCAAAAAGTATCGGGTTGTCGTAGAGCTGTGCTGCTCTCAATGAAGCTAGATACAGAGGTGGAGAATGATTGCTCTGTGTTTGAAGCGTGCAGCCTGCTGTGCTGTATCATCACAGCTGGGCTTGATGCGGGTGTTGCTGGCTAAAGAAACAGAGTTGGTGGGGACCTGATTGTGGACTTCAGTGACTCTGAAGTTACTTGTTTAAAAATTACTTTTCTCTTGGACCTTTGCAAAATTATTCTATTTCTGAAGGGCAGGTATTTTGTTTCTTGGGATAATGCTATACCCCAGGTGCTGTTGTGGTTGCCATGGCAGTTTGGTAGCAGGAAACCTCTTAAATACGATACTACTGGCAAAGAAATAGTGTCTTTTTGATCACTTTGACAGATGCTCATTTTATAGAATATTATCCATTGAATGGTTTGATTTTGGGGATAAAATGTCCCTTTTTTCTTTAAGGTCATTACCTTTGAATAAATAAGTTTGAGTTGGCTTCATGTTTTTTTTTTTATTCAATAAATATGTAAAGCTCCTATCCCCTCTCCCCCAGTCTTCCTTCATTTTAGAAGCTGTTTTGATAACTGGTGTGCAAGTGTGATTGAGCCAAGCTGGCTTCGCTTACATAATCTCACTGGAAAAAGAATTTTCAGACATGTGATTTGCTTGTTGAGAATACCTGCTTTAATTTTGTTTGCAATCTGTCCTTTTTCCCTTGTTAAATTCTGAGATGTGAAGCAGAAGAACAGCCCGTGCACCCGCACACGTGTGTGTGTGGGGGGGGAGGGTGGGTAGGAGGATGAGTGAGCTACTTGCAGTTTAATAACTTTTTAATAAAAAAAAAGTTTAATACCTTTTTATCGTCTGAGCTGCCTGAAAAAAAAAAGTTTGTTTTTTTTATTTTTTTTAAAAAAGGTGTTTTCTTCAGATGAGAGTTTTTGGTTATTGTTGTGTCTTAATAAGCAAAGAAAAAGATGTGGGGATTTCTTTTGAAAATGAAGTTATTGATATTCTTCCCACCCAAGCATTCAAGGTAATGGGGTTAAAAGGAAAGGACTGAAGGCTGAACTGCCCCTTTTGGCGCTTGTCTGAAGGAGAAACTGAATAGCTAGAGATTATCACAGGAGGCGTTGTGGCCCAGGAACTCTCTCTCCCTGAGACCTTGTTCCCGTGTTGCAGGGTTTTGCAAGCAGCAGGGAAGCGGTGACAGAACTCAGCAAATTGTGAGGGTTGTGCTGGCTCCTGTCTGGAAAGTCAGGGGGTGGGATGCTGTCTCTGTGCATTCTCCACGTTTCTAGTCCACCTGCTCTGGGTGGGAAGGTGTTGGCATCTGCTGCAAGAGTGGATTTATGGTGACATACAGCATAAGTTGAAGTTGCAATCGAGCCCTTAAGCAAGGGTTGATTTAGCTGCTCGTGATTTTTTATGAAGGCTGTAGTGAAACTTACTCAGAAGGTTATTCTAATCCTGTTCTGCAATAGGAAAAGGAAAGTGTAATTTAAAACAAATGGCTTGCCAGACGTTGGATGCCTAGTGAGCTTGTGCTAGTCCCTAGTGCAGAGGGTCATCAAATCAAATAGTGTGGCTGAAGTTTTGAAGTGCTTGGATAATTTTATGACCGATAGTAGCATTTGTAGTTATGAAAGGTAAGATAAAGATCATCAGCTCTCGTGCTTCAAGGCATAAGGTAATCACTGCAGTGTTGCAGGAGGGATATTTCCCCGCTGAGCGGCATTACACAGGTGGTTATGTTCGTTATGAGGTGTGTTCTTTCCTTTGATCTAAGCCATTAGCCAAAGAGGTGACACTTGATGGGTGAACGGGTCAGTAAGACAAATCTCATACTAGCCATAGAGGGGATATATGTTTCTATGTGAAAGGGTTTTGTTGCATCACATAATTCAAGCTGTTGCTTACAGGAATGTTGGTTCACTAAAATCGTATAAAGGTGAGGTGTTCCCATTTTGGTTCAGCAACTCTTCAACTGCTGCGAGATTCTTATTTTTACTATGTGTGTGTAAATACATATATATTTGTATATATATGAATGATTGTTGTTTGGTTAGTTGCTCCCTCTTGAAGCCAGCTTCAGGCCACAGTCTGCAGGTGTGCACTCCTTGATTTCCCAGCAGTTGGCACAGACACTTGGGCTCAAGAGCACAAGCCAGATCCTTTCTCTGTATCCAGTCAGTGACAGGGTTGTCAGGCACTTCTAGGTCCCGTCTGAGGTCTTCTCTGCCCTGGGGGATTAGAGCTAGCTGTTTAATACTTCACACTGTCCATATTTAGCGCTAGCCACAAGAAAAAGCAAAGCATAGTAATCATGTATATAATACTAGTAAAATATGATTCTGTATATTCTTGGTTCCTGTTTAAGTAGGCTTCTTTTCATGTTTACTTTCCCATTCTCATTCTCACCTTAGAATCCCTTTTCTGGACACATTTGCAGGGAGTTGCTTTGAAAACAGGTGATCAGGAATCTCCACCTTATTTCATATGAATTCTGAGTAGTCCTTCTCAGAGTCGACTGAAAATGTCTAACACGCCTCAGAAATTCGCTAGATGTTTTTGCAGCTGCCACACATTTGTACCTCATAATTATTCTGTCAACCAGCTTGCTTCTCCATTTCTTACAACTCCAAATTAATACAGAAATTCTTGTCATTAGTCTGTCTTGTCATGATGTTGCATTTTTGCTTTTAAATCTCACCCATTCAGTTTTCCAGCTCACAAGGTCATCTCATTCTTCCTGTGTGATGATCTTCTCCTCTTCCGTGCTGCTAACTATGTCATCTTTGTATTTCTTAATCTAATCCTCGAACCAAGGTTGCTGTTGCATATATTAAGCAGGATCAATCTTACTAAGAAAACACATGATTTTTTCTCAGGTGATCTACTAGTAATGAGAATATATTTTATTTTCTCCCACTTTAAGTCTACCTCCACGCTTTCAATTACTGCCTCTTCCAAAGTCTGCATTATTCAGTGTCAAAATCACATGAATATGCGTTTATTATTTTTCCTTTCTTGGAACGTGAGTCCTGTGGGGGGGGGGGTTTATGTTGTTTTTTTTTTTTTTTTTTTTTTGCTTGAGCAACAATGATCTGGGGTGCAAAAAGAACAAAGCTTTTAAGTAAAGGTTTATGAAACTAACTGAAATGATTAGGAAAACTTAAGGTCCCGATCATATTAGTTTGTAAGTTTCATTAAAAAACTTGCTATTGAGTTTGTGTTTTCATCTTCTGGTTCTTTCGATATGCTGGAAATGCTCCTGTCTGTCTGTCTGTCATCATTCTTATGAGAAACTGGGACATTTGCCTGGGTTTGAGGCTACACAGGGTTAGATTCTCGCTGAATCCACATGAGAATAAGAGAATCCATAACTGGTCTTCTCTTTATTTTCCACATTCTTAGCTGAAAAAGAGCCTTTCACTGTTCATTCTCTTTTCCTTTGAAAGATTGAGCTCAGGTGCTATTTTTACTCTGTGGCTAACGTGGGAGACGTGGCTTACCTTATTAATCAGTCTCTCTCATCCTTCTAAGGTTTTTTTTGCTTACTCCTAGTATCTTCTTTGAAGTGCTTTTCATCTTTGCTGTGTTTTTCTCACTTAACATTCCAAAAAGTTTCCACCTTCAATTAAAGTTATTCCTCTATATTCTTGAACTCAATGCAGTCCGATCAGTTGTGTTAACTTTTCTAGATGCTCAGAGTTGGCCCTGTTTAATCCCAAACCTTCTTTGTAGACTTATTTTTATATATCCTGTTCTATATCAATTAACTCATGAAAAGACAAGTCAGTTTAGCCAGCTTTTCTATAGGATTATTGCTGCTTTTAATTTTTTCACCCCTGATGATGTCCCCGGTGAGGCTTATTTGTGATTAGAGGTAAAGAACTGGAGAATTCCCATCGTGGATTAAAAAAATGCAACCTGCCACCAAAAAAAATCACTGAAACATGAAGAAGTTATTCAGTCTATTCTTGTCTTTTGATACACTCTCAGTCAATAAGGTGTGATGATGGGATTCCTCCCAGGTTCATACGCATTGTATAGTTTTCTGTTTTCTGCTCTTGCTTTCTGGAGATTGATAAATAGCTGAAGTTATATCTTCTAATAAGGTATTTTATTTGATTTAGAACTGTCTTGATTTTAGTTTCAGATTTATAACTGTAGTTAATCAAATTCTGTTGCACCTTAATTCACTTTGAAATAGTTTTTAGTAATGAGATAATGAGTTTTTAAAATTTGGCCATTCGGAAGAACCTCTCTTTGACCCACTTGTATTTTTAAAGGAAAACATTATCTGGAGACCGGGCATACTTTTTAGTGCTAAAAGACATAATTTAAAAAGAGATAACAAGCAAAGTGAGAACAAGTGGTATACAGACTTATTTTATGCACTGTTATAAGCAGGAAAAAAATGATAATTGGGCCTTTCTGTATAATTATTGTAACCACAGTCAAATTATTTCACTGGTTGCTACAATTCTTTCACTCCTGTGGAAGGCTGTGGCGAGTCAGAGTGTACTAACTCTATGGCTGTGCTCCATCATTCTTTTTGCTTCCTTCATGCCCAACCCCACTGAAACTACAGTTTGAAAATTAAATATAAATTGCTGTAATAGCTGTATATATGGCGAAAGGCAAGAAACCCATTGGTTGTTACTAACCTTTAAGATTAATGGTCTGGCTAGGAGAGCTCATTCCCGGAACCAGAACAGTTCTTTTTCACGTGGGGCAGGCCTTGCATACTGGGGATTCAAGGGATTGTTTCTTTCAAGATCCATTCTATGCAGTATTTTGGAAGTTTTTCATGTAAATTTTTACCCAGACTTTCACGACTGAAACTGTGAAATCTGACAACTTCATAGGCGTCTGTGCAAAGGCTCTTTGTATGTAAATTTGACACAGTCTTTCTGCTTAAGCTGTATTTTGAAGATTGAGTTAGTGACAAACTCCAGATCTTAAAACATATTCCTTAATGAAATATATAAGGAAGTAAGTGTTCAAGAGAAATACTTGGTCACAGAAATTGCTCAGGTGTCCTAGATTTGGGCTACTCAAGGGAGTTCAAATATTCAGATTTTAGACACTGGATTTATAGAACATCTTACATTTGGAAGCAAGGTTCATATCCGTGGATTGGACTTAGAAAGAGATGAATGTAGGGGCAAGATCACCTTTGAAGACAGGCTCAAGGTGAGGGGGAGAAAGGAACAATTAAAAACTAATAAAGATAGGCCTTAAGAGAAATCATTGTCAAAATTAGTAAACACCAATGTTGTAGCAAGCAATGTAATGCCCATGATGGATGGATCAGAGACACTAGAATGTTGGGGGAACCTGTGGGCTCAAACCAAAAGAAAATGTCTGCTCTTGGGAGAGAAATGATAATTAAAAGGTGGCCCACATAATGTGTGCTTTTAAAAGATTATAATTTGGTGTCATGTGAAGGCCGAACTCCCTATTCTTATAGGAATGGTGGTTACAAATTTTTTTGAGTATCTGAATTACTTTTGTTTACTTGTATAAACCCCATTGTGACTCGTTAGATTTGCATAGGCATTGATATCTCTGAAACAGGTATCAGAAAATGTGTCTGAATTTACTGCTCAAAGTTATTCTACAGATTCAGTAGTGTTTCAGCTGCTTGTAGAACAATAAGTGTTAAAATGTTAAGAAATTGATAAAAACAGGATAAAGAATTGCAAATGCTTGGAGAGTGTTGTAAAACAAACAAAAAAAATTTCCCAAAGAGTAAACTCACCACCCGAAAGAGGAGGACCTTTTGAGATGGCCTCTATTTATGCTTCTCCAAAGTGTGGCTGAGATGGTCTCCTGGTGGGAGAGACCCTTGTTCAAGCCTCTCCACAAACTCTTCTGTGTGTGGTGCTTCTTTCCTTGCAAGGCTGAAAGACATTATTTCAGAAATGTTTCATTCTCCAAAAAGTATTTCATTTGTATTACTGATCTCTGTTTCCTTAATTTCTTCTGAATTCATGGCTGATTTCTACTACGCTGAAACTGTATTTTTGACATGTGACCCATTTACTATAAGTCAGCCATCCAGCCCTGCGAAATACCTCCCCAAAACCCAATTAAATAATTTCTATTATTGGTCGTCTTTGCTGTTTTCAATCTGTAAGAGATGAATTCAGGTTCTGTGAACTCTCTGTTCCTGAAAAGCTGCCTATTCTGCGTTCCCCGTACAGACAGTCCGTATTTATCCCCTGCTTGTTCTTGTACTTAATTCCTCTGTTTCCATTCCTCAGGGGGAAACTCCAGGTTGTGAATGTGGTCTTTGGAAAGCTCTTTAAAATATTTAGGAGCCTGAAAATGACTGACAGATCTTTCTGTTTCTAACAGTACAAACTGGGGATATCAGTTTGGTAGAGATTAAATATTATACTTTTTCATTCTGTCTGTATTTAGTCTGTATGCTTTTTTATTTATGGGTATTTTGGCGTAACTGGCAGTAAGGAGAAACAGGTCTAGTCTAACGATCATTTCCTACTTACCACAGCTATAATAACACACTCTATACTATAATGTGAACCTTACACCCCTTGAAATTAGCTATGGAAATACACAGTTGAAGAAATAAAGCAAGATACTGCTTCTGCCTTGTACTAAGTGTCATTGTATTATGTGAATAGTGACATTTATTTAAAAAAAAACCAAAAGAAGCCCAAGATGAATCTAAGAGAAAAATCTGCATTTTAAACACACGTGGCTATCATCTCAAAAGTTTGAGAACTTGCCAGCTGTGAAGAGAAAAATCCTGCTCCCCCTCCCTCCCCCATCTGCCTTTGCCCACTGAGGAGAAGCAATAATGGCAGTGAGGGAGCGTTAAGGACTGGACAATATTCAATCTTTTAGCTTGACCTCCCTCTTTATAAAATGAGTGAGTTTTTTTTTTTCTTTCAGAGGTGTAAGGGGAAAATGGCATCTGAACACTGAGGCAAATATACCTCACCAAAGCTCATTGCAAGTAAAATATCTTCACAGCGTAAAAAACATTTTTAATGTACTTTCAGAAGTTATCAGTTCCTGTGAGAGAGTGGAGGTGGTGTATCTCTGTGAGCACCAGGTTGGAGACATAGGGCATATCAAAGACTGATTTTAAAACCCCTTTTACAAGCCCCAACGATAGGCTGGGCTGTTGTCAGCAATCGGGGAAACTTACCAACTGATTTCTGAAGTAACTGTCTGATTGTGTGTAGGTTGCTTCTTTCTCTCAAATTTGGAAGGAGTTAGCCTGATTTTCTCCTGAATTGTGGGAGACACCACATTGAGTTGGGCTGTTCCTGGTGGTTTGTTTTCCAAGAAGGTGATGGTCTTCCAGCCTCTTGCCATCGTGACCCCAATGCCCTTCAACGCTGGGGAAAAAAAGGACGTGGCTGATGAGGTGAGGAATGAGAAAAAGCAGATATGGCCGTGTTCCTCCTCTCCTTTCAAGATGAACAGAACATCACAGCAGCTTCTGCTGGTGAAGCCCACTGGGTTCGTGCTCAGCCTGTCACCACGTGCCTGTAGTCTGGGTGCCTCATGAAATCTGTATCTGGGAGGGCCTTTCCTGTGTGAATCGCAGAAGTCTTTTGCACAAAACCTTTTGTTACAATTTTCAAAGCTGCTATGTATTGAAGTGGCGTATGGTCCTGTGTCTGTGCGCCGTGGTGACCGACCGAGGGAGCAATGGGAGTCAAATTGATGGCTCTCTTACTTACTGTGGGAATGGGGTTGTTGTCTTCGGTGGTTTTATTATCCCACTATGGTTTTCTGCTCCTTTGATTTTTGCTGTCTTTGCTGTTTGGGGCAAACATTAGGTTCATAGCAGAGAATCAAATAATCCTTGAATTGTGTAATTTTTCTAACAATGCAATGAGATTATTTTATGTTTAATAGTATAAGACATCAAAGCCCAGACTTTGAACACCAGGATTTCTCTTTTTCTGTATAATACACTGTAGAGGGTAGCTGTCCAGGTAAAATGCTAGGCTGGCATCTGTGGTTGGATAGTCTAGGTCCAACTGGATGGACCTAGCTGAAGACCTAGCCAAGCTGAAGACCGTGTCCATTTCTAAGGGAGGTCATAGCTTTGGTCTGCAGCCATCTGCGTAGCCTTGCCATGGCAAGCTTGATTTCTTTGCTTCCTGCTCTTCTTTTTACCTGCGTGGACAAAACGGCTTACTGTTATCTCCACTGAAATGAATAGAATTGTATCTGACCAAAAGTGCTTTTGTGTTCAGAAACGCCTCCTCTGTGGTTTCTGGCTAATTCAGAACTCTAGTGATCAGAGAGACTGTTGTTTTAAGCCATAATACATGTTTATTCATATCGTTCATCAGCTTGCATCAATAGCTATTGTCAAACCAACTCCTTTATGCCTTCAAGATATTTGGGGCTTTTGGGTTGGTTGCAAGACATTAACTATCAGTATTTATTTATATGAACACTAGATAAAATGGCACGTTAAAGTAAGATTGATAAGTTGCAACACAGCAAAAATATAAACCAGTGAGATTTGTATTCAAAAGCAGGAACAGTTTTCCCATCAGAGAAAACAGCAAGAGAACTTGGGGGAAAAAAAAAAAAAAAAGTTTGGTGATTGAGAGATGCTTTGAGTAGAAGAAGCATTTATTTTTTCAAGGTAGTAATAAATTGGCTATACCTAAGGGAAATTTGGTAAGGAATATGATTCACTTTGGTCACCTCAGAAACAAGCTGTTCATCTGCCAGTAGATATTTGAATTATTAATCAAATATTTTATTATTACTATATCAACAGCATGGCTAATCAGCTGTTTTAATGCATAATACTGCAGCAAAGTAATTTACTGACATAGAACCAAATAAGGATTTTAGCATATGGGTAATAATATCCTGGATGTGCTTTTAGTAATTATTAGCCAAATCTTAAAAACTCCCTGTGACTGAATGAAGATGGATGCTTTTGTATTTTTATCTACTTTGGATTAGCACTTACCTTTTGTTACTGATTCCTGAACAAATTGCAGTATGTGATGTCCCTTTAATTACACGCCTGTGCTTGGAAGCCCAGATAGAGACTTCTGGGTTTTCAAGTGCCATTGTTTAAGGTGAGCACAGCATGCACAGGGAAGATAGCTCCTCCTGCATCTGCCTGGGGGAACTGAGGATTGCTATAATTTGCATATATAGAAATATGTGTGTGTATACCATATTTTTTTTTAAATAGTACAAATATCAGCTATCTAGTTTTATTTATCAGCTGAAGATTTGGCATGCAGACATTCTAGTGCACCTCATGAGCTGAGTCTTGACCTAGAGCCGAAGAGACCATCCTCTACCCATCATCCTTGGGTGTCTTCCCTGTATTTTGAGTAACAGCAGATTGATAGGGGATTTATCAGAGTACAAGAATCTAGTATCTAGTTGGAAAACAGCGAGATTTGTATAACCTAGAATCAGTGCAAAGTCTATGCTATGTAATCATAAGAAATTTGTATCACTCTTTCTTTGGTTAGGAGGTCTTTATGCTACTGTGCAAACCTCAAAATAATTTAACCACGGTGGTTTCACTATTCCTGTGTCATTTTTTTTCCCTTTGTTTTCTCTAAAACTGTTTTAACAGAATCTGGTTCTGGGATAATTCTTCAAGGTCAAAGCAGTATATGATCTTACCCTTCCGAAATCTTTGTGAAGATTCGGAAGCAGAGTTCAGAGCATGTGACACATCAAGGCAAATGGCATGTGCAGTCAGACAATTTAAAATTAATAAATAGAAAGCTATTCAGAAAGGACTGTAAAAATGATGAAGGGCTTGTAGGAACTGATTTATGAGGCAAGACCAGAAGTTAGATATGGATAGCTTGGTTGAGGGGATAGAAGGAGCATAACTGTTTTGAAATATGTGCAAGAACAGTCAAAGAGCAGCTTTTTGTGGATTCAGGGTGGTGGACGAGACAGAAGAGTTTTAGAGCTGCCAAGGTAATGAGAAGGTAGAAGTTAAGAACAAAGTTGTTAAGATTTCTGAAAAACTGGATGGTAAATGGAAACTGATTGTTAAGGAGAAATTTCTCTATATTCAGCTTTGTTAGACCATAGGATTGATCAGTCTTTGTACTGATGTATTTTTTCACTTTTTTATATTTGGCTTTGTGAAAGCACTACAGGAGAACAAGAAGCTGTTTGTTGGAAGAAGGTGGATGACTTAAAATCTTTTTTTTGGGTCTTGAATGTCAATGTTTTGTGAGAAAGCAGCATGTGCTCTGTGTACAAATCTTGTTATTGTACATGACTAATTTTGCCTTGACGGTTATTATACCCAGAAATAGGGATCCAGTCTAGATACAGTAGTCATACCTTTCCTTTGATTTAATAGAATGTCAGCCTCAAAAAGGCTGGCAGTTGTCTTAAATTGATGGTTTTATGACTCAATAGGGTTTCAGTACATCGCTCACCTTAATGAAAAACAACGTCTAGCTAATTAAACAGCATCTATCAGCTGTTAAAATTACAGTTATTAGCATAATTATTAGAGGACTTAAGTAGAGTGGAAACTTGAAAAGCCTTGATTTTGCCTTTCCATCTTAAATAGGTCTCTGGTTCTCCATTCTTTAGTACTTAAGAGATAACAAACGTGGTGATATAATCGCTTAGATTACTTTTCATAGGCTAAAGGAAACAAAGTCTGTTTAAAATGGTAAAATCATAATTTAAAATGGTAAGTAAATGAAGTAGGTTGACCTTGGCTAGCCATCAGGTGCCCACCAAGTTGCCCTATCACTCTACCTCCTCAACAAGATGGGGGAGAAAATATAATGAAAAGCTCCTGGTTCGAGATAAGGACAGGAAGATAATTTACCAATTATGATTGTGGGCAAAACAAACTCGACGTGAGGAAATTAATTTATTACCAATCAAATCAGAGTAAGGTAGTGAGAAATAAGAACAAATGTAAAAAACACCTTCCCCCCACCTCTCCCTTCTTCCCAGGCTCAACTTCCCTTACCGTTTTTTCACCAGCAGCCTCTGAGCAGCACAGAGGGATGTGGAATGGGGGTTACAGTCGGTTCATAATGTGTTGTCTCTGCCACTCCTTGCTCCTCATGCTCTTCCCTTGCTCCAGCATGGGGTCCCTCCAATGGGAGACAGTCCTTCATGAACTCCTCCAGTGGGGTTCCTTCCCACAAGGTCACAAGTCCTGCCAACAAACCTGCTCCAGCATGGGCTCCTTTCCATGCCATTGCAGTTCCTACCAGGAGCCTGCTCCAGCATAGATTGTCCACTGGGTCACAGCTTCCTTCAGGGCACATCCACCTGCTCCAGCGTGGGGTCCTCTGTGGGCAGGTGGGTATCTGCTCCACTGTTGACCTCCATGGGCTGCAGCAGAACAGCCTGCATTACTATTGTCTTCACCACAGGCTGCAGAGGAATCTCTGCTCGGGAGCACCTCCTCCTTCTTGTTCTTGGGCACAGACTTGAGTATAAGAAGTTCCACCTAAACATGAGGAGGAACTTCTTTACTGTGAGAGTGGTAGAGCACTGGAACAGGCTGCCCAGGGAGGTGGTGGAGTCTCCTTCTCTGAAGACATTCAAAACCCGCCTGGACAAGTTCCTTTGCAGTGTGCTCTAGGTAGACCTGCTCTGGCAGGGGGATTGGACTAGATGATCTCCAGAGGTCCCTTCCAACCCCATATGGTTCTATGATACTTCACTGACCTTGCTGTCTGTAGAGTTACTTCTCTTGCATATTCCCAATCCTCTCTCCCAGCTGCTGTTACACAGCCTTTTTTTTACACTTTCTCAAATATATTCTCACAGATATGCTACCCATGTCACCCATGGGCTCAGCTTTGGTCACTGATGGGTCTGTCTTGGAGCTGGCTTGCATTGACTTTGTTGGACATGAGGGCAGCTTCTGGCACCTTCTCACAGAAGCCTTCCCTGCAGCGCTCCTGCTACCAGAACCTTGCCATGCAAACCCAATGCAGTAAAATAAGAGTTTCTTTTCTGCAGAAAGGCATGTGGTCTAAGTGATCATGGCCTAACTTCTGAAATTTTTGTCTTTCTACGCTTTCTCAGCAGAAGGAGCTGTTCTAATTATGGAGGAAATTTGAGGAGGAAAAAGACCTTTGGATCATGATACGAGGGCTTGGACTGTTGTGGAAATGCACTGTTTTGTGTTTGTCTCCTTTCAGTTATGCAGCCATCTCAGTCTTGTTTTACAGTCCGTCACCATGAGCTTTAGCCTGTCCCCTTTGTTCCCTGACTGTTTTCACATAGGTACTCCTTGGACTTGTTATCCTAATATATAGACTCTTAGTTCCCTCTCTAGCTCGGTTTCATCTCTTTTTTTTTTTTTTGTGTGTGTCTTTTCCCATACATTAAGGAAATGACTCTGTTAATATTGTTACTCTGAACCTGTTTTGAGACACTCACTCTGCTTTCCATCAAAGGGCACACATTAAGGATGGAAATACAGATGGTGGCTTCTCTCTTCACTCCTCTTTACACCAATTCTAAAAGTGCTGTTATTCTTCTTGTGAATGAAGAGGAGGTTTTGGTGGTCTTTGCCTTCATGGAGGCGGTTCTGTGCTGCTACCCAGGGATGTGTCTGTATTAGGAGCTGTGTCCTCTACTCCTGCGCCTGCTTTTCTCCTCAGTTTTTGCTAGATGCTGGTGAATTAACTAGCTGTCGGTCTGTTTACCCTTTTACTGAAAGCCCATCGTAATATAGATTCTGCTGTAGAGACGTTTTTTGATGGCCGTTATACCAGGAATACCAGGTAGACAAGATGGCAGTCTAGGAACTCAAAGGATGCCCAGGACAGGGACATGTGAACAGAGCACAGACAAGTGGAACAGTGTACCTTAATCCAGGAATTTGCTAAGGTAAGAAGTATGGTGGTTGTGGTTTTGTTTTGTTTTGTTTTTTTAAAAAAAAGCTTTTTGTCCAGGATTCAGGGGTCATGTAGTCATCTGCAGCAGCCAGGCCTGTTGGGAGACCAAATCCCACCAGTGCCCGCTAGCTGTCTTCTCTGTTCTTGGCAGCTACAAATTAGTATTCTCTATTATGCAGTGGTATAGACATGTTGATCTTCACTGGTGTGGGCTTTGTATTCTCAGTATTATTTTCAATAACAAAAGTGAGAAACTTGTGTTAAGAAAACAAATCTTGAAGACTCTTCAAAGTAGGATCTTTATAATCTCATGACTTCTATGTGGGGTACCTTAACTTTGACCTTTGGTGTTTTTAGAAGTCTCTAGTAACAGTAGTATGTTTTCATAAAGCATTGGCCTGTCTGGCTGTGCTATGAGGATGACTTCATGCTGTGTATTACAATAGGACCAGGTTACATTGCTGTTAATAAAAAAAGAACAACAGCTTGCAATGTACTTGGAGGAAAGAGAGAGAGTATTGGAAACTGTTGGATATGAGGATTCTTTTGCTCTGATTGTTCGTATTGACTTGGTATCCACAGCTTGTCTAGTTTTGCTGTCTTTGTTTTTTGAGATAGAGCTCAACATTTGAAACGGGTAATGCTGGTTCAACTCTCCTGTTCTTTCTCGTTGTTCAGCGAGAGATCTTTGTTCACAGAATCATAGAATGGTTAGAGTTAGAAGGGACCTTAGAGATCATTGAGTTCCAACCCCCCTGCCCTGGGCAGGCACACCTCCCACCAGACCAGGTTGCTCCAAGCCCCATCCAGCCTGGCCTTGAAGCCCTCCAGGGATGGGGCCTCAACAGCTTCTCTGGGCAACCTGCTCCAGTGCCTTACCACCCTCACAGGAAATGATTTTTTCCTGATATGTAATCTAACTCTCCCTTCTTCCAATTCAAATCTGTTACCCCTTGTCCTGTCACTAGGCTTCCTGACAAAGAGTCCCTCTCTGGCTCATCTAGGGAACATCTAGGAAAATGCAAGTAATGTTGTGAAGGCCATAAATGGAGAAGTTAGGGCATAGGGAGTGTTTATCAACATGGGACAATGTTTTTCCATTACCTGTGTGCTGCTTGTGCTCTGCACAAATGGTTATCAAGTGAACAAATTACTTTAGAGTGAAAATACTGTAGTATTAATTTTGTATGATTTTTTTTTTGCTACACAAACACATCATGTGTCATTTATTAAAACAGTGTACATAAGAAGTCATTATAAAGTGCAAGACCAGTAATTTTCCAGGGACTATAGCTTTTTAGATGTGCTAAGACACTGCCCCCAAACCTCTCTCCCATACGTTTTTCATCAGCATTTAATTTTTCAGAGAGATACAGTGTCCTTCAAAATGCCACAGTAAAAGGTTGCCGTGGGCACAGGGATTCCAGATCAATTATATGGGTAGCCTTCTACAATTTATCATTTGAAGATAGCATCTGTGTGGATTTGAAAGAGTGAGCCAGTCAATATCGCAGGACACAGAAGTAGACGAATGGGATAAGAGTATTAGGGATAAAAATAGAACAGTAAAGCAAAAGTTGTGGACAGTGGTATAAGACAAGTGCTGATGGAACCAGGTCTTTAATGTAATTGCTCTTGGTATAGCAGCATGAAGAAAGAATTGTTCATTGTGATGCAGTAATCCATTGCTCACCCTTAGCCATTAGTAAAATCAGATAGAAGGGATTGAAAGGGTAAGGTATTAGCTGAATGAAAATGGATACAGTTATTTCACTTTATCATATTGCTTTGCTAATGTAGGTGAATGACAGATTAGAGAACAACGCTCCCCTCACCTCTTCCTCCCTGTATACGCATCCACTGGTATCTCTAAGAATGTTTGGAAAGAGTGAAAAATAAGGATAAAGAAGGAGGTGAATCTATTACAGAAACCTGACATTCCTTTTCCAACAGCAGTATTTATTTCATCTGTGCTTACTGAGATCCAGGAGGAGTTTCTTTCATAAGTGAAATCAAAGGCAAAGCGGGCAGGGCTTTGGGAGTACCTTTATGTAATCAGTAAACTAGAAGCAGTCGTTCTAGGGAAGAGAGCTATTTTTTAAGAATGAGGTGATTATATTGCTTTGTTTTCTAATGGGCTGTAATACGTTTGGGAACAGCAGTAGCATAACCTTTTATTTGACAAAGACTTATGTAATGGTAACTCTTACAGCCAAGCGTGAAGCAGTTAGATTTAGACTGAAATCTCGTGCATTAAGAGCCTTTGAAGAAGAGAAATGTGTGAAAGAGCGGTACTAAATACTAAGGGAGAGTAGTCCAGTTAGATTTACTGTCTCTAACTCTTCCTTCTCCCGTCCCTGTAGTAATTTCTTGAGGTTTCTGTCATGGATTCTAGCCAAGGGAAAGAGGTTAACTCCCTCTGTGTCACGGATAAGCAAATTGTATGGCACCGATGAGCACTGCTTCTGTGAGGGAGTAGACTTTACAGCTATTCACATCCTTGTTGGTTTGTACCAATTCAGAGGAGGAGCACGGTGCAGATCAGACCGTTATCATACTCCGGGTTTTCGCAAGGGAGCAATGGAGAACAGTGTCAAACTGCTTCGTGCAAACTTCAAAGCTCGCAGTTGCCCAGAGATGTGCTGTGCTGACAGACTGTGACAGTGTAGCTCAGAATTTATGGTTTAGTTTACCAAATCATCTTTGGTGGCAAGAAGGTGTCCCGCATACGCCTTGTGACGAGCCTTGTTTTTTCACCATCTTCTCCTCAACAGCTAGGCGATTCCCAAAACATCTGTTTTAGTGAAAGATATATAGGGTGCCTAGGGAGGAATCTCATCATTTTTTCACAGTCTGTTGCCTGCTGCAGGATGGAAAGAGCCAGTGGCTTTTCATGTTTTGTACTGTTTCATTTCTGATGAACCACCAAACATGATTACTGTGGTAAAGTTAAGCAATATTTTCTTCATTGGGTTACACGTCTCTATACCCATTCAGGCATTTATTACATGTCCAAGGATGAATAGGGTATCCCTATTCATAGCGGTATCCCTATAGGGTATCCATAATCCTTCTGTTTTACTGACAGGCTGAAAGAGTTGACGTTGTTCAGCCTGAGGAAGAGAAGGCTCCAGGGAGACCACATGGCCCCTTCCAGTACCTAAAGGGGGCCTACAGGAGAGATGGGGAGGGACTCTTTATCAGGGAGTGAAGTGATAGGATGAGGGGTAATGGTTTTAAACTGAAAGAGGCAAAACTTAGATTGGATTTTTGGAGGGTTTTTTTACTGTGAGGGTGGTGAGACACCGAAACAAGTTGCCCAGAGAAGTTGTGGATGACCCATCCCTGGAGGGGTTCAAGGCCAGGCTGGATGGGGCTTTGAGCAGCCTGGTCTTGTGGGAGGTGTCCCTGCCCAGGGCAGGGACATGATCTTTGGATCAGGAGCTCAATGATTTTAAGGTCCCTTCCAACCCAAACAGTTCTATGATTCTGTGATCACATCTGCAGGAATTTTTATTTATTCCAGAATTAGCATTCGGAGTGAAGCTTTAAGAAAACTTCTATTCTAAGAGGGGTAACACATAGAATCATCTGGGCCGGAAGGGACCTTCAAAGGTCATCTAGTCCAGCCCCCCTGCAGTCACAGGGACACCTCCAACTAGACCAGGACATACAAATATGATTATTTCCTAACCTTGAATAAGTATGGGAGATAGAGGAAAGAATTTAGAGTGTGAACTACTGAACGTGCCACCTGTAATAATAGTAATAATAATAACAACTGGCAGTTTTTGGCTGGTTTTAAGACCAAACTCATATGAAAGCACAAGCTAATGCCATCATGGAAATTACTGCCATGTGGATGTACCTATAATTTCACATTTTTATAAATGTGCATCATATCTGAATTGCATCCTTTTCCTGAGTTTATCTATTTTATTTCTCTGAATTTAACTTTTATCTGTTTCACTGAATTTCACTGAATTATTAGAGTTGGAAGGGACCGTAGAGATCATCTAGTCCAACTCCCCTGCTGAAGCAGGATTGCCCAGAGCTAGAGCATGTTACTCAGGACGGCATCCAGGCGGGTCTTGAAAATCTCCAAAGAAGGGGACTCCATGACCTCCCTGGGCAGTGTTGTTGGCGATATTGTCAAGAATATTGCTCTGACTGTAGACAGAGACAGCACCGATGCCTGCTGGTTCATTAGTTAGTCTTGTTGTCGAGGGATACAGCAATAGTTCTGTAACCCATGAAATCCCCTGTGTGCTCTCAACCAAAGAGTGGACAACTTCTCCTGTTGTAGGTTTGCTCCTGCAAAGTTCTGAGTCGTCAGTTGCTGTAGTGCCAGTACCAGGTTATTAGAGATTGACTCCATTTTAGTTGAAGTGGTCTCATTATAATTAGGAGCAGCCGCACCTTACTTTTTACTCTTCAGGGGGCTTAATACAGCTCAAGAGGACATAAAAGTGTTCTTTGCTTTTTTTCTGATAGACACCAGGTCATTTCCCTGAAATATAGAATTCTTTCTTGAAGTAGCTGCTGATATTCCTGAGTATGTTAAAATACCTGGGGCTGATAAAGAACCTCTCTGCCATAATGACCACGAGGGGACATTATGAATGTTCCTCAGAATCCATGAATCCCTTATAGCAGTGTCCTCAAAGACACTGATCTGCTTTGATTGAGTCCAAGAGGTCAGAGAGTAGCTGGAGAGCAGAGGCAGTGGCACTGACTTGGGTAAAAGTTTTGAATTCTGCTGGCCAGACAGACTCCAAATCAGAGAAGTAGCTTGCTCGTTACGTAGCCTCTCATAAGGCATTTAGTGGAAGAGTAAATTAAGCAGCATTTTTAAAGAGAAGTCTTTACACCCACTCATGCAAACCACTTAGTAGCCTGTTCTGCTGCTATGCATTCTGAAGACAAATATCAGTCTATTTTCAAAGAATAATTAGAAAGGAAAAATTAAAAGGCTTCAATAATCCCAGCTAAAGCAATCTGGATTTCAGTGACATTCTAAACATCATAGTGGCTGCTGTTATACAAGAAGAAGTTGACTTGTTTTTGCCAGTTGCTTTGGTACATTTGAGCAAATGACTGAGCTGCTGCCGTTAGCCAAAACCTGTTCCCCCAAATGTTTCATTCTGCTTTTTGTGATTATTTTTAATCTATGTTCTCTAAGCTGCATTATCATATGTGAGTTCTGGCTGCGTATTTTTTAAAATAACTTATTTGCAATTGTCAGAGATACCTTATGAATAAGTTATCAACCATCCCTAAGAGCCATAGCTGCAAACATTTTAAAAAAAGTAATATTTATAAGTCTGTGAACATTTTCTAGTAATGTATTTATCAAATGAATGCAGTCATTCACTTAGGGGTAAGAAAACAGCTCCTTTCTGTTAAACACAGCACCACATCACTTCAATTTTCTTTAATGCTAACACATCAGTGGCAGCTTTCTAACTGATTTAAATGACCTTTGGTGATAAGTTCAATTTAAATAAACTAGGTTTATCCTCAGAGATCTCAAGGCTCTTGAAGACCCTTCCCCCAAACCAACCACATAGGCATTTAATAATGCATCCTAAATTGCCAGTGTAATGATGGAGAGCACAACGGAGAGTGAAACTGCAAATTTTTAGTTGTTCTTAGAGAGGAGCAGAATTTAAGAAGAGTAAAAGGAAAATCCTCTCACTTAGAGGGACCCTGGATAGTCTGGATAGCAAGCTTTGAAGAGTCTGGTGCCGTCTTTTACAATAGGATTGTGATATTTTGAGGAATGATGAGCAAAATGACTGCAGCTGAAATATCCTGGCTCCAAGGAGTTGGTCAGATTATGAAAACCTTTTTTTTTAATTTTCATTTTTTAAGACAAAGTAACGTAAGAACACTAGTAATTTGTGTATTATTGTAAGGATGTAAGAGGAGCTCATCCTGTGCCCAGGCGATACTTTAATGTCTAAGGCTGAATTTCACCAGAGTGGAGTTTAGGAGGCAACCACTTTCCTTATGTCTGCTGGGTAGACTGCTTATTAATGGAGCTGAGAAATAGGTAGCAAAGTGGTGCTGATGTGATCTTCGTTTGCGAATTTAAGCCTGACAGTATTGAAATAAAATGGAGGAAGGTAACTTCACTTGAATTTTTATTTTTGTCCTTCTCAGGAATGTTCCATTAGTTCAGGGCTGATTTGCACTGGAAAGTATGATTGTTTAAGTGTGATTTGCATGTGAACGTGTGTTTTTAAATATTTATTTGTTTGACCTGATAGTCGTGCAGTTGTCATCACTAGAGGGACAGTTAAATTGATAGAAAGCCAATTTGGAATATTGATACTCTTGTCCTGCTCGTAAAGTAGGTCTATCAATGTAAAGCCCTTTTAAGCTGTGCCCAGAGGAAGAGGCTGCACCATTTTAATGATGCGCTAAAACTCAAAGCGATAGTGCTTCCTGATGTTATTATATTGATAAGTATTTTATTGCTTACGGATTCCCAGGTGATGGGATCCATTAGCCCTAATTTCTGAAGGCCATTTTAGCTAGTTAGTTACTTAACGGCACTGGGGTAATGTTTCTCAGCCTCATGGAAAGGTTGATCTGCTTTTGTTTTGGGTTGGTTCCCGTCCTTTGACTGGGCAGCAGCTCTGTCCCACAAAGTCAGAGGAATGGTGAGGGTCACCTGTGTTTCCACCGCTGCCCTGCCTTGGAGGAGATGGGTTGCTATCAAGGAGCCCAAGTTGGTAAAGGGTTTTAAGGGTAGCCTGAACATTTGCAGCCAATAATTAGTCTTTTCTTACTCTGGCAACTGGGGGAAGCTAAGCTGTGGACAGGTTGCAGGGCACTGCTGACTGCTGCTGTTTAATGCTTTATGGCTCCCTGAGGGTTGTGTTGCATGATTTGAGAAACCCACCCTGTGCGAAAGGTAACGACCAGGGATGGGGTACGTTAGACATGTGGGAAAGAAGAGAGGCAGTGGGAGGGGGGAAAAAAGGCAAGGAGAGCTGAGGTCAAGTGAGTCTGGCAGTGGAAAGGAGGTAAGAGCAGGAGAGAACAGAATCAAGGAGAATCTGGAGAACAAAAAGTAAATGTAATGAAAAAGTAAATGAACAAGGAGCTGCTGATTGAATGGAGTGAAAATAGCATATATTCCTTTATGCGTAAGCATAGGGTGGATGAAATTTGAGGACCTTTCTTATGCTGCACTACTGTCATGCTCCACTGTTTGGAAACTATTTATATGATTCTATCAGCTTTTAAATATATTTTAAGATTTTCTATTATTTAAATAACAACACAGGCTGATTTTAAAAAATCCAGATTATTTAGACCAGGGTTTAATACAGTTCAAGTCAAGGCATAGTCTTAACTTGAATAAAAAGAGGGGAGGGGAATTTATCTCCCACCCTCTTAATAATGTTTTCTAGTTGGGAGTCATGAATTAGAGATCAGAGCTTTCTGCAAAGGCTCTTCTTTTCTTTCGCCCCTGTCTCTGCTCTCCTTGCTTCTACAGAGTGCTTGAAAATCAGAATTAACTTTGGGAAAATAAGCTCTTCAACCAGAAAGCGAGAAATTGGGAGAGAGCTGAAAATGGCATGATTGATTCTGGTATTTAGCAGATTTCCAAATACATAATCTCTTGGTGCTCTGGAACATTTCATATTTTTTGTTTCATATTTTGTTTTTGATTTGAAGGTTATTGCCTTCCAGTAGTTAAACTGTGAAGCCCCAATCAACAGGTGATAATACTGCTAGTGTCCAAACGGGTTGTTATTAAATGCATGCAAACGAAGGTCTGCAGTTCCAAAGGCAGACTGGTTTGTTTCAAGATTTTGAACTTGTGGCTATTACAAGACTAACAGTTTAAAACCAGTACATCCACTTCACCTTTTGGGTGAACGGAAAAAACCCTCCCATTGCCATTAACAGGAGCTGTGCCGTGTTTGTTTAATTTGGGTTGATGTGACTTGCGGAGGAGAGAAACAGCAAAAGGATGCTCGAGTTGTGATTCAGTGTCTCATTGTCATATTTAAATATTTTAAGTATTTAGCAATAGGATTCCAAGTCAGGCATAAAAAGAGTTAAGTGGTCTGTAAAGTTTCAAAAGTTCATTTGCAGGCGAGAAGACCTCTTTGACTGGCTGTGGGTTGAACACTGTTTGTATCATCTCTCCATCCTATCTTGTTCTGGTTGGTTGGTGTGAGGTGACGAGTGCCTGTCGTGTGACAAAAGGCCCGTCGGGTGCCAAGCAGGTTTGCTGCCCTGAGAGGCTTTTCTTGTGTTTTGTCCCAGCGTGCTCACAGCACTCACAGAGAGATAACACGTGTGTGTTTCCCTGTGAGTTCACAAGCCCCGTTTAGAACTGTAAGGAGTGACGGTGATCACTGATTAGCTCTAGGGTAGGGGAGTTCTGCAGTAAAGAGAGCTCTGGGTAGGCAATGAGCCCTGTTTTACTGACTGTTAAGGAACCACTGGCAGCCTGTAGCACAGCACCGGCTTATCAGACCAACCCACCCTGTAACGTAATGGTCCTTACTGAAAAGCCGAAGCCCCGATGGCTTTGTTGTTGCGAAGAGGTAGCTTATGTAGATGGAAGTTGGTGATATGTGAATGATCATTATGCTGTGTCAAGTCTCATTTTAAAGACCATAAGTATACCTTTTTTAAAAGAAAAACAAACTACTTCACCAGTCTAGGGAGAAACATAAATCATGTATTTTTATCACCTCAAAAGACCACTAGAAGATGAGCTCTAATATTTCAGATGTGACAAGCAATCTATACACATGAATCACAATTTGAGTTCCATTACAGCTGAGCTGATATATACCACTGTGTGCTTTATGGATTTTACTCTAACAATATTAAGTAAAAACCCAAAGCTTTTTGTGATGAATACCTAACCTTTCACAAGGATGTGTAGAATTGTGGTCTAGAACAACAGCTTTAGCGTTGCCCTACAGGCTTTAATAAGAAAATACTATTACCAGTTTTGACCTCTCAATATTATTCTCTGTAAAGGCAGTGCATGTATTAGTAGAAGGCTAATACGGCAACGGTAAAAGAAAATGGGAAATGGTGAAAGGATTTATGGAGAAAGCACCAAGAAAGATTGAGAAGAGAGTTAAATAAAGGAGCAAAGTTTGAAGAGATGGATCTTTTGTTCCTCCTGCTTCCTTTGTTAGGCCCAGTCTTTTTCTTCCTGGACTCAAGGACTTCTGCAGCAATCACCTGTCAGTTCTTCTCAATTCCTCTCTTTATAGTCAAGTCATCACTTGAAGTCCTTAGTCTCCTTTTGAGAAATTCCCCCACAGTGATATTTTCATCAGGTTAATTTTCAGGTGAATGGGTTGCTGTTTTGACATTCTTGCTTTCTTTTCAGCCATCTTTTGATTCCTTTCCCTTTTATGCTAGAATATTATTAGATATGCAAGAACAAAACTCCTCAAAGCTGTGCTCCAAAAGCCTATTAAAAAGAGGCTGCAAGCAGAACAGTGTGAACACACGTCAACACCTGAGTGTTTCCCAAGTGGCTCTAGCACTCACTGGTGTGATAACAAGACATGTGGGAGGATTTTTCTTGGCTTTTATTTTCCATATATTGATGCTCCTGACTTTTTAAAATTCATTTCATCAAGTGGAACTGCAGCAGAAACAACGGAAAGGCGAGAACGAGATAGTTCAAGGTGCTCGCAGTGGTACGCAAAGTCGTTTGCCTCCAGGCCATCATTTCTAATTCAGCACAAGTTGGCAGCAGTCAGAAATCACTGCCAACTGACAGCTGTTTGGTGGCCAACACGAAGTGATTTAGCTGGTGGTTCCTACCGGACAGATGTCTGGAGCACAGGACGTGTTGAGTATAGCTGGCATGTGTTTCATTTTCAGAGACTGGAAAATGTGGGTGTCTCTCAACTGCAGCTACTTCAGTTTAGGAAGGTTAAACAGGATACCTCAATTTAGGCAACCGAGAACCCAGATCGTTCACAATTAAACCTCCCTCCTTCGGTGGTGAAATCCCAATATTATAGAATCATGGAATCGTTTTGAGTTGGAAGGGACCTTAAAGATCATCTAATTCCAACCCCCTTGCCCTGGGCAGGGACACCTCCCACCAGACCAGGTTGCTCCAAGCCCCATCCAGCCTGGCCTTGAACCCCTCCAGGGATGGGGCATCCGCGTAGCACTTCCATCGTGTCTCCATAAGCACTGTGTGGGGAGGGAGAAGGGAGAGTGTTGCTTGGTCCCTCCAGGTGGCTGTGGAGAGGGGGGTGGTGGGAGAGCACAGCACACTGTGGGGTGACCAACTCATTTGTACCCCACTGGCTGAGGAAGATCTTCAGCTGCATTGTCAACTAGTACCTTTCTTCAGCGTGAGCAATCAATAACAAGGAGAAAGTCATAGAGGGGACAAAAATGAGTCTGATTTATCTTTCTTTGTGTGGACGTATGTAACACTAGAATTAATCTTTTGAAAACCATGAATTACTTTATGTAAAATCTGTGCTACTAAGCAGAAAATCTCTCCTGCTGAGAAAAAAAAAAAATATAAAAGGAAGCGTTCAGTATAATATCTGGTTTTGTGGGGAAGGAAGAGGGAAGTTTTTACAGTTTACAATACCATAGAGCTTTAGGATATTCTAACAGGCAAGTAAATGATAGGTTTGATTCACTATTGTGAAAACAGTTTTGAATTTTATATTTGCAGCAGCAGTAGAGATTGCTCAATCAAACAGAGATACGGGGTTAAATTTCTACTTCTCCCTAATCACCTTTTTTTCCCATTGGCATGATGTAAAGCAGGCTTAAAATGGGCTTAGATGACTGGCTCAATCATCTGCTCGTGTGGGATGCAGACGTGGCAGAGAGCTCTGTTCAGTAACTCCTGCAGCAGAAGCGTGTTTCAAGGACAGGGCATTGTCAGGGCACTTGGATGAATCCGGAGGGCTGGAATACTCGCTGATCAGCTCGGCAGCTGAGTCTGCGACGTTGCCCTGACAAACATTGCCATGTCTTACCTGTCCAAGCACTGGAACTGATACCACGCTGTGCAGGGTTACTATGCTCCATGCTTTCTTTTAGTGATGAGGCAGAGTTAGGGTTTTCAGTGTTGCATACTTCTGATGCTGTTTTACATGTTTGAAAACTCTGCATCGGTTTCTATTCTTTGTCATCAGAAAAAAACCCAAATTTTACTAAATTTACCGTGTTCTTTAATGCTAGAGTTAAACCAGATTGCCTTTGGAGTTGTAAATGGAATTAATTTTCTCTTCTTCTCATATTGTGTCATGTTATTAATTTTACTAAGCCTGGCTGTAACTTTCCTTGGTGGTTCTTCCCTGCAGATATCGATGAGTGCGCTGCCAAGATGCACTATTGTCATGCCAATACCGTGTGTGTTAACTTGCCCGGATCCTATCGCTGTGACTGTGTCCTGGGATATGTCCGTGTGGATGATTTCTCCTGTACAGGTGAGCTTTTAGGTATACAGCAATAGTAGTGTTGTGTGGTTTATTTTGCTCTAACTGGTCTGTGTGCCATACCAGGGGCCACATACTAGCTGGCCCTCTGCTGGCATAAAATTTAGGCACAAGTGAGATAGGATTCTATAGGTAAATGCAGTATGAGGGAGCTTTCCCATATGTGGGCCCTTTGGGATTAATTTGGAAGGTGGCTCCAGAAGCCCTGTGGTGCACGCACCGCGTGCTGTCGTCAACCAGGACGTGGTCCCTTCGTGTCCCACAGCTGGCATGCGTGTGAGGGGCAAAGGCTGAGGTCAGATCACATGTGTAGTGAGAAGAAATAACTGTGGTTACTATTATGTTTCCTGTGGTTTGAAACTGGTTGGTGGATTGAACATGAGAAATTCTCCAGGAGAAGCCATCTTCTGGACAGAGCTAGGACAAATTCAGAAAAGCAAAACTGAAAATGTAAGAAGTCCTCAAAACCAGTTGTGATTTAGTGGTTTGGAAATTGTTGTTATTAATGCTGAAAATTAGTGTCTCCAGGACTGAGACATATGTTACTTAGAAAAGAGAACAAGTGTAACAGTATTAGACAATAAATCTAGTGATTCTTTTTTAGTACCTGCCAGCAAAATGAGGTCACAAAATTCTTAGCAGAAAGTAGGTAGGTCTCATTTCCATCTAGAGGTTTTTAAGGGGCTTCCTCTGGCGATCTTTGGGAAAAACGTGAGAGGCTGTTGAAACGCTCGGCCCAGCTATACCTACCTGGATAACATCTTTCAATTGGAACGCTCCAGAAAGGCTGATCTCAGGATTATTTTGATGGTGCTCCTGTCTGGCAAAGGAGGAAAATATCAGGCAGGTTTATTGAAATGGAAATAAGTCAGCTTGACGCTATACCACGTTCAGAATTGTGTTGGGTGAGCTATTTTCTCAAGTGGAAAGATGGCACAGGAGTATTCAATATAAGGATGATTTCCAGCCCAGAATAATTACGTTGTAATGCAGATGTTATCCTTAGGGAAGGTCAAAGGAAATGTTGACTTCCATGATGACAGCGTGCAAGTCCTGCCCACCTCTTGAGAGAGGATTACACTAAACAGCTGTCAGGAAACAGATTTTTATTTTGCCCAGAGTCGTTGTTTCCATATAATCTGTGTCTTCTGCGCAAACTTTGAGTTTTTCTTGATCTTTTACAATCTGCTGTGTCAGAAAAGTTTCAGACCTTAAATTGTGTTCTAAATTATTGTGCTGTGTGAGGTAGTGGCCTTTGCAGTGATGGGGAAAGCGTAATTGATAATCTGACACCTGCTTCCTGTATATGCACTGCTGATCTCCTAATGTTCCGTTCCTTCCAGCAGGGCACTATCATTATGCGTGCAAATAGGTTAGAAAGCAAGGTATTTGTGATTTACAGAAAAAGTGTGAAGTAGTAAGACAAGTTGCTTGACAGTAATGGGTGACTATTTTGTGCATACACACACAAAAAAATCCAGAAGGGGTATAAGAATAGTAGAATGAGTGAGATAACTATTTCTTGCGGGCTTATTATCTTGCTAAAATGATTTCTTTATTGACATCACAATTCAAAAGCACAAATATGTAACATAGATGAGGAGAAACTTGTTTCATTGCTTATTGTATCTAGCAATAATTGTATCTAGCAATAATTGTATCTTAGAATAATAAATGTATTTAAAATAAGTACTGTGCAATAGAAGCACTAATCCTGGTTTTGTATCTTGCAAATCCTAGAATAATTTGCATTTGAAAAGACCTTAAAGACCATCCAGTTCCAGCCCCCCTGCCATGGGCAGGGACACCTCCCACCAGACCAGGTTGCTCCAAGCCCCATCCAGCCTGGCCTTGAACCCCTCCAGGGATGGGGCAGCCACAGCTTCTCTGGGCAACCTGTTCCACTGTCTTGCCACTCTTACAGTAAAAAAGTTCATCCTAAAATTCAACCTAAATCTTCCCTCTTTCAGTTTAAATCCATTGCCCCTCATCCTGTCACTCCACTCCTTCATCAAGAGTCCCTCCCCAGCTCTCCTGTAGGCCCTCTTCAGATATTGGAAAGCCCCTATAAGGTCTCCCTGGAGCCTTCTCTTCCCCGGGCTGAATAACCCCAACTCTCTCAGCGTGTCTTCACAGGAGGGGTGCTCCAGCCCTCTGATTATCTTTGTGGCCCTCCTCTGGACCGGTTCCAGCAGGTCCATGTTCTTCCTGTGCTGAGGGCCCCAGAGCTGGAGGCAGCAGTGCAGGTGGGGTCTCACCAGAGCAGAGCAGAGGGGCACAACCATCTCCCTTGACCTGCTGGCCACACTTGATGCAGCCCAGGATGCGGTTGTTTTTCTGGGCTGTGAGCGCACATTGTCACCCACCAACACCCCCAAGTTCTCAGGAGGTGGCTTTCAGAAGGTGGAAAACAGTGATATGTGGAAGTTGTAAGTCAGAAACTATTTTTAAGCTGAATGAAATATTTCAATTGAATATTGAGGGGATTATCTTTATAAAAAAGAAATGAAGTGAGCATTGAAATTCTAGGCCCAAGAAGTAGGCAAAATTTAATTCATTTGGATATTGTTGAATTTTAAATACGCAGCTTCTGGTGCGTTGTCTTATAACCCTGCCTCTATCTTAAATTAAACTAATAGATAGTGTTTTGGTGTTGAAGAAACTTTTTTCCCTGAAACAATTTTTGAATAATATTTCCCATTTCTGATCATGAGGACTGTGGTGTAGGAGCTTCCCATGGTTGTCAGTAAGAAGCTTCTGTGCTGGAACCTGTGCTGAAAATGCATAGAAAATGCAGTCACAGAGCCAGAGTGACTAAAATTCTGGATGAAGCCTACAGTGATATTAAATTCTGTGCTATGATTTCAAGTTACATAGTGGCTATTTTAATAAATAGTCAATATTTAGTCCCGCATAAGCAAAAGACCTGGTGTGTTGAGGTTCATTTCGTGGTAGTTTGTGACAGTCTAGCAATAACTTTTACCTATGTTTACCAAGAAAGGTGCATTGGTGGTTTTCTGCTCACCTATTCCTAGAGCTTTGAGCTCTGAATGAAGTTGTTGAGTGAAAGACAGTTTTCTTAAGGAAAGTTACCCTTGAAGAGGAAGCTTCTTTCAGTCTCGTCCTGGGACACTGACAGGTTGTTTATCTGTTCTCAGTTAAATCTGTCTTGCCCATTCTGAAAATGGCAGCAAGATTTGCTGCTCCAGATGCTCTCATTTACTGGAGTCTACTGATTTAGAGCATTTTATTGACTTCCACAGGTTTTTACTCTGTTTTCTTGTTGAAAAATAAGTTCTCTTGGGTTGCTTTCTTCTAACATACCAGTTTGGGAGTTTGCTTCAAAAGCGCTTGCTTTAGTTTAGTGCTTTTTGCTATAAATTACATATTAAGAATTTTGTCATTTTAGTTCTGATGGGCTGCATCTGTTCTCTGGTATGATTTTGAAAACACATGTATCTGATTTTCTGTAATTTGAAACTAAAACGTGTAGTTTCTGTGTCCTGCAACCAGGTACAAAATGCTGTTTTATCTTAGTAACTAGGTATGTCATGCTGATATGAAGAGGAAGGAGTGTAGATGGGTCTCGTCTCTCTTTGCATAGTACTAGCATTTTCTATGAAGATGATCATGATGATCATGGTAAAGACTCCTGGCCTTTATCATGTATAAAAACAGTTGAAAAAATTATCCCTTGTTTTGCAATGTTTTCCTTGGGGCTGCATAAGACACTGAAAACTTCTTAAAATCCTGCAGCCATTCAAAGAGTAAGTTGTCTCATTTTGTGTAGTTGCTACTGGGCTTGAATGCTTTATTTTGGGGTTTTAATGTTTTTAAAATTTCCTGCAAATGTTCTCTAATTACTTACTGAAGCGTAAAAACCCCCCACCTATACAAATGAGAGCACCAAGAGATTTTTATTCCTCTACTTGCATGTATTACTCATGGCCCTTTTGGAAAATGGAGAAGCTTCCTTTGGACTTGAGAATGACTTGGCCCGTTTTGCCCCAGGGACATCTTTTCAAGAAACAGTATGGAAAGATATCTGGCCACCCAACATATGTCAGCAGCACGTTCTGCCAAAATGCCATGTGAGCTATATGCAAACATCCTCCTCTTTATGCACCAAGCTGTGCTGACAGTTGTGTTTCCTCTGTGAAAGGAATCCACCCCCAGATTTTGCTGTGGAATTGAGCAGTTCTGCGTGATGTTTGAATGCTGGACTGTGCTTTTAACCATTTTCAGTCTTCGTTTCCTGCGATAATGTTCACGGTACTTCTTTTACCTTTGGCTTCTCTTAGCAACGAGTCACTAAAATAATTATATGTTACTTGCAAAAAGCAAGCCTTTATCTATCACAGAGAAAATATTTTCAAAATACATCATTCGGTATTTTACTTGTGTGGGAAAATTGATGTTATATGGAAATATACTGTTTAGAGAAGGTCTTAGAATTTAAAGGTTAGTCTGTAGTTTCTATGCTAATTTGAAGTCCACCATGGGTAGAGAAGAGGAAGTAAGAAAGCCTAATGATTCTCACAGGATATCCCTTCAGTCCCTTCACTTCTATGTGCTTTCTGGAGTAGCATTCCGTTTTGAATCCAGCGCACCTTTCAGAATAAGCCCTTCTGCAGCATGTTATGGCACAAGTTGTGCTTAAAGGATAGAAAAGCATAGAGTTCTGAGAACTCATAATTTCAAGGAAAAAACCAGCATCCAGCATCCCCCTTCTGCTTTTCCCTTCTTCCTTGCCCTTACCTGTGAAAGGCAACTCAACTGCAGAAATTTCGTGCTGTGGTCAGGAAAAATGTTGTTCAAATTGTTTGCTGTCACTAAAATTGAGGTCTTTAGATTTTTGTTGCTGGAGTTTCCTGTCAGGTTCAAGGTGGTGTAGTTGACCCCATAACGCTACTAATAATGCAGCAAGTTTCACAATGGTGAAGTGGCAATCTCAGAGGGCAGGCTACTGGCCTCCTATCCAGAACCACTGTCCGTGTTTGAAAAAGACCTGAATAGAAGCTTTTAGGCAGCCACTTGATAATACAGTCACTTTTTGAAAGACACCGCTTTTTCTGCAATCTAATCTACTGACCTTCTTTTCCCCCTTTTCCTTTTCAGTGAACTAAATTAGCATTCAAGAAAGAAACATTAATATTTTTGGTGTGGCACTTGAACTTTTGAAGTACTGTGCAGGGTCTTGGATTTTCACAGAGGTCAGTAAACAGTTGTTACCACTGTTCACATGATGGCCCAGAGCTGGTGAATGGAGAGACCTGTCTGCTCCCTGAAAAAACAAGTCTGGGTCAGCAGGCAGTGAAGCTAGGTCTGTGGTGGAGTAGTTTTCAGGTATGTTTTGGGGAAGATCTCCCTCTTCAGATCTTGCTGTTCTAAAGGTTATCATCAGTGATTGCATAACACGACATAATTTTTAAAGAAACATTATGAAAATATTGTTGGGGTATTAGTTATGTGTCACGATTTATAGGTTGGGAAACAGATGTTCAGTGCAATGGGTATGACTGGGGATAAGGACCTCACGCAGATCCGGACCCTCCTGGTTTATTTGACTCTAATATATTGATGTCCTGCTCTGAAACATCCCCTGCTTTAGAGTCCACTTGGTCCTCTACATGCTGAGGGCAGCCCATTGTCCTTCTACGAGCTGCATCTTGATTTCTGTGCTTGTCTTCTCGCTGCACTGTATCTTCAGGGCAACAGTCAGGCATTTCCAAATGCATTTGGAAATTGGTCTTAGGCTAACTTGAATGGGTGACACTGGTTTTATTAACTCAGCAGGCACAAAATACTCTTAGGCTGGTCGCTCCTTTTCTGAGATCCTTATGTGTCAAGTGCTAAAAGGCAGGGCAGGACTTAGCTCCTAGTGTTAGGCCAGTGCTCTTTGGTTTGAATGGCAGTCAATAGCATCTCTGCTCCCAGAACTGTGAAGGGAAATGTATAGTTCCAGGTGCCTTGAAATGCAGAAACATTTGCTTTGAGTCCCTCAGTGGGCTGTTGGCCCAGTTCAGCAGCGGGTAATCTGTGCACCGGCGGATATTGCCTGCATCAGAGAGCATTTCTTTGCTCTGCAGGACAAGTCAACAGAAGACGAGAAGAATATTCAGTCAACCCGGCACAACAGAAACACAGCAATTCCACATCAGATGACTGATATGCGGGTCTTGACTCAGAACCCATTAACTCGACAGAAAGCTTTCAATCCATTCATTTTGGCTTTAGATAAGTCCCATGGAGAGATAACTAGTGCTCTCTTGCCATAGGGAAGCGCTGTTTATAATAATACTAAAAAGGATGATTCTTTTGTATTGTCAGGGAATGCTGTACTAACGTGGATAAGGTAGCTTCTCAATGTGTCCCTATAAGGCTGGTAAGTGTTTAATTGCTGTTTTAGAAAAGAGGAAGCTGAGGCACTGAGAAGTGGAGCATCTTGCCCAAATTCATGCTGAGACAGCGGCAGCATTGGAGAGCCTAGTGAAAAGAGTCAGAGAAATTAGACGTGAGAAAAACACAGACGTATACCAACAAGGATTCAGCGAACAGTGAGGTTTATTTTCATAGGTATTGACATTTTCACAAGAAACAATAGCAGTTCATTGAAGCCCAGTGAGCGTGGGCCCTGAGTAGCCACAGGACCTGCATGTTCTAAATCTTCTTCCTCTTTCCATGCAGTTTTGTAACACCTTTTGTTACTTTGGAGTTGAATTATTTCCCAGTCCTCTAATTTTAAATGCCGTGTTACATTCTTTTGTTCCTGATTTCATCTCATTTACTGGGTTTAGCTGCAACATTTTTTACATTCCTTCCTTTAAAAAAAAGCCGTTGGAAAACTGCTTATTTTTTGCTCCTAAGTGCTTTCAGTCTGAGGAAAAAATGTACTAAAAATGTAATACTTATAGTGATTCAAATTCCTTGCAGGAAAATAGTTTAATTAAACATCTTTGTGCTTTCCTGTGCTCTAGGCATGGAAGTGTTACTAATTTGTCCAGAGCAGTTGCTAATCCTTTCAAGTCCTGTTGACACATTGATTTTCTGTAACTTTATTAATACTAAAATTCATTAAACAGCTGACCGCAAATCATGTGGATAGTTGCATTTTTGACTTAGGCATAATTAGCATTTTTACATGATTTCTTAGCTGCAGCCTTTTGTGGTTTTCTACAAAAATTTAGTATTTCAAATTGTTTTGCATATGCAGGTTCATGCTTATGCATAAACTTAAGCATTAAATCGTGCTTAAAAATAATAATATGGGTTTATTACTGATTCAAGACCCAAGCTATCTAAAGAACAAGGAAGGGCAAGCCTTCCCATGTCACCTGGTCAGTATTTGTTCTGAGGTCTCTTATGGCAGAATTTCTCCTTGCTACAATAGGACTAAATCTATTTTTAGGGCCCACAAATTTTTGGTTCCTCGATCTAGCAATTAGTACAAGCAGTCTGTGAGGCGAGAGATGGAATGAGAGCCACCACGCTAATTTCTTACTGGGAACGTGCTATCTTGAAAACATGCAGCAGCTGCAGGATCGGTGTCAGTGGCTGGAAGCAAAATGCTCTCATGTTTTAGTCAGCTGCTTCCACAGTAAGTGTCAATGCCTTCAGGAGTGTAACTTGCTCTTGGGAAAGAGTTCACTCCATCAAGTTGTGATTTTTTTTTTTTTTTTTTTCTGAGCTTAAACAGCTAGGGTTTGTCACCTTCTTTGTCCAAACAAGCAAAAAATTCCCCCATGCTGTATTCTGTTTGTAGAAACCATTGGTAACAAACTCTTTGTTCTGCAGACACAGAAATGAATTCTTCTAAATTATGGAAGTAACTGACTCATAGAGAAAGGCATCTGGGTCACCATTTCTCAAGGCAGAAACATCCTTTGTCCTATCTGTTCTTAAAAAAGCCCAAACAACTTCAAGGAGGGAAATTCCTTAATCTCCCTCTTCTCGTGTTCTATCCGTCCCCCTTTTCCCCACCCTCCGGTACTTACTCAGCCGTTCAGAAAGGTTTGCTTAACGTCTACCTTAAATCGCCATTGCCAAAATTTGAGCCTTTCACCTCTTGTCGTATTCTCAGTGAATGCAGAGAATGCTTTGACCTTTCTATTTGCAGTCCTTTTTAATACTTAAAATCTCTATTTCATGAATATGCTTTATTCTTCTCATCTGTAACTTAAAAGCCTATTTTTAGGTTAATGGCTGAACAGTGCAAAAATATTCTAAGGGGGTTTTCTTCATTATTTCATAGAATCATAGACAGGGACACCTCCCACCAGACCAAGACCCCCATCCAGCCTGGCCTTGAACACTTCCAGGGATGGGGCATCCCCAAAATGTTTACCCTTATCATGTTTAGCCTTCATGGTTATCACGTTTACTCTTCAGAACATTCTGGGCCTGTGCCCCTAAACTTTTGGTGTCTCACTGAAGATTTTTTTTAGCATTGAGCTGCAAGACTGTTGTATGTCAAGGGAGATGCTCTAAAGAATGGTCCCAGGTAAGAAGCGCAGAGGTCAGCAAGTCAGACAGACAGATACAGCCTAAACCTCTCCCATATTGATTGTCAGAGTCCTGGGTTGTGTTAATGTCTGCTGCCAAAGGCTGGTTAGCCAGGCACGATGCTGACCATAGGATAGGGATTCTCTCTTTGCCCTGCTATACCCTCTTTTTCTGTCCAAACACATTGTTCTGCTAGACAAAGAAGAAATGTCAGCTGGATGACTAATAGCCAGAGAGCTTGAATGCTCCTCCAGCATTCACGTGTATACTTTGCAGTGTGTAGTATCTGGAGAGTGTATGGCATACGCATTTCTGCCACAGAAAACCCATACAGAGGAAGAGGAGCCTGTTCGCATTGGTACATGGGAGTTCCAAATTCCTACCACTGTGATTTAAAGAATGGTGGAAATGATCAGGGATGCAATCACGGGACCTCTAGAAAGGCCAGGAACTTGTGATATATTAACATGGATTTGACAGGTCTGTAACTTGGGGATTTCCTCCTGAAAGGGAGCATGTCATGGTGGATGAGACTGGTTTGCTAAAGAAGAACTGCTGTATCTGTGAAATGTGCAGCACTTTGCTGCTCTGCTGTTCTATCTCTGTGTTTCCTGCTTATATTTAAGATTTCTAGAGTAAGGCCGTTATTTCTGAAACAAAGGAGATTTATATTAAGCTTCTTAAGCTCAACAGAAAATTTTCCATAAATTTTGTGGTGCTTATGCGTGATGGGCTTTTCTGACAGTAGGAAATATGTATGACAAAGGTTTTAGCAGATCTTGGTCTTTTCCTTTTTTAATCTAAAGGTGTATTTTATACATAAGGAAAAAATATATTAATATTTTTTTACTTTGCTATGATCTCATTTTTACATCTGTGCTGAATATTTCATAGATGTGTGCATATTGATTGGGAGAAAGCTAATATTTTATTAACAACTATTGATTCTTGGGTATCAATTACTGTATACAAGCGATCAAAGAATCACCTTCTGAGCAATCTTAGATACTGAAAAGACCTTAGGACCCTGGTTCAATGATGGGCATCTGTTACTTGTTTGAAGTGGCTGGGGTTTTGTGTAAGCCCTGTTTAGATATGCATTGTAGATTGGCCAACTCTTACTTTGCTGGTTCTGCAGCTTCCCAAGTAAGTTAAAAATGCTTTTTTCAGCAGAAGTGTGTGTGCTAGGGGGTGAGTTACAGGGCAGAGTTTCTACTGCTCTGAAGGTGTGCAAAGTGGCTTGTCCATTTGGGTGGTCTCATTCAGGTTTTGGAGGACCTTTATTTTCTATGAACAAGAATATAAAGATATATTATGGGTAATATTTGCAGGTAAAATGCTAGTTTGTCTGATAACCTAGCTATCCTAAATTTATTCCTGGGTATGTAAACATCAGTGAATAACCACAAATCTGGTAGTGTTGCCTTTCTGGAATGTTTGTGAAATAATTTTAAAGGGTGTAGAGCAACTGCCAATGGCAAGCAGACTTACTGGGTCCTTAAGAAATATAACCTTTGGGAATAGTGCACGGAGGGGGAGAAAGAAGGTTGCTTTGATCTATCACTTTGTAGTTAATATTTTCATGCTTTCTCCTGGAGGCTTTTTGCCTCCTAGTATGAAAATTCCTATTTAGTTACATGATTGCGTGTAATAATTGTTCAAACTGGGGATCTTTCTGACTCTCCCAGAAATAACTCCTATTCATTGTCAGAGAAGTGGGACAGAGTTGGGCAAATGAATCACTCAGTCTTGCTAATTGTGCTGCCATTAGGATAGCCTATTGCCATTTTTATGTGCTTAGGTTTTGTTTCTTCTCCGAGTTTACAAATGAAGTTCACTTTTAGAAAATAAAGTTGATGCTGCTAGGCTCAGATAATCAGGTGTTTTGAGTGAGGCTTTCCTGTTATGAGATGAGAGCAGGAGAGGCCAGAAAGCAGGGCTGCCAAACAAAGAATAAGGATGGCCATGGAGAGACATCTTAACGACCTGCAACGGTAAAATATTTTTTTCCTATTTATTTGCGTTGAAGGAAATTTTCCACATTTTCAGGATCCAAGGGATTTGGTTTAGTCTGCTTTGTGCTGCTCATAATGGAGGGTTCTGTTTCACAGAATTTAATGTATATAAGCTTTCATAATTCTGAACTAACATTTGTACTTCATGCTAGTTTTTTGTTTGCTTATTTGTTGTTGTTTTCTGCTTTAGAAATAGCACAAATGTTTAAAGCGGTATTTTGTGGAGCATCTGACATAGCAAATCCCTTTGCAAACAGTAAGTTAGGAATATGTGTGTTTAGGCAGACATGCAGTCCACAAAGGGGCAAAGGAACCCTCTGATCTTTGGAGCCTCATGTTCAGATCTGGATACTGTAATACTGATACTGATTCCATCGGTACTCACACATTCACATTTCTGAGACTGTGATGAAATCCCAGAGAAAATCCCATTTATAGTCTGAGCTTGGACAGGGCTCTGCGCTGTGGATGTCAATAGGCTCAATGTCTTTCATTGCTACCATGGCCCCGTCCAGCTTGCGGTTCGGTTTTAGGCATGGGGATTAATCCTTTCTCTCTAGGAACAACAGTAGCTAAATGTATTAAAAGCATATTCAGTTGCTGTTTCTCTGCCTGGCATGTTAAAATCACTTCCTACAATCTTTTGATCGATTCACTCCACACTTAGCTAGATAGGTTTATTCTACTTGTCAGTAAAGATTCAAAATCCACAGTCCTAGTGACTCTTCTCTGCCCAGATCTGGGGTCTCTAACTGTTGTAAGCTCAAGTAAGATGTATATGGCATCTATTTGGGAAGAAAAGGAGAGTTTATGGCCTTTGGAAAAAGGGGCAGGCTGCTCAGGAAGTTGACAAAGACGTTGTCAGGCTGTGTAGGGAACAGATTAGAAAGGCCAGCACCCAACTAGAACTTAACCTGGCCTTGGATGTTAAGAACAATAAAAATAATTTCTATAAATATATATAAATAAGAGGACTTGGGAGAACCTCCATCCTCTATTGGATGTGGGAGGTAACATAGTGACAAAGGACGAGGAGAAGGCTGAGGTACTTAATGCCTTCTTTGCCTCTGTCTTTGGCAGTGGAGTAGGTTGTTCCCCCAGCACCCAGAGCCCTGAGCTGGCAGACAGGGGCGGGGAGCAGAATGAAGCCCCCGTAATCCAAAGGGAGGTGGTGAGGGACCTGCTCCAACTCCTGGGTATGAACAAGTCTGTGGGGCCAGATGGGATCCACCCGAGGGCTCTGAGGGAGCTGGGGGAGGTGCTCACTGAGCCACTTTCCAGGGCATGAAGGACACCCGGGCGACCAGGCCCAGCCAGCACGGGTTCCTGAGGGGCAGCTCCTGCTTGACCAACTGATCTCCTTCTGTGACAAAGTGACCCGCTTGGTGGCTGAGGGAAAGGCTGTGGACGTTGTTAACCTGGACTGTAGTCAGGCCTTTGAGTAAGTAGGTCTTTAGT
>JAOQGL010000040.1:61903740-61922565 GCA_027564165.1 Gallinago nigripennis | reverse complement strand
ACTGCATTCTTCCAGTTCTGTTTAGCCAAGAACAGAAGGTATTTTTCAAATATCACAAAGAAAGGTAGTTATGTGATTCCTCAGTAAGATTAAGCTAGAAAATTGGGGATCTGCAAGATCTGAAATTAGGGGTGCCTGAAGGTTGCTGACTTCTTTGGTCTTGGTTTGAATATCCCTGTTTATGCTCCAGCCTGAAGGGATCAGCCCTCAGCAGGGTTACATAGGAATGGTGGAGCAGCTGGAACGCCTGCTCCTTTGAGGGGCACAGGAACTGCTGCAGCCTGTAGATGCTTTAACTTAACTTCATTGGCCTAAACAGGTACCTGTGTTTTGAAGAAAGCTGAAAGTCTGTTTAAAGTTTAAGCGAGTGGCTTCACAGCTGAAATGCATCATGATTGATTATTCTGCTGTTGCTGAAGGTGTAGCTAGTACAGCTATTAGCAGCAGCTTGACCTTTTCCAGGGCATGTTCTGCTGGCAGACATGGAGTGCAGTTGTGTTCCTGGTCTCCTGCTGTCTCAGGTATTATTCAACTGTTGTTTTTCACGTGTGTAGACAGTAGATGTTGGCTGCTGATGTTGCAGATGTTGGTGTGCTGTTTGCTTGGTTGGGGTCCATCTGCTTTGAGCACACAGACATGGGGGGATGCAGTGCAGTCTCATCGCTCTCTGTGGCAGTAATTGTGCTTGTTTCAGCAGTTTCTTATGCAGTTCATGTTACTGAGACTTTAACAGGAAATGGTCTGTGTTTTCCCATTGTATGATAATAGTTTCTTCTCTGGGATTTCAGGTAAAAGGAGATGCTGTGTTTGCCCTAATATTAATGTGCTTACAGACCAGCCTGTGTGTTGGTAGGAGGTGGTTTTCTGCGACTCGTAGGACGCATTGCTACTTCTTATAACAGAATGTGCAACTAACCATCTACTTGAAACTATTTTCTGGTGAATTAACATTGCTTTTTATGTGATTGTTATCTCTGTAAGTCTACATAATATTGAAACAAATTCTGTCAGACAGATCCAAAGTATTCTAATCATCAAGATAAACTTATTTTTATTAGGTTGCCTGTGACCAAAGGAGAGGGAACTGCAATACCTATCTTAAACTACTGCACATGTGCCATCATGTAACACTACCCATATATAAACATTAGTGTCCCCAGACCTGTAGTGCCATCAGAGTGGACTTCTGTTCAAGTTGATGCAATTTCAGTTGCTTGAAGCAAGCAGTTAACCAGGGCTGACTTTACAGTGACAGCTTTTTCAAATAGTTTTCTGTAGAGAATTTGTTGTAAAGGTCTTAGTTCTTCAAAACTGAAGCATGGTTTAGTGTATGCATTGAGGACATCCACAGTTGATATGTGTCATGATTCCACAGAGTCATACAACGCGGGGGGCAGAGATATGTTTTTGTAAAAGGAGGCCTAATTTCTTACCAGTGATCTTTCCAGTGCTTTTGGGGGCTGATGGCCATCCTCAGATAAACACTGAGGGAAGAATGAACTTCATAGTTGTTGCTTCACAACTGAACTGGGCTGGCTTGGGAACTCAGATAATATGAGGATTTGGGAAAAAAGAAAGCTTTTGGAATTCTAGAAAGTGTTTATCCAGAAGAAAAACGTTAGGTTTATATGAGTAGTTTGGTGGCTAGGAAACGGAGTTGAAACTTCAGAAATGATGTGCCTTTTTATACCTCATCTCTGCTTGTGGGAAAAATAAATTAAGTTGAAGGTAAACGAGCAGTTGATAATTGATTCTTTCTAATTTTTTTTGGCAATAAAAGATTGATATCCTATAATTTTCTGTAAAATCTTTAGTACTTGAGGATTTCAGAAGAATCACGAATACTAGAAAAAAAGAACAGAATCCTGCAATGTCCTTATTTTATAGAGGGAAGCAGAGGTACAAAGAAGTGCCTGATCTCTCAGCTTTACCACAGACAAAGCACGGAATAGAGACAGCAATAACCAGGAGTCTGGAGTAACAGAAACTCTAATGGTGAAGTTAATTGAAGTTAATAACTTGACTGCAAGCAAAGAACGGTGCTGCTGTTGGAACCCTTCTTCTGAAATGGTACCTGTTTTTTGAAATGGGGATTGATAATCCAGGGGAAAGAGTTGTTGGGTCAGGGAATTGCATCCGTCAGTACTGTCCTTCTCAGCAAGCCTGCCAGTTCTTTTTGTCTTTAAGCATAAGCTCCTTTTGTGTATATTATAGAACAGGTAGAAGTCACAGAGATGTGGACGATTTCAATCCAACATAATGATGACAGTTTAGCTCCTGAGCATGGCAGTATATTTATTTATATCTACATATGTATGTGTGTATATAAAAGAAAAAAAATTACATTTGTTTTTGTCTTCTGGAGTCCCCTTTCTTGTGCTTCTCATTTTCATTTGATATGACTTCAAGATTTTTTTCTCAGCTCTCCCTCTTTGGTGCTTTGGAAGGATAGTTTGTGAATCTTTTCACTTATTTCACAGTGTCCTTCTCTTCTAGTCTTTGATTGCTCTCTAGTCAGATAGTATTTACAATAACATTAAAGCAAAAGCAAGTTCTGACTGATTTGCTTGAGTGGGGGATTTAGAAAGTGATGTGTGTAAGAAAGCAATGTTCTTTGCAAATTAGTCGTAATCTCCTTTGAGTTTAAACAAAACGTGAGCCCACTTTCCATGCTCCCTTCCCAGTGTGAACGCCAGGTGCTCCAAAGGATCATCTCTTGCGAGGGAAAAGGAAACCTAAGACAGAAAATCTTAAGGATTTTTCTGTCTGGACTAACAGATTTTTGTACCTTGACAGAAAATCAATGCTTTCTCATTCTTATTAGGCCTGTAGTAACATCATCTATAGGCATCTCTACACCAGGGAAAACTTCATTCACCGTTCCCATCATTGCACCCCTACTGCTGCTAAGGAATCTTGGGATTCCTCATGCAGATGAGATTCTCTTAGTCCTCTTTGTGCTAGCAGCATGAGGCTGTCTCATGAAGGGCAGGTTCCCATGGTCAAATTTGTGCTAACTCTTCAAGTTATATAAGCTTAGGAAAAACTGAACTCATTTTTTAAGTATGACTGTGGGAAAGCAGCTTTGTCGGCGCTAAATCTTTCAATATTGCCAGCACCTGTACATCTGCAGGAGAGGTAAATACAATTGTTTACGTTGTCAGAGTCCTAGAACAACATAACAATATAATCCCTTGTGTATTTTGGCAAAACATGTATTTTACCACTGGGAAATCTTTTGTTTCTATTTGAAGTGCCAAGAAGGTAATCAACTAATTTTGGCAATTATTTGAGTAGGAATCTTCTTGTGTGTACCTGAGCCCGCCACGCAGGCATTCTTTTAATAGTTTGAATATGAGCACATGAAAGCTAATGGCAATAATTAATAAAAGTAGAAAGAGGATGGAGAGGGTGTTTCTTTTAAAGGAAAGCATCGTTCAACTTTAACTGCCCGCTGAGCACTTCCTTGGAGTGTAGCTCAATGCTTTTTGTGTCTGACCCAGCAGCCTGAGCACCGTGAGACCGGAGTGGCAGGAATCGGGCCGCGGTGCGGTTTCTTCAAAGAGGAAGGAGAGAGCAGGCAGCCCTTGAAGAAGCCTAAGCATTCAGGATATGTAAGGCAGCTGAAAATTGGCAAGGAGCTAAAGTGAATTTAGGGACCAACATAAACTAACAAGTACAAACGTAAGCCTGAACTTATCAGCTAAAGCCAAGCACATTTGAGTGCGTGTGAGTTTCTTGCTAAAAGCAGAGCGAGTGAGTGATATATCACTTTGATGCTCTTTAAAAGAAAATGGTTGCAATCTATATAATTTTCGTGTCAAACGTGTTTGAAAAATAGAAAACACGTTGGATATACATTCTGCAAGTAGTTATCAACGGTATTCCAGAGGTATTTGGTTTGCAGGGTGCCTTGGAATCTGCCATTCCAATCTACATGTCTTGAGTTATCCTGGAACTGGCTGTCAGTCTGTGCTATGGTGAAGCGAGGGCATTGCAGAGGTTAACTTTAGCCTCTCAAAGACTCTCATAGTGGTGTTCTCAGTGGAGAGGCTTTTCCAAAGGGCTTAATTCAGGGTCCGTATGCATGAGTATTTTGCTCACGTTTTAGAGGCACTGCCTCTCCCTGTGAGAGGTATAGTCTCAATATGGTCTGTAGTCCTTTGAACGCCCCTTGCTCACTGGTATATTTTAGCAAATCCTCAAGTTCAGAAAGAGGTAAAATCCTTTTACCTCTCAGTGTATGGATACCAGCCTGATGATTGCCGATGCATAAATGAAGACTGATGAGAAGGGTTCCAGATACTGATTTTATTTTTTTTTATTATGTCTGTTGTCTCCTTTGTATGTTTTAAAGAAATTTCATTGCATCCTCTTGATTCCACTGAACAAAACTGTAAATCCACCAATGCAAAAGTGTAAAATATTCAGGTTTTCTTTTTGTAATCCTACTGTATGAGGGAAGCTCCTAATAATTGCAGGAAGAAGCGAGAAACTTCAGGCTCAGGTAGCTCACTGCCTCGAACTGATGCTGTTCTAGAGCAAAATGTAGCAGGAGAGTAAAGTGCAGGAGCTGCAGCAAATTAGGCTCAGCGGCAGCAGTTTGAGTTGCAGGATGAGAGCAAAATATGGCCCATTTTTCTGGGGAGTCTCTTTGGGGTTCGATCGTATGAATGGTGCTCTAAAAATGTAAAATGTTTTCACATGCTATTAGAGAGAGTCAGCTCAGCATGCGTTAGAGAGGTGGCTGTGGCAACTGAACTGTGTATTTAAAGAGCGTGCTGTTAAGGTCCCTCTCGTGTTCACTTACCTGATATTTATGCTCATTACTGTTGGAGACGGACGGTGATATAAAGGTTAGTCTTCACAGCAGATATTTTTCTGTGATACTTTGTGGATTTTTGTTGTAGCTGTACTTTGCCTTCTCACCAATTCTCTTTTTTTTTTCCCCCCTGTTTTTGTACTTAAATAATCACTGTGCACATGTTGTTGAGTCTCGTAACTGAAGCAAACCTGTAGCTGACTCCCACACCAAAATCAAAGCCTTGAGCCGTTGTGGCAACCTTGGCTTTCCACTTGGTTTTCAAATGCCACTTCATCACACTGAAGAGCTCACTGTCTCTCTTGTAATTTTTTTTTTTTTAATTATTATTTTTTCCCCCCTTGTAGAGCACGATGAGTGTGGCAGTGGACAGCATAACTGCGATGAGAACGCAATCTGTACTAACACTGTCAGAGGACATAGCTGCACCTGCAAACCCGGCTACGTGGGGAACGGGACCATCTGCCGAGGTAAGTCTGTTCCTCTAGCAACACTGTAAAAGTGGCAGACTCTATTAATATTTTCTGACAGTCACCTACTTTCTGGTAACTTGTGATGGCTGGATTCTGTCAATGATTCACGGTAAGATTTATCATCTGGAAAATGGAGTATGCATGGAGATGATGGGAATTGATTTGTGCATAAGTTCTCAAGAAGAAAATATTTTTTGGATGCTAGGAGACACTACTTTTCATTTACTGTCACTGAATACTGTCATTTGAGCTAAATAATTTGGCTTTTAAGTCATGTTCATTGTTTTATAAACTGTGGAGGGTATGTGCTATAAACCTTTATATATATATATAAAGGTTTAACCTGTATATATATATATAGAGGTTAAACCTATATATAAAGGTTTAAAACCTTTGGCTTTTAAAAAAGAGTCAGATGCTTTTTGAATTAGGATAATTGTGTTTTATACTAACATCATATGGTTGGTTTTTGACTACTAGCATAAGAATAAGAATTTTAGGGTGGGTTGTTTTTTTAGATCTTTACCTTTGAAATGTGTATTTTGAAGATTTCTCTGTTATGTAAGCAAGAAATACGGATAGTCAGCCATGCTTTCTGTGAAGTGGTAGGTCGTTTCTTTAAGGTGTGTTTTTGATTTTTGTTTCTGTAGAGAATGAAGCAAATAGGTTATATAAAAAAAAGAGGAGGGTGTATGTTTACTGGCTGGTTCAGTGAGGGCTGTGTCATGAAGTACTCTTGAGCTGTACCCGGTGCATTTATGAATTACATTTCTCTCATAAAAGCTATTTTTTGTTTTGTCTGGGAGTGCATACTTTCTGACTTTCTAAGCAGACTTGCAGTAATAGAAAACTAACTTAAGTTTTTAAAATGGCAACTACTGAAATAGGGGAATGTACAGGATAAAATATTCTGTATTTAGTTGGGGGGACAAGAGACTGGATATTCCTTTTTGCAGAATGTTGAGAATTGGCCAAGCACCTCCTTTAAAGGAGAAGAAAGATTGATGTCGTTGTTGTTTGAAGCTGAAGTTCTTCACTGAGATTAGCCTGTCAACTGCTGAATTAGCATATGCCATCCTGTTGCTTTCTGATATGCCTTCCTTTGGGTACTGCCCATCTACACAAGAGCATCACTGTATTTACATCACTGTAAATGGTTTGTAAAGATTTAAGAAGGAAAGTGTTATGAAAATGGTGGGCAAGTTAAACCGTGGTCTGTCTATATTGAATGTCAACAGGTGATACCGGGGCGAAACTCACTGTAGTGTGTTTTCAGTCTCTGATGGCAATGAATGTAAACTGCAGTATAGACAACTAGAGTTTCAGGGAAACCTGAGTGAACAGCCTGTCTGACTGTGATACTTTCTTTTTCTGAGGATAACACAAGAAAACACAAACCCTTAATCGTATTTCTTTGAAGCAGGGACGTTTGGATTAGTTCATAAAACCTGTGTTTTCCCGCTGGTTTTCTTGTTTGCACACCTGGATATTTGGGTTAATGTGCCAAAAACTCAAAACGAAACTCCTACTGCGTATTTATTAATCCAGTAATGTTGAAGTAATGAAATTGCACTGGAGAAATGCAATCATGTTTTTAATCTCCAAGTGCTGTTGAAGTCTGAGTTGTGGATAAAATATATATTGCACATGTCTTTTAGTATGCCTTGAATTGCACATGTGAATGTAGTTACAGTTTCCTTTTTGAGATAGGTTTACGGTGGAAATAGAGGAAACCAAGTGCATTCTTATATTCTAACTGGAAAGCATAAATTGAAAAAAAGCTCTGGAGATTATAGAAGAGGGTTTGCATTTAATAATAATTATTAAAGTCACTATGAATAAGAATAATTTGGGGCTGCATGGAGTAGTTACTGCTGCACATCAGCTAATAATAGAATTGTAGGCATTTTAGTAAATAATAAAACTCTCAAAGTCTGAATTTCTCAGCCTGTGGCTCTGTGGTCACTTGAGGTTTTTGCACGTTTGGACTGCTCATTTCAGAAATGTTCCCATTCTTCCCATGGCAGCATCAAACCCACCACTCTTGCCTCTTTTTTTTACTGAGTTCAGCAGTGATACTTTATCAGTTACCGGTCGCAGAGGTTTCCTTGCACAAATGCTGGAATTGGCACAACGAAAGAGGTGTGAATGTGTCGGGACAACTATAAACTTGTCCTGTAGTAATTTTGGGGCTTTGTCTTCAGATGATATAGGCTGGAAAAAAATAGATATACGCCAGGGTGATAAGCTTAATGTTTATCCTATCTTCAGACAGTATTACGTTTCTCTTCTCCCCGAGTCATCTGTAAGTGCTTTATAAATGTTTACATCTTGTATATGTTTGCATACACAATTCTTCCAACTACTACTGAAATAACGTATCTCTGTACTTCAATAAGAAGTTTTATTACTATTGTCCAGAAAAAGCACAAATAAAAAAATGATTATTTTATGATGAGGGAAAAGGACTGCTATTGTTCTGGATTCTACAATCTATTTTAGCAATGATACATAAAATAAAATCAGAGTAATCTTCCTCTTTGACTCTACTGGATAACATTGCGATACTCCTTATCAAAAACCCAGAATAATGTTATTTGTATTTTAGGAAAGGAGGCGTATGTGTAGTTAAATCAAATTGCATGGTGAAATACTGGTAAATATATTGAAATTACTCTGGCAGGCATTTGTGATGTTTGCATTTTTTGTGAAAGGGCAGACATAACCTGGGTATGAATATTACGATTGCTGGGCATTTAGAAATTAAAAAAAAATGTTGAAGAGGAAAGCAAATGTTTCTTTTTAAAAAATCTGTATAATTAGACTGTCACACTTCTTGAGTAGAAGCAAAAAATTCATGTATAAGGAACTGCTTTACTGTAAATGTGGTAGACTAGACTGTAATTAAGGACTGGATTGTGTCAAACTAGATGTGGAACCTGTCATGAAGGAAGGTGGTGGAAAAGGGCGCAGACTGAGACCAAATGCACTTCTGCATTAAAATAGATACTGCCAGAGTTTAAATGGCATAAAACCAGAAGGACAAGTGGAGATGAGCACAAGAAAATCTTTATAAATACATAGTTACCAATATGTAGACCGTATAATAGAGACAAATAAGGCTTATTTCCTAGGGGTGCTCTCTGATTTCTGAAGAAATCCTAAAATATAATCTACATGTATTCTTCAGAAAATGAAAAGTGAAATAGAGAGATGCTCTCTGAAAGAAGTTACAGCACTAAAGGCAGAAGAGGGAGGTATAACTTGTTGAATAGAGAGAGATTCTTAATCTAGAGATTTGTTGAGTTGCCCTTTTCTCTGAAGGTAACTGGAAAAAATCAAAAGAACTAAGAGTGACTTGGGAAATAGAAACTGTATGGAGGTAATGGAAGGCTCATACCATACCTGTTTACTTGTATTCTGTAAGTGAATTATTTCAATTCATGGGTGAGGTTGGAATGAGGACAACTGGAGCAATTTCACTAGGTTTCAGGATAGGATTTAGTAGTGCAGTGAAAAGGTAATTAACTGAGGGTAGCAGGGAAAGGTGATAAAAATTGATTCCGTGACTGAATGTTCCAGTAAAAAAAAAAAGTAAATAATAAAGGTGTGGTGGTCAAATGACTACCTGGCACTTGGCAGTGTGCTTGTCAGGGTGGACCTTGTGGGAAATCAGTTTTCAGTCACAATGATTAGATGAAAGAAGTCTTAGTTTCCTAGGACAACCAGGTTTAGGAATAACCTGTCACCTGTAGACGGGGTTGCGGTGAAGAGTCAGGAATATTGAATTCAGAAATAAATACCATATTTAGGCTCTAGATGCTCTTGATCTGTGTACTGCTGCAGTGTTTCTGTGTGAAATCTTGGCAGGGCTTGAATCTAGGAGGCTAGAAAATCTGCACAGGGCAAATGTCTTTCTCTGCTTTTTGTCTTGATAAGTTCGAGTTCCAGTTCGACTTGGCAGCCTTGCACCAGCTGCTGTGGAAATGACATGTTGAAGTGGGATGTGCCATTTATTAAAAAGCAAAGCGCCTCGGACTCCGTCATGTGTTTTATCTTAGTGAGGTGGCAGCTAGAGAATAGTTGCTGTGGGATGTACAATCCTGCAGTTTAGAAGTTCAGTATGGAGTTTGTGCCTTGTACCACAGACTGAAGTCAAAGACAGGAGCCGAGGTATATTGGAACATCAGCAGGTTTCCTAAAATAATTGATGATGTTTGGGATGAAATGCCTTAAAACAAAAAAAAACAGAATCATAGAATGGTTTGGGTTGGAAAGGACCTTAAAGATCATGGAGTTCCAACCCCCCTGCCCTGGGCAGGGACAGCTCCCACCAGACCAGGTTGCTCAAAGCCCCATCCAGCCTGGCCTTGAACACTTCCAGGGATGGAGCATCCACAGCTTCCCTGAGCAACCCCACCCACTAGATCTTGTAGGAGCTACAGATCTGACTTCTCAGCATGAACAGTGTAGAAGTCACCATCAAGGTTTTGTTGGAACCAGTTTTATTTTGTGCAAGGAGCCCTAGATGCAGCCTGCAAGCCTTGTCCTGGCTCTTAGTATTTTGTTCCAAATGTTTGTTTTAATGTATAAATTCTGCCCATAGAAGTCCTTCTACGTTATCAGAAAAACAGAAGTGTCCTTGACTATGCTCAGATGGTAAACAGGGGCAGTTCTTCTGAAACACGGGTAAGATGTGTTAGCTAATCTTTCTTCTGTATATCTGAATGAACAGAGAATGAATGAATGAACAGAGGTCTAGCAGCTAAAAAGTGCAAATATTTTTCATTGTACATGTATATTTTACTTGTTACAGTCTGTCTAACAGGTATATTTAGGGTGCTATTAATATCTCATTTAGTGGTTTCTACTGAGGTGTAGATTTATAAGAATGATTAAATGAGGTGGATTTAGTTACAGCCATAAACCTTAAAGCAAATTGTGCGTTATGACTGATGCCTGGGCAGAGAAACACCAGGCATTGCGAAATAAAAATCAAAACAGTGTTTATTCTAATTAGTATTCAGGTTATAGAATGGTTTAATTCTGACAGACTATAGAATGTGATTTTTTTTTTCCCCCTCTTGTTATATCCTTTAGCAGCATTTCACAGGAGATACTTAAGGGATTACAACTCAGTGTATGGTGGAGTCTTAAAGATGAAAGCCATTATTCTTAGGTGGCTCAGTTCTTCTGGTGTAATCTGGAAGTCCGGATTACTTTCTTAATTGTACTGTGGTTCTTTGTATATATTTGCCTTGGAAGTTGAATTTGGGAGTGTAGTTATTACTGCTGAACTTACTTGTCACTTCACAAATAACTTATTGAAAACCTGATATGAAAAGTAAACAGATTTTGAACAGGTACTCTTCTTTGTTATAAATTAATGGGAATAATCATATGGAGTCTGTCCATAATACGCTCAGAATGTTTACTGAGGACCAGAATACATCACAGGCTTGAAAATTGCATCTGGTTGATGTAAATCAGTGAGTTGGCCTATTTTACACTGTTTTAATCACAAATTATAATTAGATAGATGTGTTTTTTTAACAAATGTCAGTCTGAGAGCTTTCTGTCATTGCAGTTTTCTTCTTTGTTTCCAAACAAGTATTTTTTACAGTAATTCTTAGTCTGGAATGTATCTTAATAATCTGAAAGATGTGCCCATGAAAGACATTGTATGTCTTCCAGCGTGTAGGCAGTGTAGTGATGCTGTAGTTAAACAGATGACTAAAGACAAATTTTCATTTGCTATGAAACTTCTCCTGCTATGAAAAATACTCGAGTATTTTTAGTAAGAGCTGAAAAACAACAACAAGAAACCAAAAAAAAAAAAACAAAAACAAAAGAACCCCCCAAAACAACCCTGTGACTGGTTATTTTTGTGCTGGGTTTTCTGTGTTTTTGTATCTCCCTTTGACATCAGCAATGCTAAGGTGGATTAATCTCAGCAATGCGAGACAGACGTGCTGGTGTCTTGGTATCAAAGTGCATCAGATCACTGAAAGATGACTAGCTGCCACTTGGGTTTATGTTTTTGCATGTATGTGTGTCTGCTGGAGGTGGAGTTGAAAGCCTTTACGGACCATCGGAGTGCATTATGAATAATATGTAGGCCAAGACTAAAGTGGAAAGGAACAAACACATCTTTCCCTCTAGCCTTCAGTTTTTGTAGCTGTAAGGCTTTCGATGGTTGATATGCCTTATTATGGCTTGAATTGCTGTTTTGGTGTAATCACAAGTCTCAGGAAAGAATATGGGAGTTTTGACTCAGGCTGATATTCTCATCTTCATTCTTCACAGTCTTGAGCTTTGTGTAGTTGCTTATATCTAATACATAGTGAACAAATCACTGCAAAAGCAGCGAAGTGTGTTCACATGCGTTTGGTGTCACTTGGCGCATTTGGAAAATGCCACGGCAAGTGTAAGGCACTGGATATCAAGAAAGTATGACTAAAGCCCCAGTCTGAAATCCACCATATTAATAAAAAAAAAACACCTGATGTTTTAGTGTAAGCAGCTTTGTATTTTTGTTCGTGATCAGATAGTTATCAAGTATGGAGCAGGTTCAAGCTGGAGGCCTGTAACCAGTGGTGTTCCCCAGGGATCAATACTTGGTCCAGTCCTGTTCAACATATTGATCAGTGACCTGGGCAAGGGGACAGAGTGCATCCTCAGCAAGTTTGCTGATGACACCAAACTGGGAGGGGTGGCTGACCCCCTGGAGGGCCGTGCTGCCGTCCAGCGAGACCTGGACAGGCTGGGGAGCTGGGCAAGCAAGAACCTCATGAGGGAACCTCAACAGGGAAAAGTGTAGGGTCCTGCACCTGGGGAAGAAGACTGTCAGGCACTAATACAGGTTAGGCATGGATCTGCTGGAGACACGTTCCAAAGAGAAAGATCTGGGGGTCCTGGTAGACAGCAAAATGACAATGAGCAAGCAGTGTGCTCTTGTGGCCAGGAAGGCCAATGGAATCCTGGGCTGCATAGGGAAGAGTGTGGCCAGTAGGTCGAGGGAAGTCATTTTCCCCCTCTACTCTGCACTGGTGAGGCCACAACTGGAATACTGCATCCAGTTTGGGCTCCCCAGTTCAAGAGGGACAGGGAACTACTGGAAAGAGTCCAGCGAAGGGCAATGAAGTTGATTCAAGGATTGGAGCATCTCCCTTATGATGAAAGTCTGAGAGAGCTGGGACTCTTTAGCCTGGAGAAGAGAAGGCTGAGGAGAGACCTTACCAATGCTTCTAAGTATCTAAAGGGTGGGCTGAAGGAGGAGGGAGCCAGAGTCTTTCCAGTGGTTGCCAGTGAGAGGACAAGGGGCAACGGGCACAAGTTGGAACATGTGAGGCTCCACTCAAATCTGAGGAAAAACTTCTTCACGGTGAGGGTTCTAGAGCCCAGGAACAGGCTGCCCAGGGAGGGTGTGGAGTCCCCTTCTTTGGAGATTTTCAAGACCCGCGTGGATGCCGTCCTGAGTAACATGCTCTAACATGCTCTGGGCAATCCTGCTTCAGCAGGGGAGTTGGACTAGATGGTCTCTAGGGGTCCCTTCCAATTCTAAAACAATTCAGTGAAATTGCTATGTTTGAATTTTATAAACTCTCTTTGTAAAGTATTTGCCATATACTTAAGATCCTTCAGTTCTAACGTTCTTGGCTTGATTTTGGACTGTAATGATTTAAAATAATTTTGATGAAATGAAGAGGAGTTACAGTAACTTTTTCTTGTCCTTAAAATGTCATTGCCTAGATTTAGTTGTGCGAGATGTTGAAATTCAGGTGTAATTATTTTTTTAGTAAGAGCTAAGCTGTACATATCCCCTACCACATTCCAATTTTACAGCCTGTCTAGAGGTACAATATTCCCTGTTGATTGGATCCAGTTCTGTGTGTGGGATTGTTCAAGATGATTTAGAATGCACATCAGTTATGGAAATAGATCGTTTAAAACCGTGATTAATGTAAATTTTCAGAATCCAGATCCTGATCTCTTTGCTGTCACAGATTGTCTCGGTGCTCTGGATTTACAGCTAATTCAAAAAGAGTGTAGGGCTGATTTGTGCTTGCTGAAGTGGTCTATTCCAGAGCAACTATTGTATCTGTATGAAAGGGAGGAAACACTGTACTTATCTGAAATATTTTAAGTCTTAATCTGACAGGTTTTTCTGCTTGTATGAGTAAGTCCAAAGGGCTCAGCAGACCTACTCATGAATGTTTATGAGGGTTTCTAGGTTCAGATTTGGAACCTGAGATTCTCCTGTTGATTCAGTAGCTTATTGTCTCCCGCTGCTTTGCTTTATATTTGTTCGTTCAGAATCTGCAGTTCACTCTGGGTTCACGGTCCTATATAGCATGTACAAAAAAGAATTACAAGGTGATGACAAGGTAGCAGGTACGTTCCCCACAATCTCCTGGGCAGAAAAACGTGGTTGTATAGGAACATGGGACTACTTCAATATTCATTGCTTTTTCTTTAAAAGGAGTAGTTAACAAAGGCAAAAATGTGAAGGTTTTGCTTTATATTTAATATCTGAACCATACACTGTATTTATTTTCCACACTGTGTTCAAGATCATCTCAATCACTAACTCCTCCTGTTTGCAGCAGCTGTATTGCCTCCCAGATTTCTGTCACAGAACACCCTCAAGGAGCACAATCTGTGGGCTCCTGAAGTCAAGAAGAAGTTTTCCAATGTTACTGTAACGGTTCATTCGTGTTACCCAAAGTAGTACTTATTTCTTTCTTCCTGTAGTATTAAAAATTAAAATTTGAAAAAAGTTATCAATTGTTGAGACCAAACCCACACCCTCCATTTGAAGAATTCACCCTCTTTCACTATGCTTTACTGCCTTTTTGACAGTAGAGCAATAGACTTCACGGTCAATCATTTGGTCTGCAGTACTGTCTGCTTTTAACTTGTAATCCTTATGATGTGTGAAACCCAGTCTGTTTAGATCTGTGGCTCTCCTGGCCTGCCCTGGGAGCTTGCCATGCAATTATTTGGAACAAAGTACTTATTTTCTCATGGTGGGTGGGACAAAGCAGTTCAGTAAGAGCTTCTTGAAATATAGCGCTGCATCAGGCCTATTGCAGCGTGGGCTTGGCTCTTGTGCTGCAATAGGAGCAAAATAGCAACAGTGGCACAGAGCTCGCTCTCTCGTGAAATCAGTTACTGTGGGCAGCCATTTCAGGATTAATGTATATGGAGCAGGCACATTAAAAGGCAAGAGGACACCAAAACCATGAAATTCTTTCTGTTCCTTGTAGAGCATAACCAAACAATACTGAAAGCTGAATATAAATACCTTGCCCAAATGTAAAGTAAGAGTATTGCAGTTATGGTTTTTGGCAACAGGAGTACTGCACTGTCACTCCAATGCAGAAAGTACTTCTTCACACAGCACATAATGAATCTGGAGAACCCTCGGTCACAGTGTGGTGAGGAGGCTAGACAGCCTGGAAAAGCTGCTGCACGTCAGAAGAAAATCCCAACCCATGGGTGCACAAGCCTTGGTTGGTCATGGGGAATAGTCATGGGGAATACCTAGGGAGTGCCACCAGAACCTTGCCCTTTTCTTTCCCTTGACATTCATTATGGGCTGTCATCAGAGAGAGGATGCTGGGCTATAGTAGACCCTCTGGAATGATCTAGTTGATTTATTTTTATGTTCTTCCAGCTGAGATCATTATTAGAGCAATCCCTTTCAGGTGTGGATAATATTAGCCATTTATTTATGTATTTTTTTGTTTTTACAAGGCAAGGGGGTCACTAAGATTTTCACAGGGGGGTTGTGGGGCTGTTCATTACTATAGCAGTAGAATAGACTCCGTCCAGAAAACTTCTCTCAGGCTCCTGTTCCTATGCGTTTCCCACACTGCAATAAACCCAAGTGAAAACATTAAGTCATTTGTCAAACGTGACACATGCAATCAGTACCTGATCCAGGATTCAGACTCTCTTCCCATACTGATAGGCCTGTTCTGAAGCAATTGGGCTGTGATTTCTCCATAGTAACTATCAAAAGTATCTTAAAAGTACCAAAGGAATTTTAAAACTTAACAGCAGTTTTTGGCTTTGGAAAACCAGAAGAAATTTTAAGACTCTAAAACCAAGCATTAGGGGACATTTGAAGTTTAGGTCATCTAGTCAGTCTTAAGTCACTTGGCATCCACTGCTGAAATACAGTTCTTACTGGTAAAATCATGGGTGTTGTGGGGATTTTTTGGTCCCGCTGCCTCATTCAGTGCAGTGCAGCCACATCAGTCAGTGAAGGAGAGGAAGTCCTGAAAGTAGGTATTCAGTCCTTATTCTTTTTCATGTTTATTGTGTGACCCTATTACTATTAGATACTGTTCCAGTATCTGTACTGAATTTCGGATGTTACCAGGTCCTTCAGAAACCAACCTCTGTTGTTCTTATCAAATGATGTCAATGGAATGAACATGTACCTTAGCTGCCTTTATGTTCTCTCTCCAGTATCAGTGTCGTGTGGCAATTTAGTTGCCCAGGTTTTCAGGAAGGGCTTGTGGTGCTCTCTTGTGTTTTCCCATGACTTGAGGAGGAGGATGTTACTCTTTGTCGTCTTGCCTTTGGAGGAGGATATGGAAAAAGGAGTTAATTGCCAGGTTCCCAGGCAAGTATGTTACACTTGACTTTCTTCTTTGCAGCTCCTGTAGTTCTCGTTATCTTCCCGTTCCCTCTGTTCCCCAGCTGTATCTTTCCTCTGTGGCCTTGTCCTCTCTTGCCTTGGTCTGGGTTGTGCACCATGGTGAAAATTGCTGAATGCTGGAAGAATATTAAGAGAGTGTGATTAAACATCTGCAAACGGAGATAACTCAGGGACGTGGCAGAAGGCATATCCTTCAAATCTCTGTGTAAGAGTGGGAGCCCAGGGACAGGGGAGAATCTAAAAAAAATAATAAAAATCTACCTGTTACTTATTTTTGACAAATAAATGGATTTTTTGTTACAGTGCTGCTTCTGATAGATATCTAGCACAGGAAAAATGTAACAAATTGTTTAGTGGTCCGCATTACTGAAAATGGTATTTTACAGTAAGGAAAACTGGGATTGCCCTGCATGTAGGTATTGCTTGCTTTGTTTGCACGAATTACATTAGTTGGCATGTTGGTGTTGGAGGTTGCATTTATTTGTTGAGCAGTGAAAATGGCAAATCTGGAAGCCATACAGGATGTTTGATGGGGTCATTTGCATATTTTTATCTGGAAAGATTCTCCGGCTGAATTGTTTCACAGTGGTGCTGGTGTTTTAGCCTCTGCAGCGTGCTGGAAAGGTGAGGCACCCCTGTGTGTGAAAAGAGTTCTTATCTAAAGTGTTTAACAATAAAAATAATAAATGTGGCTATGCTAAGCGAGCATATGCTAAGTGTAAGACTAATGGCAAGCTTAAACAGTATACTGTGAATGGTACCTGAAAGAAATGCTGCAGTGAAAAAGAACCTATTCCAGAACCTACAAAAAAATCCAAATGGGGCTTTGAAGATAGTATCATCAAAATGAATGATAAGGTGATTTCAGTACACAAACTACAAGAAGAATGTGAATTAAAATAGCTTAGGACACATTAAGTGCAGAGGGAATTAGAAGTTAAAGTAAACCAAGTAGAAGTGGGAATTGAAGGGGACCCACTTTTCAACATGATTTAAAATTCAGTCATACAAGAGTACAAATGAACAATTTATATGTCTTAAAAACTAAGAGTTTTTATTTGGATATTCCTGAAGGGCCAGAGCTATGACCTAAGTTGTTATTTTGCCGATGAATACTCAAGCATCTTAGTGTGTCACCTTGATGGGGCTTGCAGGTTTTTTTTCCTTTTTTTTTTTTCTTCTTTTAGTTATATGCCTAAAGACGGGAATTGTCAGGCTGGATTTCTGAAGCTAAACTTCGAAACTGACTATATATATTTGAAGGCTACATGATACACAGGCCCATCAAGCAGGGCTTGAAATTTTAAAACGATGGAAAATTCACAAATGTACCTTTGTTGTTTAAAAAACAAGCAAGCTATACACATCCATACCTTGGTGCACATCTGTCTTATTCATCTTCCTCTGAAGCCCGATAATTAGGTTGTAGCCGCAAGGGCATAAGTATATGCCTCCCATAGATTATGGGATGCATTTGCTACCCGTGATGAAGAGGCTGGATGACTGCTCTCAACTGTGGCTTGTTCTATTAAAATGTATCCACCGGTTCCCTTGAGCATATGATTTCCCAGTGTCTGATGGCTTTGCGAAGGAGCTGCTGTGAGTGGAAAGCCCTGGGATGGAATCAAATGGCAGTTGGGTGTGGAGCTACTAGAACACTTGCAGAGTTGAAGTAGGCAATATCCATTCCCCTGCATTAATTATAATGGTTTACAGATGCTCATTAATATGCCACTTTTATTACCGAGACACATGGTTGTACTGCTTTCCTGACACCTGTTATTTCCTCCCTCTGAACAGAACAAAGGAAACAATAGTCGTCTGACATTGCCATGACATGGGTTATTTCCCAATAAAAGACTGAGGTAATCAAATCAGTCCTGCATGCACAGCTCAGTATTCCCTTAGCCTTCGGAGAGAGACAAGTGAGAAAATTCTTAATGGGGTAATTTTAGACCTGACTGAGCAAGGTATGTGTCTAACTAAAAGCAAGTGATTGACTCCAATGAGACTTCTTAGATAATTAGGCATTTAGTTTTTTTAGCTTCATGCTAAATATGCTTTGCTGTGTTTATATCACCCAGGTTAGAATAAACACAGACGGTAAGCATTCCATCTTCTGCTGTGGGTATCAGGGGGAGGTTGAATTCATCGTATCTGAAGAAGGGATAACTGAATGGACAAATCCACCTACCGCTTATCTCTGAAGCCTCGGCAAATAGAGTGGGCTTAGAAGAAGATTTAGGAACTAATTTTCAGTGACATCACAGAGCAGTAGTCAGAGCCAAAATAAAAATGAGTGGGAATCTGTAAGTGGTTGCTAGTGGTTATTGCCAAGTAATTTTGAGTGCTCCATTATTTATTTATTTATTCTTTTACTACTGTAAAAGATCAGAAATAGCTCAGAGGTTCAAGTTCGATCCACTGAGTATTTGTACGTGTTGCATCAAATGTTGATCAGGTGAAAGAAAAGGAAACAGAAAATCACCTAATGCAGCTGGAGCTGAAGGCAGGCAATACACTTCCCATCGTACGGCTGCTGGCTGTAACCACTGACACAGGGAGTTCTGCATTCTTGTGCTTGCTTTTCTGCTCCCACGTTTCCAGGGTGCTCAGTTGTGGATGAAAAGGATAAAGATGTTTTTTGGTTGTTTGTTTTCATGAGGGGCAGGTCCTGCTTGACCAACCTGATCTTCTTCTGTGACAGTGACCCACTTGGTGGATGCGGGAAAGGATGTGGATGTTGTATGCCTGGACTTTAGCAAGGCCTGTGATACAGTGTCCCACAGTATCCTCCTGGAGAAACTGTCTGCCCAGGGCTTGGGCGGGAGGACTCTGGGCTGGGTTAAAAACTGTCC
>JAOQGL010000040.1:61884245-61903640 GCA_027564165.1 Gallinago nigripennis | reverse complement strand
CAGGGGGGCAAGAAGGCCACCAGCATCCTGGCCTGGATGAGGAGCAGCGTGGGGAGTAGGACTCGGGAGGTGATTGTCCCCCTGGACTGGGCACTGGTGAGGCCCCACCTTGAGTGCTGTGTCCAGTTTTGAGCCCCTTCCCACAAAAAAGACTTTGTGGGGCTGGAGCGGGTCCAGAGAAGGGCAACGGAGCTTGTGAGGGGTTTGTAGGATAAGTCCTCTGAGGAGAGGCTGAGGGAGCTGGGGTTGTTCAGCCTGGAGAAAAGGGGAGACCTCGCTCTCTCCAACTCCCTGAAAGGAGGGTGCAGAGAGGTGGGGGTCGGTCTCTTCTCCCAAGTTACAGGCAATAGGACAAGAGGAAATGGCCTCAGGTTTTGCCAGGGGAGGTTGAGGTTGGAATTAGAAAAAATTTCTTCACTGGAAGGGTTCTTAAGCATTGGAGTGGACTGCCCAGGGAAGTGGTTGAGGCACCATCCCTGGAGATATTTAAAAGACCAGTAGACATAGTGCTTAGTGACATGGTTTAGTGTCAGAGTTAGGTTGATGGTTGAACTGTGTGATCTTTAAAGATCCTGTCCAACCTGGGCAATTGTGTCATTCTGTGAAAGAGTTTGCAGTGTCTCAAGGTTTCTGTGCAAAACACAGGTGTCTGTCAGAGTTCAAAGAGCATCTGGGTGACTCTCTTCATCATATCATTTAATTTTAGGAATTAAACTCCCCCGCCCAAGGGTCAGGGAGTTGGACTTGACAGTCCTTATGGGGCCTTTCCAACTTGAGATATTCTCTGACCTTTAATGGGACTCAGTGAGGAGGCTGGAGAGAAGAGCTGAGGAAGCGTGCTGAAGGGCATTTTTAGGTGTTATTACCTGACTTCTGTCCTCATTGCATTTGAGGCATGTGAGTGCTTTGTTTGATCTTTCTGTATGTGTTTTCCCTTTCTGTGTTGTTTATATTACTGTTCCCGTTGGTCTGGATGTCCACTGGGAGAGTTATACCTAGCGATACAGTAAATTATACCTAATGCATAGAAATCAGATGCATGAAAACAAGTGTAATTAGCTGATAAAGGTAGACATCAGAAATTTGTAAGCAGTGTTTCTTTGTGCTGAGTACTTAAAATTGAAGATTGCACATGAAATAGAAGTATGATATACATCCTGAAATATAATGTCAGGTACTTTCATGATGTGTTACTATGCTCTGAACTGTGATTTTTGTGCAGACCTCAAAATTGCTCATATCACTGCGTTCCAGCAGTCGGTGAGAAATATGCTGGCCTTCACTGCAAATCAGCTGTGCTGTAGAATGTGGCTGAGCTTAATGTTACCAAACCAGCAAACCTGGCACACTGTACTGTATTTGCGCCTGAATACAGTTATTTGTTATTTTAAACCTTTAATGTTCTTTCTGATGCTGCAACTGTGATAAACCTTGTAAACTGTCCCCTAAGTCATACCAGACGGGCCCAGTCAGGCTCCCATCTGTTCTAGGTCAGCGTGCTAGGCACCTGCTAATGAGGTAATACATAAGAGGACAGATAGTCTGTTCTTGCCTTGAAAATTACATTTGAGAGATAATCTTTCTAACTGCTGCAAGAGCTTAAGCTGTTGCTCCTCGTGAAATTGTGCAGGTATTGTGAGAAAAAGCATTTTCATTAAGAATGTGTTTGTGCCATTGAAAGGCTACATGCACTCCTCTGACACTTAGCACTGTTTATTTGTAGCGCACTGCAATGCTGGAATGCTCCCCAGGGCTGACTGCTCCGGGGTGTCACAGGTTGCGTTCACGTGTCTCATATTGGCAGCGTCAAGGTACTGCAAAAGCAGCACTTACCTCCACTTAGCTGAGCCTCTGAAGCACTTCTCTCATCCACTGTTCATCCTGCTGTACAGGGATGAAAATACTTCTAATTTAAGGGAAATTATTTTTAACCCTCTAGCTGGTAAGACACTAGTTTTAGAGAATGTGCAGTAGTTGGAGGATGCTGGAGTTGGTGCCTGTGCAGGCAGTTATTCACATTTATGTGGACCGTGACATTTGTCCATGAGGACAGTTGAACACACGTTCAGAGGCTTCAACGCGGCCTTTCTAGCGAGTGCAGTGATAAACGGCTGTAGATGTGGAAATGTCAGAGAAGTACGTGATCCTTCCAGAAAGGAGGAAAGTAGGAACTTTGATGCAGTGACATGATACTTGAATTCCACTAACACTTAGCAAAGGGAGAAGACCGAGACCGTTTCCACGTTGTGCAGCGGAGGGTGGCCCCGTATTGTGGGCAGCTCCCGTTGTGCCGTGGTGGCCAGAGCACACAAAGGGTGGTGGCTGCGGGAAGCCGGGGACTCGCTGAGACCTGTGCATGGCGGGCTGTGTCCAGCTGTGCCCAGCTGTGCCAGCTCAGCGGTGCCCGCAGAGCGAAGTACAGCAGCCGCTTCGCTGCCTCCAGTCTCGTGTCTTGCTGCTTGCTCAGTGCTACCTCTGGTATCTCTGGAGTACTGTGCGAGGGTCTTTTTTTTTCCCCCTTTTTATTTAGTAATTTGAAGTCAATTTAATATTTTCTGTCACATTTCCACTATTATTTCTTATGTAATTAAGATGCTAATACAGTTACCCGAGTTATTGTTGAACCCAGCCTACCAACCTTTTCATGAAAGCCCCCAGTTAAATAATCAACCTTATTCAGTCATGTTAGGTATTTCTCATTAAACTGTAATAATTTGAAAAGTCTTCCAGTAAGTCAGGTGAGACTTTCTCATGAATGTATGATAATTATATTGGCGATAGATCACATAAAAATATCTTCTACTAGCAGGGTTATTTGCATTTCGCTTGTGATGTCGACTAGCTGACATGAAATCCCTTCTTTTTATTGCATTATTTCAAGTAAGTGAGTGCTGAGTATAAAATGACATGAAGACACATAGATCTTATAAGTTTAATGTGATTTTGTGTGTGTCTGTGTGTGTTTTGTTTTCCAAGTCCAAAATCAGTGCAGACATTTCAAAGGTCTGATCGTCAGCAGTTGCAGATCTTACTTCTTAATCTCAGTATGTAGTTGTGCATTTAAACAATGCTGAAAGAAGCATTGGTGCAACACAGTGGCAATGTTCTTGTTATGTTTCAGTTGTGACAGCTGTGCTGCCAAAATACGGTTTATTGCAAGTCTGCTTTTTTGAAAAGATACATCAGAAGCCAAAGTTTGTGTTGTTAAATGAAATTTAGGAAATTCAAGTACATTTTGGTGCAAAACAATAATTTGTTGAGCTGGTCAATTGCTTTAAAGGAAATGAGAACTATATAACCCACAAATCAAAAAGGAAGTTGGTTCTAGTTTTGACATAAAACTGTTTTCCTTGTGTAGTTCAATACAGACCATGATCAGTTCTTAAGATGTGGGGCAGCTTTTGCTGCTTGTATCAGCTGAATAGCTTCTACGTTCTCCATAGGTATAAGAACAAGTCACAAAATGATTTATTAGGAAGCCTATAAGGACCAATGCTGCAGTGTTGTTGCACTGAGTTATGCGTGTTTGTGACAGCGATTACTTGGATTTTAGGACAAGGGAGAAGTATGATTTATTACTGTTTTCTTTCTTGACTGAGGCGTTTGCTATGCTGTATAGATTTGATATATCAATAACATTCTATGCAATTTCTGTGTTAGATTTTCTGAAACAGACTCCAGCTTTTGCAGTGGTGCTTATAAAATCATGGAATCATTTTGGTTGGAAAGCACCCTTAAGATCATCGAGTCCAGCCATAAGTGGTTGCGGTGTCAGCCGAGGGCGATGCCGAACCTGGCGTGTTGAGTCCGGGCTGTGCGGATGGGCTGGCTTTGCTGTCATCAGCCCTTGGCATGTAATGGCTTAAAATCCGGGTTGTGGGAGTTCTGCGCTGCTGTGGTGTATTCCTGACCTGTGTGGTCCCTATGTGCCTTTGGGTTGACTTGATAAATATATAGGGGGAGGGAGAATCTCCGTGAGACCGATAGAGAAACCTCCCCCGTGCTTTGCTCAGTGAGTCAATCTGATCCATCGGGTCAAAATTGTCTCCTCTCCCCTGCGGGAGCCCCAGCTTATCTGGTTGTTCAGTGCTGCTATACACAGAACAACTGGAGACTGCATTTTGTACGCATTATTGTCAGTGTCTTAGAACACCAGTTAATAAGGACACAGAAACAAGTCTGCTTCTAATGCCTGTCACTGCCCGCAGCCATCGCTGCAGCATCGGGGCTGGTGAGAAACAGAAGACGGGATAATCCAAGGAAGCAACGAAACACAATTGTCTGTTTCCCTTCTTGTCTCGTATTTTCCTTTCTGATTTTAATGACACAGCCAGCGGACGGTCTCTAGCCCTTGGAGTTATTTTGGATTGTGTTCGATTATTGGATTTTTTTCTTCTTTTTGCTTTCATTTCTTTCTGACTTCCAAATTGGTGCCATCATTTCCCGGAATGCTCTGCTGAAAAGGGCAGGACCTGTGGACTGTCCTGAGGGTGTTCATAGAATAACCAGCTTAACTGAGTTGTAGAGCAAAGGCTTTAGGTTTGCTCTTCCACAGAATGAAGTGTATTAACTGTTTCAGTGCATTTATTTTCCACTAGCTTCAGTAAAGGAGTATATTAAGGTCACTTTTTCTCCCGAGCCTTCCAGCTGGCAACATGAAATGTTGCTTTACCACCAGGACAGCATTTCTTTTGCTGTGTGATGCTGGAGGTTAGCCTTGCTTTTTAGCTGATTGGGTAGGATACCTCTGTGTATAGGGTTTATTGATTTTTGAAAAATACATGCTGTGAAATTAAATGAATAGTTAAATGCTAAACTGTTAGGAAGAAATGCCTCTTTAGCGTCTTTTAGGTTAGAATTTATCAAGACAAATACTTCCGACTTGAAATTCAGCATACCAGCACAGACCAAATATACAATTATTTTAAAATGTTTTTTTTTTTTTTTTTCCTTTGCTAGTTGATTTAGTGAGTGAAATCTAAATTGACAGTCCTAAAGGCAGAAGTCCTCAACTGGCTTAATGCACAATGTAACACTGATGGTGAGAAGGAAAACTGCCATTCCCTTGGGAAGGGGTGAGCTGTGAACTCCAGGATGCCTAGTCTTCAAAGATCAGCAGCAAACTTGTAAAATATGGGCAATTCATTTTATTAGGCTTTGTTACTGGGCCTCCACTAAAAGGATTAATTTATTTTTACAATCTGTTTTAGTGTTAGTCTCTTTATCTTCCTATCTGCATGAACCTTTATGTCGTTCTCATGCATCTTCATCTTTGGTTCTTCACTTTCTGTTTCCTCGTCCCAAGCAAGAAACTTGTGAATATTCTGGTCAGAAAGTTACATTTCAGAGTTCTTTGCCACAAAACGTTGGTCACAGAATGTCAATTTTACGTATTTCAAGAAAGACAGTTTTCTCTTCCACTGATTATCTCTTTTCCAACATTAGAAGCATCTCTAATTGTGAACTTTAAATCAGAGTACAAGTGTGGCCAGCTTGTACAACGAGAAAATGTTTAATTTCCAATTAAGTATTGGGGCAGCAATACCTTGGGGGCAGAAAGGCAAGCGGAGGGAGGAATTCGTCAGTGGTATTTGCTGACTGGGTGATTATTAGCGATAGGAGATACTGAAACTTAATTAGAGTTTCTGATCTGGAACAGCGTATTAGGTTTCATTATGTCTGGAAGTCTAATATTTTACACTTTTTCTTTTAATTAAAATGTATGAGTTTAAGAAGCAAAACTTCTAAATCTTACACTCTGGGAAAACCAAGAGCAAGAAGAAACTATGTTGTCTACATTATGCCATATTAAAAAAAAAATAACGATGATAGAAGCACAGGAAGGTGGAAAAAGGACTTAGATATCTGACCTTTAAGAAATGAAAGGAATTGTGATATTGCACAAAGCCAAGCTCCTTGGCAAAACTCCAGCCGATAGCGATGCGATCTGGTATGTAGCAGTTCGTCCTGTTCTGTGTTGTCCTGAGGTCACACCGTGCTGTTGATTGTCCCATCTTTGATGTGAAACATATAAACATTGAAGGTCCGATACAGAGAGCATCTAGAATCATGGAAATGAGATCCCCTGGGGAAATTCCAGTTGCTGTTCAGTGTTGATGAGCTCCACGGATCTGTATCTCAGCTGTGGATGAAGCAATTCCTCTGCTAGATTTTTACAGCGTGGTTTGGGAGTGGTACAGGGTAAGATTCTGTGTGAGATAAAGCATGCAATTTAAAGGACACAAATTAAAACCAAAAAGGATGAAGTGATATAGGGAAATGCACACTTAGATTGATGAAAGCTCTACTAAGGTTACTCTTAATTACTCTCGGTAACAGAATATAGTAATAAAAATGTTATCAACTACAGGATGAACTTAAGTCATCAACCTCTGAGTTAGTTCTTCCGTTTTAATCTGTCCTGAAAGGGAGTGATCCACCAGAGAGACGTAGCTGACGGTGGTGATAGATGTAGACCATTTCAGCAATTCTCTTGGTCTTGACAGCTCTACTCACTCATCTGTGGCGCTGAGACCGCTGGGATGTATCTCCCTGGGGTTTGTTTTGTATCTCAGCAGATTTTCTCTCTCAAGTGATGTTTTTGTTTTATGTTGTGAGAGACTGTGTTTATTCCTCCTTGGAGTCCGGATGGAAATGGCACAAATATAGTACCTCCTCCCATAAACTAAGTTAAGCTTGGTTTGGTTTTTTTTTTTTCCCTCTTTCTGACCTTCAAGTGATTGAAGGTCTATATTTAGCGCAGGTCAGGATTTTCAGTTGAATGTAGGTGCTAATACATCCTTCATTCAGCAAAAGGATCCAGAAACAGGGCAGGAGGTGGGGTGTAAGCGTTTTAGCTGCATTAATCGACTCTGTGGAGTTGAACGGGAAACTGAAGTGTGGAGGAGACAAGCCAAATACAGGTTATAAGCAGGTTATGAGGAATGATTGATGTGCTTGCACGGTTGTGAGGGGTTTTCTTCACTTGTGGGAAACGTGGCAGAGAGCCATGCGCTGCTGGGGGAAAGTGGTAAGCCCTAATGCCCTGGTGTATTCCAGGGACCTCTGTGCTGCTACTGAGATATCTGCATGATTGTTTTTGTTATATCACTCTCCTCGAGGTCATGAAATGCCATTCTTAATCGCAAATACCTAGGAGTGGTTTAATATACTCCATAGAGGCAATGGGCCAATAAAACCTGTGTTGGATTAAAAGCCACTGTCTTACAGGAACATATGGGAAGAGAATAAATGCCTGAGAACAAAAATAAGATCCTCCTGGGTGGGTGGAAGTGAATTGGTAGTTTTGTTCTGTTGAGAATCTCTCTGGGTTTGGCGTAGGCACGGCCAGTCTGCTCCTGCATGTCTGGAGAGCAGGGCAGGCACGTGGAAACAAAAGGTTATTGTTTGGAAGTGCAGGTATTGTTTTGTGGGTGACTGTTTAAGATACATGTAGAGCCAAGATTAGTAAACTCTGGATTGTAGTGATAATAGCATAAACTGTAACTTTAGGACCTTATTGCTTCATGTGTTGTCTCGGTTTAAATTGCACAGTTGACTATCATAGTACGGCGAGTAGCAGTCCAGAAGCTTGTGGGGAGAGGAGGACAGAAACCCATATGAATTTATGACAATGACATGTTTATAGAGGGCAATGTTTTCTGCATCCTCGTGTCGCACCAGTCACCTGCAGAGCAAAGTCTTGAGAAACACAGAAATTGGAGCTAGAGAAGGCTTTTAATGAGACTTGCAACTGTTGAAAATACCTGTATGGATCTGGGCTTTGCTTTAGATTCCTTCTTGTCCTCCTTACCGGTGCAGAATGCCTTCGTGTTCTGTGTCTCCAGCAATTGTAAATGGGGAATAATTTGTTAGTGTTCGCGTTAGGTAGCAAAATTTTTCTCAAGCACAAAAACTGGTAGAAAAACCAACCAGTGGTTGGGACAGCACCATCCGCTGTAGTACAACAGATGTTTCTTTTTTGAAAACTCTATCATTGTATCGTACAGTGACTTAAATGGGTCGCAGCAAGGTTAAAACTTTGTCCTCTTAATGTCCATAATTCACAATATTATCATATCACTAGAGAAATGATTCCCATTTGTAGCATCTGAGTCTTGGACATGTTGACAGATCTCCTCTCTATCTCTTTTGATTATCGGAAAGTCAGATGCTGATAAAACAATACCTTATCTGAAGATGCTGTTAATGAGTTAATTAGTACAATGAACATAAAGATAGATCTAGTAGTCAGAGTTGTAGTGCCAGAATGTATCATTTTTATATTCTCTTATTGGTGGGTGTGTGTGTGCGTGGGGTTGTGGGTTTTTTCTTCATTAGAAGTACTGCTTGGTCTGCTGGAACTTTCGAGTTGAACTGCCCCTTTTCTCTCCTGTTTTTGCAATACCTGTTTGGATTAGGCATCCATTATTCTGGTTTTACATATTAGTAGCCATGTTTATGGGGATTATAAAATGCAAAGAATGGAGTATTTATTAAACTTCCCCATGAAGAGATTTTTGCTTTGAAATTTACTTGGGTATTGCTGCATAGTGGTACACATGAATTGGAAAGATTGATTTTTTTTGAAAAGCTGCAGCATTTTTTTCTTGGTGGTAAGTGGCATGTAGAATGAAAAAGAATAGTAGAATTCTGTTGTCTGTCGGCAGCATGACAGTAATCTTAAAAAGCAATCTCTGTCGACAAATGATGCTGTAGGAGGAAAACTTTGCACTCAGTAGGCTTCCTCATTACTGCAACTTCTGCATAAAGTGAAAAGTGCAGAGAGATTTGTTATGAAAGCTCGAGTGCTCCTAAACTTCGAGGCATGGACTTAAAACATGAAAGTGTGTTTGCCTTGTTTCAGAGATATCTTTATGGCTGCCCTGTATAACATCTCTTTACGTTTTGTGCTGGAAAAACACGCATACTCAGTGTCTGCTGCTCATGTTTTAGCAGCCTGGTTCCCAGAAGATTTTACAGGCATCTTGATTTCTGACATTTGTTACCCTGTGGACATTTGTCTTTGGATGAAGTTGTTCATTGTGGTTGTTGAAATGATCATTGAGCAAAGTCTTTTGAGGTCTCTGAAATTATTGGACCTTTTAGGTCTAAGTCGTCTCTAAATTAAAACTGCTTCCTGGGAATGTTGATACTTCTATACAGCAAAATGTGGAGTGCTACTTTCAGCAATGTTATCTGTGCCCCACAGCCTCTATGGGCCTCGTTCAAATCTTTGACATTCAGGAGGAACCTTTGCACTGAATTAGGGAGGATGGATCTAGGTGTGTTGCAGGGTGTTAGTTGATTAGAGGGTAGTACTAAGAGCATGGTGTGAAAGCTAGTAGATGGCATAGTAGGTCGCCATTCAAAATACCAGAAATACCTCGTTAATCTTGACAATTAATACATTAATGATGACTTATGGGAGTTTTGTGAAGACTTTCACCCCGAGTTCTCCTCCAGGAAGGATTATATGACCTTGTAAATGTTGACCACTTTAAATGTTATAACGGCTTAAGAACTCTTAGAAGCTGATTACAGGGAAATTTTCTGTACAACTGGGGCTTTTCATTTTGAAGTAACATAGAAAGCGAGGTGGTATTGGTCTGTTGCTTCATCAGGAGGTGAGAGTGAGCTGCTGCTGATGTGCAGCTGAGAGAAAGGTGAGGTATTTTTACTAGAAGCCAAGGCGCTTTAATATTGTACAAGAAATCATGTAGGACCTCATTGGAGATATTCTGTATAGTTCTGTCATGTCTATCCCAAAAAGGTGGTTTTACACTGGGGATGTGTTCAGCGATTGCTGCAGGAATGCAGAATCCATCTGATAAAAAGGAGGCCTGCTGACATTTCACACCAAGCAGCTCCTCTGGCCTGCAAGCCCAGCCGCATCTCCTGGCACCACAGAAGGAATGAAGCCAGCTGCAGTGCTGTCCTGCTTGTTGGTGTCCTTGCTTGGTGGCAGTATTGGGGTAGTTTGGGGACATGAACAATCTCTGCTCCTGTTCATAGACACCGTGACTAGACTTAGTGCGGCACATGTAAGTTCTCCATGACTGGTACGTGGTATTTTTTACCTTATGACAAGTAAGGTGGTGGGGTGATCGATCTGCCAGACTAAGATAATGTCAAGTATCTATCAGACCACGAACATGATTCCAAAACACAGGGAAGGAACAGTTTTCTGACAGTGATTAAGTTAGGATGTATTTATTAGGTCAAGGTCTTTTCCGCTAACGAGGAGGTGCAAAATGACAAGTGCTTTGCTTTTTAGGTGAACTGTGCTGTTTTAAAGTGTTAAAAAGACATAATAAAGATGTGGTTTGCATTTCAATGGAAAGGATCAAAAAGAGAAAATCTCTATGTATGTTTAATAATTGGATTATTGAGTAAGAAATCTAACAGAACCATTAAAGGCATTCAACTGAAAATGTGAATGAAACTATTTAGGGGAAGCAGTAAATGAAGAGATGAGAACATTTATTTCAGGCAGAAGCCAGAGGTTTAGAGACACAGAAGGTTTGGTTTTGTGGCACAAATAACTGGGTGTGGACGAGGTAGCACAAGGGTGCCTGTGACAGCAGTCTGACTGTCCTCAGAATATGCTCCATGGGTTAGACGTGATCAGTGTGACAGGAGTTGTGGTTTAAGATGGTAGTTTATCTTGCTGTTTTACATGGCTGTTACCATTCGTGTATCTGTGGTACATTCATGGATCTCAGTATGTAAGGAGATACATGAGAAAACCAAGTAAAAAAACAAAACAAACCACAACAAGAAAAAAAAAACAGTGAGAAAATGCTTACCCTATTCTTTCATTGAAAGAAAGCTCTCAAGGAAAAAAGCCTTACTTCATCTACTGATAAAGTGCAGCTGCTACAAGCAATGTCATATGCAACAGTCTTTAAAGTGAGAAATGAGGAAAAGTGGCCTAACTGAGGCCGAGCTTAAAAAGCCAACCAAGCAAAACATCTCCCCGCACCCATCCTGTTCTAATCTGAAAAAAACCACCATGACTTTGTAGATTAAATTGATGCTTGTCCATGGCCATATTTATTCTGAACTATGTAAAGGGAAGCAAAAACCAGAAATCAGTCAGTGACATGATTTGAATGAGGAAAAATGAAATTAATGGGATAAAAGCTACTGGAAAAAAAAAAAAATCAGATCTCACAAGCACATATGCAAATGTTTAGAAATCAATCCAGCTCAAGCCAGAGCAGTAAATAAAGATGAGCACTGCATTCAGCTCTTGTATCATTTAAGCATCTGGTCTACTACAGTTAATGCCAAATTTAGTTCATGTAAAATAGATGTAAATGAATGTCTGTTGCAAAAGAGACTGAAAAGTGAATATCTGCTAAATGGAATGCTTCTGCAGCACAGTGACAACAAAAGAGATTTCAGAGTTATTGTGCAAAACTCCCAAAAGCCAACAGCCTTTTTTGCAGCTGCAGTCGGGTTAACGAACAGGATTCCAGGATCTCTTTGGAAGAAATGCAGTCAGTGTTTCAGGAAAATGAATTTCTGCTATTTAAGAGACTGGCTAAGCAATATCTATTATATCTTATCTAATTCCAGTCAACATTCTAAATATGCAATTTCTCTTCCAGAGCTAAGAGCAAGCTAACACAGCATCTATCTTAGAGAAACCTTTTCCTTTCTTCTTCACACAACGTCGTGTCAGCTCTAACGTGGATCTGGGCAGAAGGGATGCAAGCGCTTGAGTGCATGGTGCTCTCAAACAGATGGGCAGGCAAGCAGCAGAAAAAGGCAGGGCTGAGCCAGGAGGCAGAAGGCAGTTGGCTAGTCCTTATAAAGGCTGTGGGAAATCCTGTCCTCTCCTTTCCTTCCCACCACCAACCCTGCAAAGAGGTCACAAGTGTGGAACAGAAGCAGTCACGCTTTCTCCCTGCAGTTTCTCCTTGGACCATGAGGAAAAGCTTAATTTAAGTCTCAGGTCTGGACTGCAGAAGATGAAAAACACATTCCTTTTGGAGTATTACTAGGAGTATTTTATGATAGAAATAGTTGTATTTTTGTTGTTGCAGTATTTACAAGTTGAAGGCTTTGCAACAGTAGCCATTGGAGTCTTCCTCTTGTGTCTTGGTGGTGGGCTCCTTGGAAGTTGTCCAAGTCCTGTAATTTGTTACGCAGCATCAGAACAGTTTCCTCCCTTTCACTTCCCTGGCTGTCTACCACTAATCAAATATTACAATTTCAAAGAAGAATTCTTTCTGCTGTCAAAAATACTCTTGTGCATGGGGATTGAGAGTTGTTTTTTTTTTTTCTTCCTCCCTGTTTTTTGTATCTTCTCAGTGGGAGCTTGATATGTAGATGCTCCTTTGCAAGCTTAGTATTTGTCATTGTGGCTCGCTGAGGAGGAGTAGGACCTTGGCCTGTCTCAGCCAAGAAGTTGTGAATTATGATGTGAAAGGAATATTTGGCTTCAGTAAACTGAAGAACAAAACATGGTGTGTGAGAGCTAAGTTGTAGTATCTTGCTTTTCCAATTTGAACCAGTATGAGTTTCAGTAATTCCACTATTAGAGGCACTGACATTCTCAGAAATCCAGCTTTCTTGTGAGTGATACTAAATGAACAAGACAGTGTAGATCTTCGTGTGAGAGCACCTTTGCACGAGGGATCGTGTATGGGAAATGGCAGATCCTGGGGATTGCCTCTACACAATCAGCTGCTTATAATTCTAGGTGTCATTTTCTCAAAAGATACGCACGTAATCAAGGCTGTTAGATTGATGGTTGGATTAGATGATCTGAAAGGTTTCTTCCAACGTAGGCAATTCTATGATTCGAAGGCTAGACAAACCACAGAAGTGGAATGTAGAAGTTCTTCAGAGACCTGTTCAGTAAGGGCGCCCTGCAAAAATATTGAAGACTTGGTGATTATACTTTCCTTTATTCCATTTCCATTCTGTGGAAGATGAAGCTTTATGTCCAGCTGACTATTTCTGAAGCTTTCTGTATACTTTCTGTACTACTTCAGTAAAGACAGTATAGCTGCCTAAAAGACACTGGAGCAGCAAATGAATAGGACTCTTGGAAAAAAAAGTCATCAAGCCCCTTTTTAAAATGCTCATTAATCATCCTGGTCAAAACCAAGACTGAAAACTTCTGCTGGGAAGATGATGCCTATCCAGACATATTGCTGGGTATTTTGTTCTTGGAGAGGAACTGAGGCATTTTGTCAGTGCCCTGGCTACTTCCCACTTAGTTCTCTCATTTTCACAGCAGCTGGTAACGTTGACAGAAACACTAATAAGATGCTGTGCTCTACATTTGTTGAAACTCCTTAGTTTAGAATACCCCAGAGATGCACTGTCAGCCTCTTGTCATGTCCTACATCTTCCAGGTTTGGAATCATTGCTGCAGCCAGGCTTTCAGGTCATGCTTCTCCTGCCAGTGTATGATTGACTTGTTCAGGCACCGGCTGTGTCCTGGAGGAAAGGAAGTCCTGCTGTTGATGAGGGTAGTCCCTATTGGAAAGACTTGCCTATTGAAGTAAGGTCGGAGTGGGAGAGGTTCTGAGCACGGGTAGACCAGACTAGTTAGAACTAACAGAGCTGTGATTTGTGACTACTTTCCTACTTGTAAAAGGTTAGATCAGAATACTGGCCTAGATCTAGAACAGATTGTACTCTTCTTTACTGTCACTGAGCCTTTTGTTCAGCTGCATTTAAGTTCATAGTGCTGTGAGGGGTTTGTTTGTTTGTTTCAGTATATTAGGGGCCATTCATATTATCCAGTGGTAAAAGAATATGTTTCTATTTAATTCTTCTGAGGCTTATGTATTTAGACAGTGTGAAGGCAGTCTCTAAACAGTCGAAGGTGTCATGCTCTGTGCCTTCTTCACCAATCCATAGGATTGTCTCTGGATAGATGACTTCATGTGGAAGGTGGCCTCCTGGTAATGGGCAGGTGTGTGTTTTGTGCTGTGGCAGACAGGCAGCGCTTGTCTAAGCATGACCTTCGAAGTCCTTAACAAGCAGGTTTCTGTGCAGGCCTTTTTTTCTCCCTTTTAATGATTCTTCTGTAATGGTTTGGGATTTTTTTTCCCTCAGCTCTTCTAGGAGAGAATAAGCCAGAGTGCAGATTCCCATAGATAATATTTAGCCTTTTTCCTTTCAACTTAAATATTTTGTTGTGACTGTCTCACTTGAAACTTAATTTAGAGTAAATTTTGTCCATCAGTGTACTATGATGTGTGTACGATCAAAGCTGCAGTAGGCTTTGGGGAAAAGCTATGCTGCATACCAGAAATATCTGATGTTAGCTTTATTACAGGGCCGTACCGCTCCGATTGCCACCCCTTACATCTGTGGCCATCATTAACTGTGCAAAAGGCCAAGCTGTAACTAACCAGTACTGTATCTGGGTTGGGGATGTGCCAGTGGCATAAATGGGGAAGACAGCAGCATGCAGCAGCCTTCTGGAGTTGAAAGTATTATGCCTTAGACGGATCTGCCAGCTCAGATGCTTATTTGGGAGAGCAGTCATTGGAATTTCAGTCATTGGAGTTGATATTTCTTACTCTCAGCAGACCTGCAAATTGTTACTTTTCAGATACTTAGTGGCATCTGCGCTGACAGTTTATGAAGTTCATGTACGACTTCAGTACAAACATGTCCTGAAGAACTGTAATCGCTAGAGAGAACGATCAATTTGTAAGTGCTAGTAGTAGTGGGACGGTATCTTTACCCTTAACTTCACAGGTGAAATCCTTTCATAATTTGTATGTTTGAGAATTGTAATACTAAAATGAGTCGGGACCATTGTCTTATATCTATATTGGTCCCTTTTAGTCATAATACAGAATGTGTTTTCAGACACGTTTTATTCTTATGTGCAGCATGTCATAATGACACAAAGGTAACTATCCAAAGATATTTACTTTTTCTTTTAATTTCTGTAGTTTTAGGTGTTGCAGGTTAGTTCTTCCCCTCTTGGGATTCTTCTGCCTCCCAAAGTCAGCATGTACTTCTCTTTGATTTTCAAAATTGAAATTATTGAAAGGTATGGCCAGAACTTGTGTAGCCAACAGTATTCTGTTTACCTGGAGGTTGGTTGTCAGTCAGATGTAAAGCATCTAAAGGTACTTCCTTTTTTCTGTGTGTGTTTTCAGTTTCTCACTTCTTCCACAGTTTCATATGTTCCAACTATTTTTGTTTCATTTGCTTTCTTCTTCCTCTGCTCCTTCCTGAAACTTCTGGAAAAGAGAAATACAATACATCTGTCCTTTCTCTTACACAGAGTTTGAGCAAAACTTGCAAGTTTCCTGCTGGAAATTCTCACTCTTCTTGAAGCCCAGCTGGCATTCCTTCTCTTCAGAAACAGCTCAAGAGATTGTATTCAAAATGCTATTCAGAGAGCCCCCTTGGCCATTTCTCACTTGGGTCTGGGGTGCTTTGTCCTCTCACATCTCATTTAGTGTGTGCTTACCAAGAAGAGCTCGATTCAGCCCCATCCGTTGTGCCACCTGCTGATGGGCCCTTTTCAGCAACGGAGAAGAAAGGTGGAATCGGTGCCAGCCAAGGACTTCCACAATCCGTTTATATAAAGAAAAAAACTCTTTCTAATGAGGATTGATTCCTTCTTGTTCCTTTAGGCGCATTCTTCCTTTTGTGTGCAGTAACTCACTCTCTGGAAGATGGGTCAGCAAACTTCCGTTGTTCAGATAAAGGTTTAGGTGGAATTTGCAGCTCAGTATTGCAGCTCCCTTGCTCTCAGGATATTAGCATTAGTTTGCCACAGTTATAGTTTTTATATGGATTGGCAGCAGCTTTTACAGGCAGGCTGAACTTCAGAGGAACCAAACTTAAAATGCACAGAATGAGAAAAATGCCTCTCTTGTAAGGCTCCTGCTGAGCTGATAACAGTCTACAGGAAGACATCTATTTAAACAGAAATAAACACGCCTTAGGATGCTTGGATCCTATTTTCAGCTTTATTAAGCTATTTTCAGCTTTATTAAGAATGCTGTGTTTAATTTTTCCAGCATTTCCAGCCCCATTAATTTAGTTTACACTGCATTTGGATCAATTAGTGCACTTGATGATAACGCACTATTTGCCTCTGCCTGTTTAAAACGAGAGAAACACCAGGATGGATTTCCAGTGTATTAAAGAATCTGGAGTTTCTCCAAAGACTCTGATTAGTCCAAATGGCCAATCTCAAAGGCCGGCCAAGTGGAAACAAAAGCTCCACGTTGGGTAACTGTCCAGTGGATCTATTTTCTCACCCCAATGACTTCTTAAACCAATTCTTCTACTGACATCTTGGCTTCAGGATTCCACACTCCCTCCCGACCTCCCCCTGCAACACACCTGTTCTTATGAAGACTGAACTCAACAGTAACACACACAAGTTAATAGAGGTAGAGGCACAGAAAATGGAAAGAAAGGACTGCTTCAAAACTGCAAGGATGTGGAAAGACTTCCTGATGGGATGGCAATGCTGTTAGAAGTCAGTTGAGATCCCGATCATCTTTCCTTTTGTCGGTAAGCATCTTTACATTTTCTTCTTGGAAATTAAAACCCCTAGTGATTAAGACAGGAGGGAAGGCAACCTCTCCCAACCTGAGTTGCCTGATCTTACTCAGTGCGTAACCAAAATGCTAATATGTTAGATTTCAGCTTCACTTCATCTCTGTGGCCTACTGGATGTCATAAAAGGGGGTCAAAGTTGTTCTAAATCTTTGTGATTCATTTTTGTTTCAGAGAAGTGCTTGCTATAAAAAGCAAATGTGAGACATGAATTTTATTATAACAGTTTTCAGGTACAATAGGGTATGTCTAGTATAGTTTCAGATCCTAATACCAACTGTTCCTGCCCTCTGCTCGAGAGCGTTGGCAGCATCGAATTGTAGTTATTAATGTAAAGCAATGCTTGCTACACTTTTATTTGGGACTTATACATTACTGAAGTACCAAGGTGCAATATGTGAATTTTATCTGCCAGAGAATATGACTCAACTTGGAGAAACTACCTCTATTTATCTTGGCTGCAAAATTATTTTGGAGGTTGTAATATTTTGTTATTTGCACTGTGATCTCTTTGTTTTTCATGAGTGAATAGTATCCCATTTTGCCTGGATGTTTTCAGTGTTTATTGTTCCCAGGGGATACCTTGTTTATTTGTCTTGCTTCTGGTGTGTCACAACATTTTTAGTTTGACACAGATTACTTACAAGTTTGCACGTGGTGAGTCATGTAATCTCATTTGCTTCACCAAGCTTCATATGCAGCTCTCAGAAACGTTCTCATTTCATTGAAGTACCTTCTCAGTGGCAAAATACAGATAAAGGTAGAGATAAGTCGCTGTAAAAATTGTATTGTGATGCTGGATTTGTTGATTTATTCAACAATAACAAGATACAAAGCAATAGGTGAACAACCTAGACTGAATTCCCCTGAATATCTCACTGATATAGAAGTATTTTATTCCTTTATGCCTCTTTTGGAAACAACAAAAGTCAGTTCTCCGTTAAATATTTGTATTCAGCTTCTTAATGTCTTAAATGTGTATTTAAATGCCTTGATACCGGTCAATTAAGTAAATGTGGTTGTGGATCCTTAAAAATTAGAGCTTTTTAATGGAAACAACAGAATCCCAATATTATTTGTATCTGATGCTCCACTGTAAGAAACGCACTGGTTTTGTCTTACCCTCTAGTTTTTCATGTCCTGCCAGCCCCTTGGAGCTTGAGAATTGCTGTGCTGGCTTTCCTGCCGTACAGACCACAACTAAAAGGCTGATTTCAGATGGATGTAATAGTCTGTGGCAGTACGGGCATGGCAGTCTCAGGAATCTTGCCCTGTTGCTGACACTAACTGTTCTGAGGATAAAGAGATGCCTTCAGACTCGGGGTTGCCTTCCAGAAGAGGGGAACCACAAGCCCGTCAGGCTGCGGGCTGCTGGGCAGTAGATTTCTTGCCCTGCTCTCCATGACTTTCCTTGAGCCTGTTTGGTGCCTGTACAGTCCCCTGAACTCTGGCTTCATAATGACGTCTCAGCTCCTGAAATCTTGCCGTGTCAGCTGTGCTGCACACAGGAATTACACTAATTTTAACTAGAAGCTTCCTTTCTGCCCGGTATATATTTTTATTTAAAGTTTTCTGTTCACATAATAGCAGGACACTATTATTCTGATACTATCTAGCAGCAGTAGTGTGTGTGTTTGCTATGAACGACTGATTATATACACTGTTAGATTTTCCTTTCCTTTTGCTATGTAGTATTATTCATCGTCTAGAACAAGCCTAGTAATTTTACTCAGAATTTTTTTTTGCGAAAAAAAAGAAAGCAGCAACAACATAACAATGGAAAGCTTCACAGGGCTGTTCAGAGAGCATCTTTTCCCCACAATTTGACTTGTTTTGTCAGTGACATGACCACTTGATTGCTGCTCAGTCAAACCATACTTTTTTTTTTAAAGAGGTCAGACCTTATTGGACTCAAAAATTATCTTTAAACAGACATGACTTCTATACTCAACCAATCATGTGAAATCATTCTGAGTTTAAGACTTCAGGACATGTATTTTATTTTTGTTTTTAAAAATCTCCATTTCATTTGAATGGAGATGAAGAGATTTCAAAAGGTTTCTTTGCTGGGGTATTGGTATGAGTGAGGCAGTAGAATATATAAGTACTTGTGATTCTGCTGCTTTGATTTTATTTTCTACCTGGCATTTTTAGGTATGTTTGTAGCTTAGCGCAGGTGTAATTTGAAACACAAATGTCTTCAAAATAAAGAAAACTGTTGTGCCTGATACGTCTCCAGGCTACACATCTGTATCTCATTCTTGGCTTGGGTAATATGCTTTGGTGTTGAGCGAATTGTTGTTTACAATTTTGCTTTGGATACACTGATTTCCAGGGAGATATACGAAGACTAGGTACTACATGAGGTAACATAGTATAGTGTATTATGTTTATGATGATTTTATTGAAATATTTGAAGATGCCTTTGCATCAACGCATAAAACTGATAATTTTTTTTTCATTTTCACGTATTTCACAGAATCACAGAATCTTAGTGGTTGGAAGGGACCTCTGAGATCATTGAGTCCAACCATGTTAAAAAGAAAATAAAATAAAAAAAAAAAACAGAACAACTCACAAAAACAAACAAAAAACATAAAACAAAACCAAAACAAACAAAAACACACCCACAACCCAAAACAAAACAAACCCCCCCACAAAAAAAACCAGAAAAAACACACAAAAAAAGCACCAACCAACTGAACCCCACACCCACAACCCCCCACACAACACCCCACCATGAACCAATAGTCGTGGGCACTAGAGCATGCCCTGAAGTGCCACGTCTACACATTTCTTAAATACCTCCAGGGATGGTGACTCCACCACCTC
>JAOQGL010000040.1:61866225-61884145 GCA_027564165.1 Gallinago nigripennis | reverse complement strand
TTATTCCCTTGGGAGAAGAGGCCAACCCCCACCTCTCTACAGCCTCCCTTCAGGTAGTTGTAGAGGGCAATGAGGTCTCCCCTCAGCCGCCTCTTCTCCAAACTAGACATGCCCAGTTCTCTCAGCCTCTCCTCATAGGACTTGTTCTCCTCTATAGCTGTCTGTTGATGCTTGAACCCCAGTATTTTAAGCACATTAATTCTCAGAGAAATCACTCCTACTATTTGTGACTTGTTTCAAAGAACACATGCTTTGTGGAGCTTGTTTGCTTGTTCTTTTAAGATGATACTTGTAGATGCAAAGGATATGTTTTCTGAAACTATTTTTAGAACAAAGATTTTGGTGAAACCTATCGAGGCTCCATTGAAGGCCATGATGTGAGTGGGCTAAGATTGTTTGTGTTGCATCAATTCGGGAGCTCATCATCTGCCAGAGCGGCTGTTGTCAGATCGCAGAAACCCTTGGTCTGATGGATATTGAGAACAGAAACATGCATGTGCCGAGAGTAACTGTTTTCGAAGCTGTTTCCCTCTCCTTTGTAGGAGCCAGTCACGGCAGGCAGGTGGAAAAGCTAACCATTAACCAAGAATCTTACCTTCTTTCATGTCACAACTTGTGTAGAAACAATTTTCAAAAATGATGTCATATAACTGCGACTTTGTCGTCTTCCAGATCAATTCTTAAGTGTTATTGTTAGCACCGAATCTGCCAGGGACTGCGCAGTGATACGAGTGCTATGGACTGTGGTGGATCCCCAAAGCCATTCATTTCAAAGAATTATGAAACATACACATGTGGTTTTCCCTGAATTTTGTCAGGGAATATTGCAACTAAATTATGTTCTGTCTGTTCTAAAATTTTCCAAACGTAGAGCAAAATTTTGTTTGTTATGTCAGGATGTGATCCTAGGTTAAATGGGATGTTTAACCTAGACTTGGGAAGGAAGGTGACCTCTCCTAAGCCAAAGAACGAGTTTCATTTTGTAGCAAATATTTTAATATTACGGTTTATTTTTTAGTAATTTCTTATCTCCAAACACTTGTAGTTCTTCTGCACTTTAGGACGCGTAGCTGGGACTTTTTTGGGGCATAACCGCCGAAAGTATGTAATGCACGTGATCAAGTCTGGTCAGAGCAGGGGAAGGTACTTGTTGTTATTCAGGGCAGCACGATGGTATGAGCAAGTAGAAGTGTGTGCTACAGCAACATCACTAAACACCATAGTTTTGCTACTTCCCCACACAGCATTTAATGGGAATGAAGCAGTTTAGTCATGGTATCAGGGAACTGATACGTCTGTTAAGAGAAGCGCATTCTATGCACCATAAAATTAAATGTTGCATTGCCAGGCAATAAAGCAAGTATTCCTGTAGTCAGTTTTTGCAAACTAAACATTGTAAAATGGTATTGTAAGAAGGCAGTACGGGAAATCTGTTTTGAAAACATATTCCATTGGGAACGCCGTACTTGATGGAAGGATTACAGCTGCCATTTATGGTGCTTTATTCTTTTCTACATGAAGAATGTACTGTGCACCCTTACCAGCCTAAAGCATAAGAAGGGTATTTCACATTTATGTTGAACCTTATTCTAAATGAATCCAAAGTACTCAAAAAAATCTATGTGGCATATCCTCTGTGGTGCTACTGAAGTGCTATTAACAGGTTGTGAGGCAAACAAACACTATCTGGAAAGTTTCAGGTGCATTCGGGAAGAAAATATTGGCCAGACATGCCAAGCTTAAAGTACTGCTCTTTTGAAAAGTTCCAGCACCTTCAAGGCACAGTCAAGCCAGTTGTAGAGATTGTCCAGTACTTTGATTTCTCGAAACACATAACATTGTGATGGGGCCATCACAATGGTGCTCGGCCATCATACAGAGTGCGCGGATGCAGAATCATTGAAGTGAGATCTGTGACCAAGGTGGCGTCGCTTTGTGAGAAGCAACTGAGAATCTGTATTTCACCTTCCTTTGCCATTGCTCGATGTGTTACTACCCAGTGAGTTCTCCGTAGAAAAATAGCAGAGAGAGGGAAGAGGTGGCAGAAACTTAAGTCACTGTATACGTAAGACACAAGCCAGCAGTATGGTTTTATAAATTGTGACAGTGATGTACTCCTTAGAGTCTTGTAGTTTAAGAATTTAAGGGCTAAGTTCTTAGTCGCTGTGTAAATTGTTATAGATTTACTAAATGACACTAGCAGAGAGTGTGGGCCCTTGGGTTTCTAAAATGCTCTTGGCTCAGTCAAAGATTATACTCACAAAGATTATATTTGCCTTTCTGCTCTTACTTGTTAAATGTGTTCTTTATTAAATTATATTTCTGTAGTTAACTCCGTTCTGAAAAAGTACTTGGCAGGTTCAGGTTCTTAATGCGTCTCCCTCGCTGGGGGGTTGTAAGGCTTAATTGTTCATAATCTGTAAAAGCTCAAGATGAAAGGATTTATGTAAAAGCAACGTATAATGATGATTATAAGGCTGATGGTGATGCATATCACACCTGCTGTCACACCAGCTTGAGCAAAAGCAATCGCTGACTTGACAATGGAATTTCTGTGTGTTGTGGTTTAACTTCAGCCAGCAACTAGGACCACACAACTGCTCGCTCACCTGCCTCCCCCCACTGCCCAGAAGGGTAGGGAGAAAAGGAAAAAACCAACCAATAACTGGTGGGCTGAGATAAAGCAAAACCCATGCATTCGAGCAAAGCAAAACAAGGAGTTCATTCCCTGCTTCAGGCAGATGTTCAGCCATCTCCAGGAAAGCAGGGCTCCATCCAGCGTGTGTAATGGTTACTTGGGTAGACAAATTCCATAACTCCAAATGTGTCTCCCCCCTCCTCCTTCTTCCCCTGGCTTTAACTACTGAGCATGACATTATATGGCATGGGATATCCCTTTGGTCGGGTGGGATCAGCTGTCCCGACTGTGTTTCCTCCCAACTTTTTTGTGTGTCCCCAAGCCTGCTCGATGGCGGGGCGGTGTGAGGAGCAGAAAAGGCCCCGACTGCTTGGCAACAACCAAAACCATTACTGCACTCTCAACACTATTCCAGTCCCAAACCCAAACCGTGGTACTACACCAGCTGTTAGCAAGAGTCAACCCCATCCCAGCTGAAACCATTACACTAACAGTGAAAAAATATCACTTTTCAGTGTTTCTTTTTTCCCTACTGAAAAATCTGGTGGCTCTCTTGGATAAGTTAAAATATTTTAAGTTTATTCTCTTTTCTTCTGGATGAACCTTAGACTTCAGAATAAAATAGTTGGTGAGATCATTCTAGATAAATCCAGCTGTTGAGATGAATATGTCTTTTGCCATTGGGAAATTAAAATATTTGCTAGAAATCTACTTTTTTGTTTCTCTTTAAGAAAACTCTGCTTTTGTGGTAATATTTTAGCTACTGAAAACCTCTCTGATTTAAAATGCAGATAAGCACTGAGATTAATTGTATCCTATTAATAGTTATTTGCATTCTCTTTTTAATCCAAGATGCGAAGGTCACAAGTGTAGAGGAGTGCAAAAGTTACCCAGCCCTAGGAGAACCCATTGTTTAGCGTGGTATGTTTTAGCAGTGTGTTTGGCTCTCTCTTTCCCTGTGTCTCCGAACCCCACTGTATTGTTTTCTTTGTTACTTTTTCTTTCCCTTATATAAACTTGATTTGAATGAGACAGAATGCCCTGGAGACATTACTATTGGGATATAGTCTTTTCATCTCTTGATTGCCTTCTTGGCAGTGTCTTTCCTGAGTTCAGCCCTTTATCTGTTGGAGACTGCAAGGTAAACTAGATTCTGTATGTTGAGATTAACTCTTAATTCTCTTCCTTAATGGGGAAATGTCTATATCTAACACGGCATCTTTCTTGATAAAGAGTGAAGGCTGGATGGGTATTGTGGGTGAGCTCTGAAAGCTTCACTTCCTGAAGTCCTTCCTTTTGTGTGGTCAGAGGACTGCTTTCTGGAAATAATAATTCCTTCCCTTATGGTGTTGGTCAATAGAATGCAATCGTGCTTCGAAAAAGACATTTTATTTCTGCTGGAGTGTCTTGGTAGAATAAGTGAGATTTAAAAGGTGATGCAAAATCCCATTAGAAAATGTTTTTAGAAATAACCACTGTAGTTGTTATTTGCCGTGTACCAGAAATATAATATTGTTAATAATAAATAACACCCATATTTTAGTATGCCTGTTAAAAGATACACTACTTACAAATATATTGAGACCTTACGTGTCTTTACACATCCTTGACCCAGACTCATTGTCCTTTTTATTTATGTTTTCTTTTTCTCCCTCCCTGTAATGCATCTTGAGATAAATAAATGCTATCAGTGAATCCTTGATTTACTATTGCATATTTTGTGCGGCTGTCAAAACCTGTATTTGTTTTCAGTTTCAGTTGTTAGGCTTGCATTAAGGTACCAGCAACCTTCAAAAAAACGTTGCTGAATGTAGCACTGTAGAAGCTATGATTGCACCAAAGCAACTTACTCACTTCCAGCCACAACTGAAAATGCTTTCTTAAAGTTTCTTTAAAATTTCAAAAGACAGTGTTTCTCGCTGTCCTGGGTCTGGTGGAAAAAAGGGTTAATTTCTTCCCAGGACCTAGCAGAGACACAGGTATTCCATCCCATGTGGGCCATGTCCAGGGGGGTGGCCGGAGCTCGCCGGGGACGGGGAGGGGGAGGGACCGGAAGTGGGGGGACCGGAAGAGGAAGTTCCCACCGGGAGAAGGAGAAGGAGCAGGACGGTCCGGTATGTTCCCGGTGCGGTCGGCAAGCGGCGGTATCGTAATTGTGGTTGTATATTTCTCTGTCAGTGTTATTGTTGTAGTTTCTTGCGCCCTTTGCTGCTCCGTTAAAGTGCCTTTGTCTCAACCCGCGAGTTTTGCCTTTTTCTTCCGATTTTCCCTTCCCAACCGCAGCGGCGGTTGGAGCTCTGGTGAGTGCGAGCGGCTGCCACGTGGTCCTTTGTTGCCGTCTGAGGCTAAACCACGACACTCATATAGAGAATGACCATAATAGAATGTTTTTTTAACATTTTAGACATAGTTATCTTACAGCTTATTCGACATTCTCGTTTTTTTAATAACATAGGATTATTTGAAGATGCTAGGTAGTGCTCATTAAGCAATATGGAGTAAATCTTTCACACCAAGACAGAATGTTTCTTACAGGTAAATAGACTTGTGTTTTATTGGTGAATGCACCAATCGGTGCTACAGGGTAAAGCAAGAAGTGTGAACTGCATACACCTTACATTAGGGTAGAATCCAGCTAGTCTTGTGCTGAACTTGTCTGGAGTGCATTTGTACAGGCTGGAAGGCCATACAGAGAACTGTAAAACACACACAACTAGAAAACTCTCTTTATGTTGTTTGAATATTCCCTATACTGTGCTACGGTCAAGCAGAGCTAAGATTACATCCACTGTCTGTTGAATTAATTATTTTTTTTTTTCATTGAGTTCAACAGGATTTGAATCAAGGTCTTTCTAACATTGTGGTAATAGATCAGGCAAAGGCAAATGCTTCTATTGTGGTTCTGAAACACATTTCTTTATTCTTAAATTAAGATTGATTAGGCATAACTGATTTATCAAGAAATTGTGAGCCACAGTATAGCAGTCAAAGCAGAAGCAGGTCAGAAGTTTCACATCCTCTCTGTGTTGCTTTGTAATGATTGCAGTGTTCTTCTGTCTGATTTGTTTTGATAGCTCCACTGAACTTTAAAATACATAAAATTGTAACTTATGTTTTTAAATATAAATTAATGCATAGCCATTTGTGAAAAAAAAAAAGGGAGCATAGTCAGCACGTTGATGCAGTGCAAAGGAAAATGCCAATAATACGGTATGTTGTGTCATTTCTCAAAGTGAATTTCAGTTTGGTTTTATAGTTTTAACTGTTGAATTGAATTTTGAAAGATGATGTTCAGTTGGTTTGTGCCAGCTGCAGTTGGCTTAAAATGGTGCACTAAAAATATTGAAGAGTCTAGCCTTGAGGAAGCAGGGCAGTAAAATGGCAACAAGAATATTTATTTAGCACAGAATCATCTGAGGATGTGAGAGATGCTTTCAAAAGTGTAATATATCACAGGGCAAATATTATTATATTACTTTTGTCTCTTACTGCTTCTATTGATCTTTTTCATATATGTTTTAGAAAAGTGTCACATACCTCGGAGCCATAAAATAAGCTTGACATCAATAAGTGTTTCATATATGTTTTTTTACCAATAAAGCAGAATGAGAAGATTCTGTCCATTCAGTATGCTTTCTGAATTAATTTAATAAAATGCAGCTTGTTTGATGGTTAGAAAAGATTTTAGGTGTATTAGTGTCTTAGTCAAGGTCTAATCTTACACATTCAGAAGTTCGTTCCATTATTGGGATAATACAAAGGGAATTGTCAGTATTTATCACCATGATTCATTGTACTAATTTTAGGGAGTTGATGTTTCATGTTTCAAAAAATCCAGCATCTCCAGCCAAACAGCACTTGAGCTCACCTGAAAGCATCCAGATGAACGGTCTCCTTCTTGTGTACAAATGGCTACAGCTTAATGGCATATCAATCAAGCAAAACACCAAACACCAAGAGAATTTAACATCATATAGCAGCAAAGAAAGGGCCCACTGCTAAGAGCTCAGTGCTCTCTGAGAGAGATGCTCAGCCTTCCAAGTTCACCTTGATCTTAATTTTGCAAGTGCTGTGGGACAGAACACTGGGTACTTGAAAAGATTCACTGCAGTATGCAAATATATACACAGACACACATACAAAGTCTCAGACAATATGTACATATACCTGTACCCGATATCTGTGACATCATTTCTTCCTGATATAGTCACTATACTTCATAATCCTTCCAGGTAATTTTCTGGTTTACCCTGTTTCCTTCTTTACTCTCACTGTGCATTGTGTCCAAAATTTGAAGGAATTCCTTCATGCTTTGCTGAGCGCTTTGAGAAATCCCCATCTTCAAACCTTAATTCTGGCTTCATTGATCTTTGTTCAGACTTAGCGCCAAGTAGTAGTTTTGTACTACCAGGATTTGGAACTTTGACTACGCTAGGCAGCCATTATGCTAATTGTGTTTGTGGAGTACCTCTTATATGCAAAATGTCTAGAAATATAAACCAGTAATCATAACTTTACAGTCAGCTGTTAGAAGACCCGAGATTTATAGGCTCTTCCTGAACTGAATTTACCCACATACGTACCACATGTGAGATCCGAAGCATCAATTAGGTTGAAAGCCACTCCCAAAGGTGATGAACTGCCCAGCTAGGGATTTGCCATCCGATCTCAGATGTGTTCACATCCTTTCCTGCTCCATGCTCAACACATGGGATGAAAATTTTCCAGGACAGTTCTTTCAACCCAAGTTCAGTCTTGCCAGCTTTGTCCTCTGACTCCAGCCGGCTGTAAAAGGACTCCAGTGGCATTTGGCAGACTTGGTGTTAAATAAGTCGCACCCTGTATCCAACGGACGTCGTTCACTGAACCAAGACGAGTTTTGTACTTTTATAGATGATAGCCTCACACTTCAGCACAGAGAAAAAGAGCAGAATCTCTGCTGCTCCCTTGTTTGTGTGCTTTCTCCTTACTGTCTCAGCTGTCCTCTAAACCCGCCTCAGCAACTGGTATCTGATTATTCTGCTGTTTGGCTCACATGGTTGGATTGTTATCAACTGCAGCCTTGTGGGTACGTGGCTGAGTAAATTCAGTCAGCTAATGAAATCGCGGTCTTTCCATCAATTGATTATCAAATTGCTTGTGTAGTTCATCTAGTCTACCACTTCTCCAGAGCTGCACATTTTGGTTTACCCAGGCAGTCTCTGCCTGACCCCTTCCTTGCCTTTCCTGGATGTCCCTTTTTTCACTCGACATGCATAAAGTCTTTGAGCCTGGCCAAATACCGGTGGACTTCATGGTCGTTTCACTGACCATCCTGTTGAAAATAAACCAGTAAAAAAGGCATTTCAAAAGTACAAGAGAAGCCAGTATGACCTTTTCTCTTACGCTGCCCCACGTAGCAGCTCCAGACGCCTGCTGACTTACCAGGTGAACAAAGCGGATGTCAAGAGAGGACGGTGCTTGCCGAGGCGGTGACCAGTGACCCATGGTTTGCGTTTTGGGTAGGGAACACAGCACAGAGCAAAGAGCCTGCGGTGAGCACCTGCAAAGGATGGATTTGCCCACCTTCTTTTCATTTTTTTCCCCCTAGTTCCCTGTGCCAGTACCTAATCTTTGAGCAAGTAAAGGCGTCAGGTTGAAGTCCCTTTGAATTCCAGTCTTCTAGAAAACCACTGTAGGTTTCATTATAGGGCAGCACTGGCAGTATACCTGCTGCTGTATTTGATCGTGAGGGACAATTTATGCTCTTAACTGTAGGTGTTTAACACCCACTGAAGCCGAGACATGCGTGTGAGGCCAGCTACCGGCTAGTTTGGGATGGCTGTGAGCACCCGGTGCTTTGGGCCAAAATGCAGAAAAGCTTCAGGTTATGCTGTCATGAGTACCCGGTAGCAGCTACTGCCTTGTGGGCATCTGGGGGACACACTGTCCCCTTGAGCTGCGTTGCAATTGCCACTGCAGAACAGGCCAGTGGCCATTCTGCACTGCCCTTGTCCTGGCCAACTGGAGCTCCTTGCTTACAGAAACACGACAGTGGTTTTGGCTCGATCTGTGCTAAACCTCATGTAATACAGGAGTAGGTGTGGTTTGGCCCATATAAGCACATACCCAGTTGAATAAAACTGTGTTTTCTTTAATTAAGAGCTTCTCTTGCCTGTGATATGGGGAGCAGGACTTTGCACTTTTGATATTGCTGTATTCTTTTCTCTTATGCAAGCTTTTAAAATCTTTTTTTATCTTTTTCTGCAGTGGTGTTAGTTTTGGTACTAATGGAACTATTTTTGCAACACTGTTTTATTTCTTGACTAAAGAAGAAACCGGGAAATACACGGGGGAGAGAAAAGCAATGGAAAAAGCCAAAAGCACCCACTACTAAAGCACTTGCTTTTGAAGCTCTTCCATCTCTTTGTGCTGTCAAGTTGAAGAGGTCCGCTGCTTAGTAAACAAATTGTACAGATATTTTTAAAATGTTGGTGTTTATTATATATTAGTGGTGTTGAGATTGAGAGGAAGTGGGGATTATCTAGTGAATAGAATTCTAGGCAGTTGCTTCCGAGTTGAAATTCTCAGAATTTGAGACTTTGCTCATTCTCAAGTGGCAGAAGATGGACTCTAAATAAATGACTTGCTTCTATTTTAATTGGGTTTCCTTTTTTGAAAAATAATGGGCAGATATGATAAAGGAAGAAAGTACAGTATATTACGCCTATGGCTGCATTACAGTAGGTCGTATTATATGTCTATGGTAATGTTGTAATGGGTAATAATATTTAGCTGTAAAAGGATGGATTATGTTGGACATAATATCAAAAAATCAGCTGATTAAAGGTGCATTTAATAAATGTATCTCAGTATATGAAATTTTATAAAATATGAATATAATAATAATAATATTGTGATGTTTTAGTATGGCTTTATAGAAAGATTTTCTGTATATGAAGAAATAATCTTTAACGTATATCTGATTTATTTGGTAAGGTGACTTGTGGCTTTCCTTCAAATTTGTAGGATAACTACTTGGGGTTTTATTTGTGTTTTTCTTTTAATAAAAATATTTTTACATATTTATAGACATAAATATTTTATTTTTATAACAATTACTGTGTTACACTTGGAAGTAAGAGGTATTTGCTCAACATGAGGGTTCCACACTGCAGTACCTACTTTCCTTATGTAGCACAGTGAAGTATTGTACTGTGCTACCATACAAAAAATAAGAATAACCAGGGAAATTCTTTCCACTCCATAGGATAGGAGGCCGGAACCCAAACTGTCCAGCTTTCCTTGAGTCTTGTAAGCAGAGAGGCTTAAAGAGACTACAGTTTTCATTAATGGACAGTACTAAATATTTGAAGCTGCTGTTGGCATGCCTGCCTCCCACAGTCTGTCTTGCACATTCTGCCTGGATCTAGGGAAGAACAAAAGGAACTTACAAAAATGTCAGACGGATTCCACACCTTCCACTCAAAGAGGCTCTAGCTCTTCTAGTATTTTCCTTCCTGGGGATGTCCATAACAGCCTCTTTGGGAGGAGTGATGACTCCATTTAACTGGTCAGGGGAAAAGAAAGTGTACTCTGCAAATCCAGAAGCAGTGGGCTTGGGGCTTGTGCGTGTCCAGGAGCGTGGTGACAAGTTTGTGGGTACTTTCACGCTGCTTTTTGTGGAGCTCTGCAGTGAGACTCCCCTGTCCCTCCGACCTTACCACAGAAATGACACAGCCAGCAGATAGATAACTTTGGTTGTTTCTGTTCTCTACAGATCCATCATCAAGGAGGACATGCATCAAGAATAAAACTCCTCCTCTACAGAGAAATTATGTCTATTTAGAAAAGGTCTTTATATGATAAAAGTGCTTATTTTGGAGGAAGAAATCTGTTAGCATTACAGAGATCTGTTCACCTTGGCAGAAGCCCCCTGAAATCAATAGATTCTTTTTCTTTTACACATGGAATACTGAATAAGACTCTTAATGATGGGGATTTACCTTTGTAGACTTTACCCTAATGGCATCTCCACTTCATTTTCCTGATAAAACCTTTATTGCAAATTCAGTAACCATTCTTATTTTTAACAAGCTTGCCAGCCTGCAAATAATTTCAGAGAAAGGATCTATTAATGAGAATATATTAGCAAAATACAATCCAGCCACGATTTATCTATCTTGTGTGTGTTAACTTTCTCTGTGTTAGGAAGGGAATCTGCAGTCAAGGTTTATAACTGCTAGTTCTGTGGGTGTCATGTGTCATGTCCCCCCCTCCCACCCCCACAACAGAGTTTTGATTTTGCAGGGTCTAAACCACAATGGAAGTTTTAGATCCCACAGCCCCTAAGACATATAACAAAGCATAGGCACCAAAGCAGGGAGTTTCATGACAGCATGGACACTACAGTTGATTTCCTGTTCAGTCACTGAGCTGTTCTCTGTGGGATCCTCTTCTCCATAAGGCATAGGTACAGAAGTGAGGTAAAGATTTTCCTTAATTAAGCTTTTCTGCTAAGGGTGCAGAGGAAAAATCTCATTGTTGTAAATGAATGAGTTTTGATAAAATGTTCTAAAAGGCTTCAGCCAGAGGCAGAACTATTAGAGAAAATAGTTCAAATAAGTGAAGGTTTGTGAAATTGCTAGCAATTGCAACTGAGTTCCTATTATTAGAGATATTGAGCATTCTTAAAATTCAGAGTAGTGCTATTGGTACTGCAAACAATACCGTTAGGCTCTTTTTCTAGCAACTGAGGAAAGTAGCCTTTAGACAAACATTTTGATTTCATAACTATATTCTGAGATTTGTGGGTTTGATGTTCTCACTTCCTGCAAGCCTACAACGCAGGAAGTAGAGGGTTTGTAGGAGAACCATCTGGGGAACAGCAGGATAATTCTGGCAGTCTTCCTTGGGATTTTCTTTTCTTTCATAAAAATACAAGAATGAACCACCTCCCCCAAATCCACCAAAACCATAGGAACAAAGACAAGCACAGTTAGTCTGTATTGCAGAGGACCTTTCAGCTTCTGCAAAAATTGAGAAGGAGATTTTAATTCTTTCCTTCTGCAGCCATTGCCCACCTTCTTCCCCAAATCTATCCTCCCTCTGACGTCCAGGGAACAAATCAGTGCCTGGGTAACTCCTCATTTAGAGTCCCTTCTTACAGGAACCTGTAGCACAGCAGCTCCTCAGGGTGCAGATATTGGGGTTTTAAGTTGCTAAAATGTGATAGCTAAAGGAGAGGGGAAATTCAAATCACTCGACAAGTGCGTGCCAGCACATTTGGATATGCATATAGGAGGTGTGTTTTGATAGGGAGATGTAGGAAGGACTAGAAGGAGAGAGAGTTCTGACCCGTGGCAGACGTGCCAGCCTTTCTCTCCCAGATGCGACTGGGGCGCATGGCTGTGCCCGTAGCTGTCAAGGCCTGGCTGTTGCACTGGCACAGCACAGGTTTTGCACTAATGGGAGAATCTTTTACATGGCCAGCCCTGTCTCGTAACCCTTTCTCTGTTAGTAATCCAAAAAGAGAACAGAAGAAAACACCACCGTACTGTGCAGACCTAGGAATAGGATTTATTTTAAGAGGCACACGTTTCACATTAGTAAGTTGGCAGCATCGGTTATGGTGGCAAAGATGGTGTGTGAGAGCTCTGACTGAAGCCCTCTTACCTTCCTATCCCCATCAACTCTAATGACTTTGAAGCAACGTGCACGATTGCTATAAACAATAAATATTTTTTTTTTTTAGGCCCCTTATGACTTCTTTTATTTTAAGACCCCGGTGTAGTTCTTTCCCAGTGTAGTGGCATATGTTATTGATGAACTATTCACTTTTTTGCCAGTATTTTTCTTCTTGTGCCCTTTATATGTACTCTGCCACAAATTGTAATTGTTTTGATGCCATGCAGAAATGTATGACAGCTCCACAAAAGTCTCTGCTTACTCTCAGTTTTGAACCAGAGAAAGGGTCAATTACACCTTCTCTGAGAATGCTGAGATTAGAACTGAGCAAACATTCTTTCAAGAGCTTCGGAGGGAATCTTTTGTGTCTCATCTTTTTTTTTTTTCATACGTTTTCCAGCTGTATTTCATACTAGTACTTTCAGCTTTCTGCACAGTTATGGTTTCCTACAAATATTTACATGCAAAAAAGCACAAAATACCGCTCTTAAACCATATTTCTCTTTTTCGCACATGGCAGAAATTGACTGGTTTCAACATAGATATATTTCAGAAGATTCCCATATGGAGTGTGCGGATTGAGGAGCAGGCAGTGTTAATGGGCAAGAACCATGCTTTCTCCACACCACTGCCTTGCGCCAGACACAGGAACACTTAGGATGTTCTACTCCCATCTTCTGTAAACCACGTCTTCTCCCCCTGTTATCCTCCATAAACTGTATGCCATGCTACAAATTATATATTTAGACTAAGGCAAAACCATCTATCAGTTCAGTCAAGAGATATGACGATGTGGTTTTTGCTTCTAAGAGGTTAACAATTGCACAAGATGCTTTTTAATGCTTAGTAATTTATTCACTCGATGTTTCTTTTTAGTGCGTTGGAAAATAAATCTTAAACATTTCTTCTGTTATCTAGCACTTTAAGCCTTTTCATAGCATTTGTAACATCTCTTTGCCAACGCTCCATCTGTGATTTTAGCTTGCAGGAAACACTTTGCAATTCTGTTATTAGCTTAGATGCAGAGAGCTGCTGTTTAAATATTAATTGTAACTTCTCTCATCGGTGCAGTGAAACCCACTGAGTAACTTGTGAAGTTCAATAAATATCTAGGAGAGTATGCTGTGGGTAGGGCCTGCTCTTAGCAAAGGTCTTGAGTTAGCTGTGCAAAATAGATCACGTCCTGATGTTTCCTTTTCTCCTCTTACCTCAGTTCCCTTCCTTGCACACACACAAGAAAAAGAAAGAATAAAGGATAATGTTAAACTGCAAGGATACTTCTTGCACAGCTAGCGTACTGTCTGCTGAACTGAAGTGAGAGGACCACCATACAGGGCTTACAGGAAAAGATGGGAGATCCATCATTTCTTTCAAATCCTAGCTATTGGACAAATGCACCTCTAAAGTAGTTATGTATTGCTCTGTCAAGAATCACAGCTCAGTAGAGGCTTTATCTTGTGGTTGAGCCCTTTTTCTCTGTATTCAGTCATGAGCTTCACCCTATTTCATTTCTCAATTCCACAAAATGTACTTTACACTTAGAAAAAAAAAAAGGGAAAATACCATATGTTTACCGACATTTTAGTAAAGCGTATTTGATAGAAGTGAGAAATAAAGTAGTTAACATCGTCTGACCGGCCCGTTTTGTATGGATCACCAGAGTATTGTAATTTTAACACTCATATAATTGAAAGAAGATAAGCTCCATTAAAATTGTACGTTGTATTTTTACCCCCTCTTCTTCTTCCAGATGGTTATTAATCTTTTATTGGTGAGATGGTTTGCCTACGGTGTAATCTGAGATTTTTTCCTCATGTCATTTATAAGTGAGTTACTTGTTTTTGTTTTTGCAGGTGGACTGAATTTTAATGTTGCAATTCTGTTAATTCCTTAGTATTTAGATGTTTTTCATAGTATCTTGCAAACATATAATAGATTTTTAAAAAAAGTAAGTAGTATCCACATATTCCTTTTATTTTTCAGCATTCTGTGAAGAGGGGTGCAGATATGGTGGAACTTGTGTAGCCCCTAACAAATGTGTCTGCCCTTCTGGATTCACAGGAAGTCATTGTGAGAAAGGTAACGCTTTCCTGAAACACCTTCTTCTTTGGTAATGAGAAGTATGATATGCTAAAGTAAGAAATAATTGCTTTTCATTCTTCCATGCTGCTTGATGTTTTCTTTTCATTGAAGATATGACTGTTCCATAGCTGCCTTTTCCTAACTGAAAGCTAGTCTGAAATTAAACATGGAAAATTTTAGGCAATCAGGCATGTATCTGCTTTTGCTTCCAGTGGACACTTTTAGCTAATTAGAGGGGAGGGCAAATGAAAAATATTTACTCCACCTGTTTCATGTGGTGTAATTCAAGGTCACCTGCTTTTTCTGAATGTTATGCAAATTAGACCAGGATTTGGATACTTACTTTTTCACTTAAAGTTATGGAATTCTTGAGGTTTGATTTGTTTCTAAGTTACTAAGAGGCCACCAAATTTCATAGAATTAGGGCCTATTAAATATATCTTACTAGCGATGATCCTGCTTTTTCCCAGATTTTCTTTGCATTTGAAAATTTGCTTCTGACAGCCTCATAGGCCCACCTTTCTGTTTGTTTCACAAAGATATGGTTCTTTGTCTACCTTAACTGAGCAGGAAGGGATCTTGCAGAACTCCATGTAGGATTCTTACTAGAGTATTTATACAGCAGATTTGGGACTTTAATTTTGTTGCTATTTATTGAGGTTCTATTTCACTTAAACCAATGATAGAGTTTTTTTGCATTGCGTGTTTGTTAATAAACCTTTTGCACTTGCCTTTACTGTTGGAAATAAAGTGGGTTGTTAATGCAGGTTGCATGATGCTAATCTGGACAAGATTATAATTGGTGAGGTTTTGTTAAGAAAGAAAAAAAAAGAGAAACCCAAGAAATTACTGTTAAAAACTGATAAATTAAATCACTTGTTACCCAGAGATTGTTCAATAATTTGTGTGTAGCAGCGTCTGTTTAATACATGGCTGTGCTGCTATCATACAAGTGATTTAAGCCCAGTCGTCAACAAATCTGCTTTGAATAGCTTCTGAAAACTGCTAAAGCTTTTGTATGGATCTACTCAAATCACTGCATACTGAAATCCCAGTGTTTCTAGCTGTCAGCTCTGTTTCTAATTATTTGGGAATAAATTAGGACGTTAATATTTTCACATAGAAGAAATTTGAGCACTGCATTATTTTTTTTGCCTGTAGTCTTTGGGTTATTTGTTTTAAATAGAAATAAGCTCCCAAGCCTCCTGATGTTCAGCAGTAAGTACTGGCAGTACACATGGGGAAGTAATACAAGAAGTACGTGCCTTAGAGTCCCACCTGCCATAGCTCCCCAGCCTCTCATCCTGCGAGTTGCCCTCTCCCATGTATAGTTTGCTCATTCCTTTCCAAAATTATTCAGAGGAAACAGCATTTTCAGAGGGTTGCAGGGTAACAGAGATGTGTCCTATGCATGTGAAAATATGGTACTGCAAAACCAGTATCTGACAAGGTGAATCCCAGAGTCCTGAGGGAACTGGCTGATGTAGTTGCCAAGCCACTCTCCATGAGATTTGAAAAGTCATGGCAGTCAGGAAGTCCCCAGTGACTCGAAAAAAGGGAAACATTGCACCCATTTTGAAAACGGGTAGAATGGAGGAGCCTGGGAACTACCAACCTGTCAACTTTACCCCTGTGACTGGGAAGATCATGGAGTGGATCCTCCTAGAAGCTATGCTAAGGTTCATGGCAGATGGGGAGGTGATTCGAGACAGCCAGCATGGCTTCACCAAGGGCAAGTCCTGCCTGACCAAGTGGCCTTGTGATGATGCAGTGACTACATCAGTGGACAAGGGAAGAGATATGGATGTCATCTATCTGGACTTTGGTAAGGCCTTTGACACGGGCCCTGACCACATCATTCTCTCTAAATTGGAGAGAAGTGCATTTGATGCGTGGACTGTTTGATGGATGAGGAATTGGTTTCATCCAGAGGATAGTGGTCAAAGACTCGATGTCCTAGCAGAGATCGGTGATAGGTGGTGTCCCTCAGGGCGTCCGTATTAGGACCAGTGCAGTTTAATATCTTCATTAATGACATAGTGGGATCGAGTGTACCCTCTGCAAGTTTGTGGATGACACTAAGCTAAGTGGTGTGGTTGAGAAGCCTGAGGGACAGGATGCTATCCAGAGGGACAGGATGCTATCCAGAGGGACAGGATGCTATCCAGAGGGACCTGGACAAGCTTGAGAAGTGGGCCTGTGTGAACCTCATGAGGTTTAACAAGGACAAGTGCAGGGTTCTGCACTTGGGTCAGGGCAACCCCTGGTATCAATGCAGGCTAGGGGATGAAGTGATTGAGAGCAGCCCTGCTGACAAGGACTTGGGGGATAGTGGTGAATGAAAAGCTGGACATGAGCCAACAGTGTGCGCTTACGGCTCAGAAGGCCAAACATATCCTGGCCTACATCAAAAGAAGTGTGACCAACAGACTAGCTAGAAGGAAGAAATGTTTTATATTGAGGGTGCTGAGACGCTGGCACAGGTTTCCCAGAGAGGTAGTAGTTTCCATATCCCTGGAAACATTCAAGGTCAGGTTGGATGGGGCACTGAGCAACATGATCTAGCTGAAGATGTAGCATGGCTACATCTGCTGGTGGCAGAGGTAGTGGAATAGGTGACCTTTAATGGTCCCTTCCAACCCAACCCATTCTATGATTCTGTGATTGCCTGAAGGTGCTCTGCCTACCCAGGGGCCAGTGGCTTTAGGAGAGCTTTCAGCTCAACTGCCTATGATTTTTTCACCCGTGAATCTTAAAACTATCTTTTTTCTTATAGCTGTATAGGGACTTCCATAACTAGAACCCAGAATCTTTAAACTGCTGAAGTGATGGTTTAAAATTGATAAATAGATGACATAACTATTTTTGACTCCTGTGTTTTTCATGTCTTTTGTATTGTTTTGATCTAAAATATGAGTTAGCACAGCAAGTAAGGGAAACATGGCAGGCCGGTACTCTCATTATATCAAGCAATTTAGAGGTAGGTGTCAGAAGAGCTAGCTTCTGTGTATAAAATCTAGATGACTTCAAGCAGGAGGAAATTTATTTTCTCTTTGGAGATGTACAGGATTTACCAGTACGCTACAAGTCAAACTAATGATGGTTCCTTTGAGCAATCTGATATGCAGGCTGGTTTGGACATGAGAAGTTGTCACATTTTTTGTATCGGAGGGTTTGAAAACTTCAGCAGATATACCTTATGTTGTATGCATATTTCAGTGGCTAAGCGCACATGGGATCTGTGTGAGAAGAGCTTCAGCCATCTGAGCCATCTGGGGTGAAATCTTGTTGGCAGGCGGTCACCAGTGGTGTCCCTCGGGGCTCAGTTTTGGGGCCAGTCTTGTTTAATATCTTTATGGATGATCTAGATAAGGGGATTGAGTGCACCTTGAGTAAGTTTGCAGATGACACCAAGCTCGGTGGGAGTGTTGATCTACTTGAGGGTCGGAGGCTCTCTAGAGGGGCCTGGACAGGCTGGCTGGCTGGGCCGAGGCCCATGGGATGAGGCTGAAGAAGGCCTAGTGCCGGGTCCTG
>JAOQGL010000040.1:61837101-61866125 GCA_027564165.1 Gallinago nigripennis | reverse complement strand
GGAGGTGGTGGAGTCACCATCCCTGGAGGGATTTAAGAAACGTGTAGACATGGCTCTTCAGGGCATGCTCTAGTGCCTGAGATTGTTGGGGTGTGTCTGTTTGTGGAGTTGTGGGGTTTTTTTGGTTTGGTTTGGTTTTTTGGGGTTTTGGGTTTTTTTTTTGTGTGGTTGGACTCAGTGATCTTAAAGGTCCTTTCCAACCATGCAGATTCTGTGATTCTGTGAAGGTGCATGTCCTGGAAAAAATTTAATGTTCAGAATAGAGAGGTGATGAACCACCTTTGAAGGAGGCTTCCCTTTGCTTCCCTTTGCTTCCCTGCTTACTCCTCCAAGATGTGGTGCTGTCAGGAAGAGGAGACAGTTCAGTGAAGAGCTCCCTCATAGTATCACTGCAGTTTGCTGCAGTGTTTTTACAGGGCACCTAAAGTATTCAAAAACCACATGTTTGGATTTTTTCCCCTGTTGTCTGTAATGTTAGAAATAAGCTCTGTGTTATATTTAACATCTGGTAGCGCTCCCTCAATCATTATGACATAGGCTAAAGACAGTGAAATGGTGGGACATCACTTTAAATCAAAGCTTAAATGTTCCTGGTAAAACCTTGTCTGATGGAAGCTCATGGTGAACTGATGCATATCAGAAGTAAAATGATGTGTTTTGGTAATCTATTCTATTTGCCACGGTGCATTTAAAAATGTCCTTCAAACCGACAACATAGCAATTCCTTATATATTATTTGTGAGCCGAAAGGACTCGTCACTGGCTAAAAACAGTGACCCAAATTGGCTCCGACATCATATAAAGGGGAAAATGAATCAGAAATTAGAAATGCTGTTGAAAAGCAGGTGCGTTTACTTCTGAATATGAATCATATGTTACTCATCATTTCTGACTGCCTGGTTGAAATTAGGTTAATTAAAAATTCAGAGATTTTGAGAGGGGTAGGATTTATGTTGGTAATTTACTCAGGTGAAATTAAAATACATGTTTAAGGCTTATGTACCAATACATAATTCAACATGCTGCTAAAAAGAATTAGCTCTCGCCAGTTGCTTTGCCTGAAATGAGGAATCATCATAATGGCTGTGGGGCTGCCTTTTCTTTTTGAAGGGGAACTGCAAATTGATATCCAGAGATACAGTCAAGTAATCCCTCCTTCCTTCCATTCTTTGTAATGCTGTTTCTTTAAGTATGTGCTTGGTGCTTCTTAAAGAATTTTTTTTATTTTCTATTTAGGATCTGATTCTACCTTCTTACCAGTTTGTTTGTTTTGTGTTTAACTGGCCAGGGCTGAAATCAGCGATCTCCGTCATCATTACCATTTGTGATTGTATTTAACACCGTTGTGATATCTGTGCTGGCAAGTTTTTAGGTAGGAATTTTTTCTGACATTGCTGTGTGGTTCCAGCAAGTACGTGCCTGATGGCTGAGCTGGAGGTACGAATCCTTAACCGTAAAGGATATAACACTGTTGGCTTATGCCCAGGTGCATCCTTGGCAGGGATCCCTGTTAAAGGCTTCTGAGAGACATTTTGGTGTGCAGAGGAATGCAAACACAGTACTCTGTGAGACTTGTTGGCAAAATGGACTCAAATGCCCTAATTTTCCATCCAGTTCATTTTTTTTCTCCATCTCATGTTTTTGCAACATTAAAAAAAGCCAGATCCCCTATTTCTTTGAGCTGCTTTTCTCTCTCTGGAGGAGCCGCAGGAGTTTTAATGCTGGTTATGTGACAGGGCTCACCGTTATTCTGTATTTGTGGATTGTTAGTCACTACTGTCACTGATAAAGTGGTGAGGATGAGACAGACAGGACAATCTACGATAACAAAGGCAGGAGTAAAGGGATGATGGAGTGCCTAGAAATTGCAGGCATTCTTTGAGCACCTCCCTGCATATGGCAGAGTCCTGTGCGTGGGCCTCAGAAATACATAATAACTTCTGTACAGCTCTGGGATGGTGACCGGTGCTGGCAGAAATTTTAGCTAAGGGAGTTAGTTACAGTATCTGCCTGTACAAATTATAACTTTGGGCAATAGGCTGGAAACAGCAGGAGGATTTGAAGCAGTGGGTTCCAGGCTAGGGAATATATATGTGCGGATATAAAAATATATATAGGGGTTTTTTTTCAATATTTTTTGTAAAGTTGCATGGAGGCTTTCTACAGTGGTGGGGCATTGCCCCCAAAAGATATCCAAAAAATTCGCTTGTGAAATCTGCTGTCTGAGTAGAGGGGTCTGGATTGTGAAATCTATTTGAGCAAGAACACAATGAATAGGGAATAGGATTCTGGTAGATTAGGAGGACATGGTGTAGGCTGGGGCTCAGAGAGGTAAATATTTTTGTGGTAGCTACAGGTGTATTTCTCATTGAGTGATAGAATGCTGTCAAAGAATTACCTGTGATTGTAAGCAGTCAGAAGCAAGGGTAAGTGAAGCTTCAGGATGTGATAATTACTGGCGCTATTCTTCCTGTTGTTTTGGACTGTGTACAAAAAGGTTGTCTGATATTGGGCTTAGAGGTCCTTCTTCAGTATGTACCATGGCTGAGAGACGTGCTTTGAATCCCAATAATTATATTGAGTGGGAAAAAAAAAAATAAATCAACACTTGCAGTGTTGCATTAGTTAGATATGGACTTTTCAGTCATAGATTTCACAGGTGTGCAATGAAGTACACATATGCTTATATCTTGAAATTGGGTATGTCATGTACACACCATGAAAATGAGGAGGCCTTTAGCTGATTTGTTTTATACTAGTTAGCAGTTTCTGGAGTTGTTGTCTAAGAATTTCAGTACTTATTTGTGTATTCATCTCTTAAATTGCTTCTTCTGGGATACATTATCTTCTGCAGTCCTTTGGTTAAATCTTCCTACAATCTACATTCGTTTGGACCCTAGAGATAGAAAAAGAAAAAGTGAGAATTGTATTTCCATGTGCTATTTCTTTTATTGCTGAGCTGGATCAATATTTAGGTGTGTAGCTATCAAAGACATTTCTGTTGAGGAATCTGGTTTTAAAAAAATAAGCAAACAAAATCCAAAGCAAAGCAGAGGAAGAGCTCTTTCAGTCAGTATGGTAAGCTAAATGTCAAAACTCCCTACTTTTCTCTATCTAAGATCTTTTGTAAAGTATGAAGCAAAGTTTATTTTGGGAAAGGAACCAGCTGTGCAGCTGTGGGCTCAAGGCTTTGCATGAGATTCTTTCTAAAGCCTCTCATTTCAAGGTGAGGCAAAACCAGTATAGTGCGGGATAGGACGGGTGAAGTGAAGATGCTTATTACAGAAACGGTGATTGTGGTTGATATGACACTCCTGAGGGTGTGACAGATCCAGAGAAGGCAGATGCTCCAGGTGGCTGAGGTTATGCTGCTCCAATTGCTGCCAAGCTGTTTACAGCATTTGCCCCAGTGGTGCTTATCACAAAATGGCAAGGGGTGATATCTTAATGTGATAGAAGAAACAAAGCTGTCATTTGTAAAGATATCGGGGACTAGATCAAAGAATATCTGCTAGAAAAATCTGATTAAGGCTGTCTCTGAGGATCAAGGGGACATCTGTCTGCAAATCAACAGATAACTCTCAGTGGAAGAAGAAAGTTGTTCTATCTCACATTGCCAAGCCAAAGAAAAGTGAAATCACTCAGAATAAGAACACCCTTCATCCCCCCAGCTGACCATAATGTGAAGAAACTGGCCTCATTTTTGTAGTTCTTATGCTGCTTTATATACTGTAAAAGCTTTTTCTGAAAGGCAGGGAAAAAACTAAGCAGACACTGCGTCTGGTTTGGTTTTCAGTTTTTTTTTCTTTTGCTAGAGATATTTTTATGTTGCTGTATGGTTTATTTGTTATGTTTGGGTGTCTGGGTCTATATGTTTTTGTTTGTTTGTAATGAAAGGAGTATCTACTATCTGATTCTTTTATGTTACCTGAGATGTGATCTTGACATTCCAAGTAACAAATGGTTCTAATATACTAATGTTCTGTAATTTGTGTGACTCGTGGTCATGAAATACCTCTTTCATAGTTTCCTGACATTGTGGGGAACATAGCTGTTTGGGGGTTTTTTACAGGACAAACAATTGTTCGTTGTTGGTTTGGTTTTTTTTTTGTTTTTTTTTTTTTTTTCCCATTTCATCCCCAAAGCTTGCACTTAGAAATTGGCTAATATTATATTGCATATCCTGGCTGGGATTATGCTCACTGTTCTAGATTCCTTCAATTTGAATTTCCCCACTCAAAGTCCACTTTATTCACTCTGGCCAATGTCTGTATGCCAGGTAGATGTGTCAGGTAGTGCTGAAGGATGCAGTTTTATCCACACACAAGAAATGTAAGATTTAGCTAGCTGACGTTTGATTTGCATTTAGATTCATGCAAAACAATACAATCAAGAGGTAATTTCTGTGGATCAAACTTTATAATGCATGTAAGATCCAAACCCAGATTCTAAAAGCCTTATTCTCTTGCCTTGAATATTAAGAAAAATAGCTTTAGAATAGTGGCTTGGCATGTCATCTTTCTTTGTGGTCCTGTTCTGGATGTTCTTGGATTAACATCTTGTGAAGACCCACTACAGAACTTTTTATAGAGCTTACAAAAATAGCTGCTATGTTTTATTATTCCTTAGTTACCTTAGTGAAATGAGAATACATGTGATATTTAAAGAAATGAATGGGTGTGATTTCTTTAAGTCAGTGGCTTTGCATCTTCCTTTTGTAATGGAGCAATAAATTTAACTCCTTCACTGTCTTCCTTGCTGGAAAGTAGGCAATGAAAAATCTAAAAAGAAAATGACAGTAATTGTTTTGGAAGGGAAGGAAGAGTGGGTAAATTTAGGAGGAGTCTAATGGCTCGCCTAGACCTCAGTCAACAATTTTGTTGAATTTCAATCATTTGAGTATCTGTTTTTGTAAGACTAACACCCATGGTTTTCAACAGTTTGGGCCAGGAAGATTGCAGAATGGGGTTGTTGTTATACAGCACTACAGTGAAGAAAATCCTACAACAGGAGGAGGTGGCTCTTTGCAGAGTCTGCTGAATTGTAATCAGCGTGTGGACTGAAGATAACAAGGTTTCCTTTAGGATGGTACTCATGTGTATGTACAGAAAATAAACACAATGGGAAGTTTTGCTGAGATGGAACCTTACGAACTTTCTTTTCCCCTTCCAAAGCTTTTTCTGTATCAGGTGAAACAGTTTTATTGTCCCTAGTTTGTTTGATAGTGATGTGTCTGTTCTGCTGCAGAAACTACATGATGTTCCCAAAAACTCCTTTCACAGTGGACTGTTTTCTGAATAATCCAGCCTATCATGCTTGGTGAAATACCAAAAAATCAATAGAGCAATACCTGTTGGGTGCCAAATAGGCCTGTGAACCCATCTACTGGAAAGTGTGGCGTTAAAGCCTATTCCAGATTCAGAGCTCACTAACTTACAGTGCAGATTCCTATTGCTTTTGTTAGGCTTGTGTTCGTGTCTATAGTCCCTAGAGAAAGAATATGTAGGATGTTAAAATAATACTGTGCTTAATGTAAGGTACATATGAAGCATAAAAGTAGCTTGGATTGTTCTGGTTGAATGTTTTCTTTGCTAGTTTCCTTATGATTGAAATAGCTCTCAAATAACAGTCACACTCAAACTCAAGGAACTATGTGTCAAAGATATTTTCAAACTTTTTATAATGTTATGATAAAAATCTGTTCAGTCCTTCACATTTGCAGAAATACAGAAATAGAGAGTTTTTCTTAAATATATCAATCATTTTTTGCTCTTAAAAAGAGAACCTCTGATTTAGCAATCCTGGCAGTTGAATAGCTGGAGTTTTCTACTACTTAAGCTGTGTAACATCAGAATTATTTCTTTCAACATGTAATATCTACTACATAGATCAGTCATTTCAGAGACAAACATAAATGGTTTTTCCCCTTTCTTGATTTTTTTCTGAAGAGACATGTTCTGTAGCTGGCAATCTAATCTTTGGAATGGTACTCATTTATCTTTTGAATGAGACATGAAATGAAAGTCCTAAACGCTTCTGGTCATTAAAGATCCAGTTGGACCAGTATCCTATTTCAGCTCAGGTAATTACATTCTGCCTACTTTACCAATGTCAGTCAGGAAAATTACTCATTGGAAATAGCTGTCTGGCTAAACGTGGAGTGGCACCAATGCCTTAACTTCAGAGATGGCTACGTACATTTCTGTGATAGGTTACAGATCCTTACAGCTTTTGATGGCAATTACGTAGTTTTAAATGTGAGTGACTGTTCGGTGGGGTACCAGCGTGTAGGTGTGTGAGCGTGAGCTCAACTCGTCCACTGTCCTTCTCATTGCACTGTCTTGGAAGTAGTGGTGTCTCTGATCTGGATGGCAGAGTTCACTGGTTACGGGTTCTTGCTCACCTACTGCATCTTCTTCTTGTAAGCTGTAGGCAGCGGGACTCTTCGAGCTGAGAAAAGCAGAGGGGCACCCACGCTCTGATTAGGATTCCATGCTTGTGCTGAAGCCACCCGGCTTCTTTATAATGGCTTACTGGTTTATTGCCAACTTGTGCTGTAGGTACTCCTCAGTTTGAGTGCCATTAAATAGATTGTTCTCATTGTTCTCAGTATTTTAACAAGTAGCCCGATGGGTCTGTCTTTCCTTTTGCAGGACTGACCTTGAAAATCAATGAAAGTTTTCAGGCTCAGAAGTGAAATAGCTTTGTCAGCGTGAGCAACAGTTTGGTTCTTCTCTTGAGTGTTACCAAAATACCAAAACTGGGCTGCTGCTGATCAGTCAGAAGGTGTGTCCAGTGCATGTATTTTACTTCCTTACATGACCACTTACGAAGACTGAATTCCATTGAAGCGATGTTTTATGAAGATCTTCTAGGTTCCCATTTGATGCTTTGGAGCTCAGGTGGTACTACAGTATGGGAGAGATGTTTAGCCATCAGTAATGGTTTATGTAAGGAAAAATTCTCTCTGGCAATTCTTTGTGATTGTGTTTCCTAGAAAGAGACCGAGTAGTTTCTCTGGTTTTGGTTTGGCTGTTTTTTTCTGTTTACCATAGACTGAGTAAAGAATGTCCCACGAGCTGTGTCAGCCCCTGCAGAAAATAAGTTTAGTCGTGCGACAGGACAGTTTCTTTTTTTTCCTGCTGAATACTCACTCTGTCCCTTTCTACAACAGCTGCCCTGGTCACCTCTTGTGACAGCCCTAGCTCTGGAAAGCCCATCAGTCTATCCAAAATGAATTCAAAATAGGGAAAAAATACCCCTTTGCGTAGCACAAGGGATTTTTGTTTAGTGTCCGTTACACCCCAGGCAGATTGTGAATCCTGCAGTTAATGGAAGCTGCTTTTTGGGATGGGACTTTGGTTGCCTGCTGAAACCTATCTTTCTGTCCCCCACCTGTAATTATTTTGTTTCTTACCCTTGGGATGTCCAACACAGAACTTTTCAACTCTTAACTGTGTGGAGAAAGTAGAGATCTAATTCCTACCTCAGAAATTGTATTCCATTTTCTCCTCTGAAATCTTGTTTCTCCTCCAACTTTTATAGAGTTCACAGCTGATGCGGTTTGAAAGATGTGTGTGCTGATAGCAATAACAACTCCCTCAGTGGTCCCATTAATCATTTATAGGCAAGGGAGTCAGATACAGTGTGGTAATGCCTACCTATTCCTAAGGCCTCCCTTCTGAGGTAACCGAGTCACATGGTTCTTTTTGAAAAGAGCTTTGATTTATTTTATTTTTCCGTCTCCCCTCCCCCCATCTTTTCTCAGCAGGCTTTATTAGGTGTATTCATTACTGAATAAGATGAAAGTAAGTTGCATGTGTAGAAGGATGATGGTAGATCACTGAGGATACAGAATCTGATCAATAATGACCAGAATTTCCTGATATCTAATGTCCGTCTCACTGATTTGACTGTGGGGGATTTTTTCAGATCCTCCCATGATACATAGTTTACAAATATAAAAAGAATGAAATACAAAAGTACATAAGGAGGAGGTAGTCCATTACTCACTTGTCCAGCTGTTAAAAAAAGAGCTGTATCTCTCTGTTAAAGTTGTAGGTTGTCCTGACTGTTCCTGATTGAGTGTTAAATAAATTAACTGGTGTATTAAATCCATTATTGCATCTTGCTACAATCAGCAAATTGAAAATTTGTCACTTATCAGTCCATGTGCTGAATAGTTTTAATAGTGAACTTGATTCACTGCAAAAATAAATCGTACTAACTCCTTTGGAGGAAATTCTTACAGGAAGAAAGAACATCCAAAATGGGAAATGTAATACTGTTGACATTGCTACACTGTTGACTCTTGTGGAAAAGTGGAAGACCTCTCATTTCATTGCATTTGACATGATTTTTCATGAGTGTTAAATTCAGTCTAGCTGATGAAACTCAAATATAGTATATTCACATTTCTAGATTCCGTGTTTCGCTCTTCTTTACATTACTGTATATTAAGCGACAGTCTTAAAGGGCGTAGACAATTTTTCTAAGCCAATTTGAGAAATAAAATTAGGAAAGAATTAAGGGAAGAATTTTGTGTTAAAGTTAAAAATGCCCAATTTAATAAACTACCTGTATGAGAAGCTACAGATTTCAGTTTTCCACTGAAAGGTAGTGTTTTTGAGACATGAAGAGGCTCCAACCAAACCAGGAAGTAACTAACACCATGATATTTTTTTCTTTTCCCTTTTAGAATATATCACTTTTGAGTACAAAAGAAGCACGATACCTGAGGGCTGACCATAATGTATCTGAGCCCTAATGTAAACCCCAAAATACTTAGTGAAAGATATAAAACCTGACGGGCTTACTGGTTTCCACGACTTTTGGGTTTATACCGTCAGTTGTACTGAAACAGGCTGAGAATCTTGACCTTTTAAATTGGGTGAAAAGGGATTTTATACAACCTCAATTTATCTAACAGAATCATAAAAGACTTTGCACTATGAGTAGTCATCTTGATTTCCATTGTCTAGTGGCGATGTAAAGTACAGCTCAGTGTAAGAGCGGGTGGCTGAAATTGCTAGCCAAGGGTAAACAAAAATGCATTGGCTGGAACTAGGAGGCACCGAATACTTTATTTCATGGCTCTAAAGATTTTGGCTGGATGAATTTTAATCTTACAAGAAAAAAAAACACCACTTGTATTAGTTGTAAATTGTTTAAGTGTTGTAAAGTGTTTAAGGGGGAGATGTAGAGAGAGAGAATGAATGCCCAGTAATGTTGGCTTTCTGACATATCAGATCAAGTGCACACAGAAATTGGTATCTTAGTGAGGAGTGTAAGCACAGAAGCAAAACCTCAGAATGGGAGATCTGATTCCAGCCTTTCTGTCTCATGTATATCATACGTTTTGGCACACTATGTGGATATTTGCACCATTTGGGAATCCTGCCACAAGTAAGGTGGCAGAAGAGCCACGTAACACAGAGCATCTTTTCTCTAGATTATGTAGAAAAGTCTAGTGTCTTTAAATATGTTTGGACTGTTATTAGTGTATTTTTATAGCATAAAAGGAAGATAGAAGAAGGGGAAAACCCATTGACATCCCTGAAAGTTGATTGAGGAGTTAGTGTAGAACGTATTTTATAAAATTGATTGCATGACTATATAGTCTGTTTATAATTCCACTTAAGGACTATAAGCAAAACCAAATTATATTGAGAATTGTAAATTTCAAGCAGACTTCAGCAGCAGATTCCAATTTTGAGCAGGTCAGCCATAAAGATGGAACTCAGTTGTCATGTTGTTAATTTAAAATAGCATCTTTTTTGTTGTACCATAGCACTAACATTAGGGACCAACTTAGAGACACGGAGATTATTTCCTATTTGGAAACAACTGTTGATTAATTTGTCATAAAAAAGGGGGAGATTATAGTTGTTTATCCTTCCTAACAATTAACTATTTTATGAAACTCCCTGCAGCCGTTCTAAGACACCAGGCACACACCTTGTAAGGCAAGGGATAAACAAAGATCTGATATAAAGTCATGACAAGTTTTGGGTTCCCTTCCATAAGTAAAGATCCTGAGAATTTGGTGGGGTCATCTTCAAGGACACAGCTGTCTTAAGACAGCCAGACAAAGGGTTTTCTGTTCCTTTGGGTTATTAAAAACCAAGATAAAGCTTCCTTAAAAGACAAGTTTATACTGGAAAGATTAATTGATTACTCTGTTATTAAGGGCTGACTTGGCTGTACCTGGTTCTTCCTACTTTCTGAAAGAAAATGACAAGCAACCCCTTTACTTGCATCTATATATTTTGTGGATATGTAATGTATGTATAATACAACTTATATTTGACGGAAATAATCTGGTTTTTAAGAACTCCTGAGAAAGGAATGCAAAAAATTGCTTGTAAATGTTGGCAGATAATCACAGTATTCATGAATTCTCACTTATTTTTCAATTCTGCTTCCCTCTCAAAAATATCCAGTGTTGTTGTGAGCATTCTGTTACTTCCAGAAAATAATTTGAAAGTGAGATACTCTAATCTAAATTCAGTGTAAATATAAATACTGCTAAAATATGCTTTCAGGACTAACGTAGGATTATATGTATACTGTGGGGTGTAGGTCATTGCCTGTTTTCAGAAAACAAGGATTTCTGTGTCTAAGTCGTACTTCACAAATTCTGAACCATAATTTGTAATTTTTGTATATGTTTGCTCTACGGAGATGAGTACAGACAAAATACTACATAGTTAACAGCTTCTGGTTTAGTTGTTTTGCGTTTGCTAAAAATGTATACCTGTGCTGAAGCAACATACCCTAGATGAGGCAGGTGGGTCTGGCTAGCTTTCTTGTACAGTAGTGAAGAAGGAGAATAAAAAATTGTATTTTCATTATTCTAGTTCTGGATTTTATCTGTGCAACCTTTGTCCACGTATGTACATTTAGAGCGGCTTAGGTGGGAGAGGATGCCTGACAAAGGAGGTAAGAGCTGCACCACCAGGTAACAATAAGTGAGGAAAAGAGAATTCGTGGCATTTTTCATCTGGCCATTCCGTGTGTGTTGGTGTCAGAGGCAGCACCATTAGTTGCAACACCAGTGTCATGATTTTTCTAAGACCTGTGGCATTTTCCCAAAATGTTGTTTCTCTAATCGCACCTCCATAGCTGTGAAGTCAACTCCCCAAGAAAACCCTGTGCGAATAAGGTGCAAAACAGCTTATAGTTATCTATGTAACCTTCTCTCTGTGATTTATTATTTTACCCAGATGTGGATGATGAGAATATAAAATGTCTTTAGATGATCGTATGAATGGCTAAATCTGCGTGTTGGGTAGGTTTACATTAGGAAGGACTGTGAATTCCTTTTCTTTGGACCTGAGGAGGGTGTTTGCCACACTTGAAGAATAGCAACTGAGTGGTAGAAAGAATGTAGATGCTCTTGAATTGTGATGATTTTATTATTTTTTTTCTAATTTTGCCTCTTTTGAGAGATGGATTACATGGTCATGTGGGTAGATAATGTAGCATAGATAATTCTATCCTTGTGGTGCTTCGTAGATCAAGCTTTTGATTTCATTGTTCGTTTGCTCTGAGCAGTGATGCTGAGAGCATTACAGCCTTTGGATGTGAGGATTTCTAAAATGATGAAGCAAATTTGGCTTCAGAATGTAAACATGTATTGTAACCATGTAAAAATTCTCAAGTGAATAATACCGTGAAAATATTTTGGATTTAAAAAACCCTAACAACCCATATATTTGTCTTCTTGCTGTAATTTAGAATTCAGGATGAAACTCAGCTTATTAATATTTAAAAGGAGAGTCCTTTCTCTAGAAATCAATGAGTAGATGTAATTATTTGTTTTAGCAAAGAGGTTTAAAAATGAGAAATTGTCTACTGGTGCGGAACTGTCCTAATGCTGCTGGCTATGAATATATTATAGAGCTATATCTTTATAGAAAACATTTCTGCCCTGTCATCTTCATTTAATACAGTCATTTTCTGCTTTATTCGTTTCACCTGGGTTAAATTTTGTTTACAGTGTAATGCAATTTAAGTTGTTGAATGTGATTCTCATAGGTCTCTCACTCTGAGAGACAGATATAGCACTAGCCTGCAACTTGCCTTTGTTTTTGGTGTCTGTATTGCTGAAGTCTGCTTACATCAGACACATATAAATAATGAAGCTGGCAAGAATTTAATATCACGGAGAATCATCTCAGAACAAAAGCCAGTAATTTTGTGCATGTATATCTTTGTGTGACTTTTTAGGCCCTATATTATAGTACCCATCTTACTTGTTCATGCTAAACCCGACAGAAGAATATGTTTTTGAAGACATTTCTGCAATGAATGTTCAAGGTGTGAAAATTAAAAGATGTGTGTTACCTTTCATTAGCCTTTTCATTATCTTCAAGCTGTTTTGACAGACTTTCTTACTCAAAGTAATTTGCTATTAATATTAGTATTAAATCATGCTTTCAAATGCTATATATTGTTTCTAATATTAAAGTATATTCCATAATTGACTTTCAAGACTCTTGAAGATAGTGCATTTTTTCACAAAAAATGATGTAGCCTTGCGACCCAACATTGTTATCAGGGAAAACCCGACTTTGTTTTATGTCTTTTATTTCAGAGAACGCAGACAGTTGCCTACATTTATTTTTTTAGTCCTTCAGTATTCTGGAGAATTTTTTTTTTACAGTTTTGAGTAGATCTGAAGTTTCTGACAGCAGAGAAGCCGTAGAAATGGTCAGGACTCAATACGATGCAGACAAGTGGCAGGTGAAGATCCTGCCCACGGTTCTTGTTACAAGCCACCAGAATTCCTTGACGTTCTTTGTACTGCTGGTTTTTGCTCACTGGGGACAAAGGCTGGCTGCGGCTTGCTCAAGGTGACCTGTCTGAAGCAAGGCTTGGATATATGTTCTAAGGGGGAGGGTTTTTAAAATCTCCAGTCCACAGAGGGTGGAGCAAGCTGTCGAATTAGGAACGTGATGATTTGTTAACTTCTCTCCAGAAGAAAACTCTTGTGATGATCTTGTGACCTTTTGTTTCCACGTAATGGTAGGGAAGTGTCTTCATTGGCTGTTCGATTAGTCTGATATGAGAGGTAGATGAGTAATACTGTGTTAAGGGCAGTAAAATTCAGACATGTTCATTGAGGCCCATTATTATTTGGTCTGGGGTTTGTGTGTGTGAGCAAGGTATAACGGAGATAAACACAGAGAAGCCTCCTCATACAAAGTAGCATGGGAGTACTAGAGTGCTTGCTTGAAACTGAAACAGTGGGACATATTTCTCCAACAATTTGTACTGCTTTTCTCTGATTTATTCTGTGAAAGATAGATGTTAGCATCTGTTCTTAACTTACAATAGGATGCCTTGAAGAGGAAGTTTTAGGAGATGTATCGGTGGCTTGACTGCTGGAAGTCTGAGAAAGAACTCTTTGAAACTGTCCTCAAGGTTTCCATTCTTTGAATCCAGATTCCTCACCACCATAAGTACTATGGAAGCTACTCCCCCAAAATTATAATTTCTATGCTATAAAATCCTTGCAATATGAAGAACTGTCATCTCCCACATGTGATGTTTCTTTTCCTGGCTCCCAATTAAACTCCCTCAACTTCATACATTTAGCTTCTTTATTGTTGGGGTTTTATAAAGTATTTTTTAATTGAAAGAAAAGCAGTGCTGAAATATGGATTATACAAACCCTTTTGATATGAGCTCTAAACTGTAATTGTTCTTTCTTCTTTGCCTTCTTTCTTCTGTGAGTATAAGATTAAAAATAGTCCCATAATTGGAAAGAGACTCTGTGATTTGTTTTGCCAACAAAGGTCTCAACTCCTATCCCTGTTTCTTCCCACTGCAAACTTTGCATTGGATTTTGGAGGTCTTGTCTGGAAATGGAGTGTCTCATAAATCTGATGGCAGTTAGCTTCTCTGTGAGAATTTGGCGTTCATGCCACTGAAAATTGTGAATATTGTGGCTGTTGTTGTTTGAATGAGTTATTGTTACTGAAAGGAGGTTGTTAGTAGTGTTAGACATGGCTCTTCATGGTACTGACAAGAACCCAATCCTGATTGTGGCTCACTCTTCTGCAGGCTGTTGTCTCAGTGTGAAAAGATTGATTTGCCCAGAGTGGAAAGAGGAGAGATGCTTTCTCCAGGTTTAGAAAAGCGGATTGAATGTGTTGGCGTGTAACTGATAAAAGGAGGCAGCCTCATCAGTTTTAAGAACGCTGTGATTGACAACTTTCAGCTGCAGTGGAGCCTACTTGGGTTTGGATTAAGAATGTTGCGATGATGACTCTTAGTTACTGATCTTTTTGCTTGATTTTACATGTGCTTCATTCTTGGTGAGCCTGGGAATTTGAGTTATTTTTGATTCTTTTACCTGTTTCCACTGCCCTTGGGGGTTGTTAATCTCTGCAGCTAAACAGTGGTTTTCTTTTGCATTTGACTCATCTAACAGGATCAACGTAGGAAAAAGGGAAAAAAGTGGAGACCTTAATTTAGGAATTTTTAACTTTAACAGAAGGCTGAACTAGAGGCTTAGGTTGTTTCAAATCCATATAATGCTCAGGGAATGCTACATGCACTTCAACAAATACTAATTAGATATGATCCTCCCTTTGTTTTTGTGTGTCTGTCCTTAAAATGCAGCAAATAGTCTGTCTGTGGAAGGGTGGGAAGAGGCTGCTTTGTGAATGCAGCATCTTGTGCTCTGTGACTGAAATAAATTATGGCTCTTTTGGGTTTGAGGTACAGATTATTTTGGTTGCTCATAGATCTCCTGCTGCTCAAGCCCACTGGGTAACAAATGTATTTCTTCTATAAGAAAATAAAACCTGGAGTTAGTTTTCTCAAAGCTTGTTTTGATCTTCTGCTGAAAACAAGATTATTGTCTGTTTCCCTGGCCACTCCAGGTTGTCTGTTGATCTTTCTTCATCTGGTCTGAGACCATGTAACAGAGAAATAATGAAAAAAGATGGCCATATCAAGGAGATTTATAGGTCTTGAGTTTCAGAAAGCAGTCTCCTCCTTGTTGATTAGCATTCCAGATGAATTCCTTTCTTCCAAAGAAAAGAAGGCTGTATTTTGCCATGCCAAACTACTGTATCCTTGTAAGCTTTACATATATATATATATATATGTGAAGGAGAATAATCTCAGATTTAAGGAAGGTTTAAACTTGAATCTATATGTATGAAAAAATCCACGAGCTTATGTATGTATCCTATAAGACTATGGTTATTTGGTTCTTCTAGTCAAGGATACAGAACGAGTACTGGCTGTGCTAATCAAGAAACTTAAGTAGTCTCCTGAATATCAGATCGTTTCTTCTGGTGCTTTGAATTCAACTGGTTTGGATGCTAAAATGTTACTATTCAGTTATTTCTGTTGTACTTGTTCACAGCAGGTCTGGATGGAGTTGTTTTTGTGTAGTTTTCTCACCCGGATCGCATGGGGTGATTTAACCTTTCCTCTGAAACACTGTATTTTCCTAGTTTTGGGAGATCTTTCAGTCTAGCGAAGTCTAAACAAACCACCTGAGCACCAGGAGAGCTAAAGAAATGGTATAAAATGTGCTGCTGCGTTACATGAGGTGTGCAGTTTTACATTCCGTATCTTCTTTTCATCTGACCCACAAATTGGAAGGAAAGCTAACTGGTAGCAGCTGAAGAAATAACCCAGAGGGTCATGTGTGGAGTGAGCAAATTGGTAACCGCTCGGGTTCAAGCCTCGTCTATTCCAGTGAGAGAGAACTGGCAGAAATCCTCCCTTAGAAAATCACAGTCAATATAGGAAGTTCAGCTGGATGATAGACTCTTAAGAATACTAATAATAGTAGAGTCTTGGCAAGTACATTTTGTCGCTGGTTAGCATGGTATCTGCGTATTTTTAACTTGAAAATTCTACAGAAATGTCACTTTGTGCAGAATGCACAGCCACTGACTAGCCAAAGTGTTGGTCCCAAGACTCCCCTGGTTCTGCCTCCACGTGCCGGTGGGGCTGTGTGTGAGCGAGCAGGCAGGCTCTGCCTGAGTTTGCCAGAAATTCAGTCCCAGAGCAAGCAATGGGGAAGGGCAGAGCTGTTTTCTGGGCAGGTCGCAAAGCTTACAGGTTCCGTGGGTCTGACCTGCTCTGAGGCTTGGAAACAGGGTGCCATTGGACAGTGTTTTTCCTTCTTTTAATTACAAGAATCTGGATCAGTTCTGATTTTGTGTGTACTTTGAAACTATCCGCATTGAACGGTGTGTTGATGCATTTTAGATGTCAAGATGAGCAAGATCAGATGTACTGCATCTTTATAGTACTGAAGAATGCAGTAGTGTCATTGCTGTTAAAAATTAAAATCTCCACGAGGTACTCTACATCCAGTTTTGCGTTTGCAAAGTCTAGTGTGACCAGTTACCCATGGACACAATTAATGGAGGCTAACCTTCACAGTCCTTTGGTCTTGCTAAAGCTCTGGGGGAAAATCAGGCGTTTTTTACTGTCATTTAGGGTTATGTATAGGCTGGAGAAAATGTAGTTCTGTTGACAAAATGAGCATGGAGAGATGTGATAGAACTCCAGCTATTAATTTGGACAAAAGCGTTGTTCTTTCACATAAAAATACTTTATTAAAAAATGCCTTGTAATTAAAAGGCAATTATTATTTTCCGATTCAAAACACCAGCCCCCAGCTTGTTCATTTTGACAAGGTTTTATGAGTTATTAGTCTTATTTCTGAAAGAGCACTGATGAATAACTTTCACGGGTGATTTGTCATGATTTTTAGGAGATTAGGTAATACCATACAAGTACAAGGTGAAGAAAGAACCCTAACCAATTTAGAAGTTATTTTAATAAGTTCAAACAAGAGCCTGGTTTTCAATACGTGCAGTTGATCTCATGAACAGCAGGAGGCACAAATGCTGGGTTATATGCAAAGTTCCTGAATGAATTTTCTTGGTCCTGGTAACCTGCACATTAGCTGCCAAGTGTTCTTCCATATGTTGCTTCAAAAATCTCACTAGACCCCGATGTCATAATTTTGTGTGAAAGTAATTACACACTGTGACTGACACTTCTATGAAACCCCTCTGTTTTTCAGGGTCTATTACGTAGCCAGAAAAATCACTTGACACTGAAGGTCTCTGCCTAAGAGCCCTTTTTTCTCTCCTTAATACAAAAGTTCAAATGATATACCTTTTCTTCTTTTATTACGGAGGTAAAAAGTAGTAATATATTGGGTTTTGAGACATCACCTTCTCGTATACGAACAACTGCTAAGTTTTAACCAGAGGTTTTGATGGTTAAAGCAAAGTAGTGTTTCTTCCTTTACAGGAGCAGCTCAAATGGCTGGTTATGCTTCGGGCTGGGTTTACGCTGAATTTTATCTCTTTCTGTTGTAAGGCCAGCCCAGCGGGGAGGCTGGAGAGATGGGAAGCCAGCCTCGAGAGGGTTGAGTTCTTTGCTGTGCAGAGGGCCGGTCTGTGGGTTGGCTGGGCTCCGTGCTGCTCTGGAGCGGTGGGAGTAGTCCTTGGATTCCCCTCCCAGGAAGAGAGCCTGGGGCCCCGTCGCAGCCTCCGGGGAGATATGCTCTGAGATGGGAGGGCTTTTGCGCTCATCTCCTGGCACAACTCAGAAGAGGCAAATAATAGCAGTTCAGAGGCATTTCCTAAACCTACTCTCAGGGATGGCCACCCTCTTCAGATGGCCAGGCACCGCTTGACGGGATGTGTTATGGCTTCAGTGCTTTGACTGGGAAATGAGATGAGAAAGGGCATAAACTCAGGCTTCACACCACCTTTACAGTATCACTCCACTCCAAAAGCCGAGTTGTCTTCTAGCAGTGGAGAAATGTCTGTGGTGGTGCGGCAGGTGGATGCGTTCTTTATCTTTTTCCACACTGTGGCTCCGTGTTGGCTGGGCTTGTGGTTAAACGCTCCACTTCTTAGTTCCGATTCTTCTCTCTCATTGCTACGCACTTAGAGCTCATACGTCTTTCCACCCACGATGTTGCCTCACTAGCTGAAGTCCAAAGTATTTTGGGAAAGTCATTAAAAAATGTATTTTGCTTGTTTGATTTTAATTAAGGATCAGGTGTTAGCTAGGAGTTAACAGACACCGTTCTAGACAATAACAGAGCTGTCAGTTTCTTCAGTGCACACCTCACAGTGGTGGCCTTCAATATCTTGTAATGTAATTTATATGTTCCATTTTATGTATGTATGGTTTGTGGCACTTGGCGTCTAACACTCTTAAAATCGATATTTACCAAATAAAGAATGCAGATAACTGCCTTAAAATATGATCAAATATATTGCTGTCTTTGAGGGAAAGAATCTGATTTTATTCTGACTTAAACTGGTTTTATAGTACTGTAACTTTTGTTGAGTTAGTTGGCAGTAATGAATTATAACGGAGTAACTTTTCTTGGAATCTGTGAGTTCGTTTTCTCCATTGTTCTGTTGGTGTTTCTCCTCGACACGATGTGTGATGCTTCAGCTGTGAACCTGGCTGAACAGAAGTGTCATCCTCTGCTCGGGAGGCTGTTAGATCCTGGTTCTGGGGAGCTGGCAAACTCTACTCCTCTGAGGTAAAACTCTTTAATGGCAACGTTTTTCAGCAAAATCCCAGACACTTTGTGGTCTGTGAGACACTATGGGAAAAGCAAGGTAAAAAGCTGAAATAGAAAAGAATCCTGCCCAGTTGGATCTGGTGGGGAGGAATAGGATTAGGAGGGCTTTTACAAATACCAAACTGTACTTAAGTGGGTAGTAGAATACATAGCTCTGCATGTCTCTTACTGGGATAAAAAGAATTTTAAACGTAATATCTGGGGCATTTGGCTCTTTCTCTTCTTCAATGTCAAGATCTGAATTCAGGGATCTGTGTTGGCTCCTCTTCTTCCTCCCCATTTAGCTGCACTTAGGAGACTGAAGCAATGAAAGAGACATAAGGAAATGAGTATTTCCTCACTCCCTAGTGCTGAGTTTGCTGAAGTGAGCAACTGAATAAGGAAAACTTGAGGCAAAAGAATGGCTTAATCATACCAAGTATGCTGGTCGGAAGACAAAATTAGACTCCTAGAAAATAAGCCTGGATGGGACCTTAAACAAGTGGTTTTGCCCTGTTAACATGATGAGCCGCCCCTTTTCTTTGCACATCTATATGATGTGTTGTTAAAAAAATCTTCATGGGTGAAGATTGCACAGCTGCCCTGGATAGCCTGTTCACACGCTTCTCTGTCTTTGCTAGTACTTTCACAGTGTCTTAAATCTATTTTGGTTCCCTTGAGGTTATCTTTTCTAGACCTCTCATTATTGTTGCTGTCTTCTCCTCTGGATCTTCAGTGGGTCCATATCTGCCATTAAGCTTGTTGCCTGCTCTTTGGTGAACATACTTTGGCAGTTAAGACCCTACCAGGAGTGCTGAACAGAAGGAAAGGATACACAGTGCTTTTGTCCATTCCTTCCAGGGTGGTGAGGGCTTTGATTTCGGTTTGGATACGGCATCCTCAGGTCGTGATTTGCTCCAGGTCTTGCTCTGCTGTGTAGTTCCCCTTGCGAGGGTGGTCAGGGAAGAGGAGTTGGGCCAGCAGCAATGTTCAAAGTAGAAAAGCCTGAAAGCAATGACTCACCTCTATGTCATCTCTATTAATTTCCTGAAAACTGGTCTGCATTATTTACCCATTTTCTGCAAAGTAAATCAAAATGTTTCTATATGACATTACCGATTAGGAGAGCTCTTAATGAGCATTACAAGGTTATCGTTTGTAATCCAGAGCCTTTAACTTCCATATATTTCCGTAGTCAGAGGGACATGTGTTTCATTAAATGAACTGTTTAGATTTTCCAGAAGAATTACCTTTATTCTCTCTGCACACATATGTAGCTTAATTAACAACACACCGATATTTCATGTATGACTATTCTGGGTTTAAATGTCTTGATGTACTTTTGTATCTCTTTGTAAGCTTACAAGCAACAGTTGAAACACCCTGTAAATATTTCCGATTTTAAATGTGAAACGGCTTTTACAAACCCGTGAAAACAATATAATAATGCTAAAAAAGAGATGAAGCATTATTTGACCTGAAGCATGATTGTTTCACTTTCCAGTGTTGCAAACAAGTAAAAAGCCTAGTTATTTTGACCCGCTGTACTTAAAATGTTAATTGTGTAATATAAAGTTTAGAGATCTTCTGCCATTGCTAATCTCAGTCTTCATTTCTCTTCTTAATTGCACATTTGAACAAGAAATCGTAATGTTTTTAAATTAGCTCTTACGATCTATTGGGTCTAATGTGAAGGGGAAGATAGTTACTTGTAAGCTATGTGGTGTACATATAAACAGACCTGGCTGATTCCCAGGAACATTGTAGGAGAAGTTGCAAATGTAACAAACAGTTTTGAAAGGTTCCTATCAAATCATCAGTAGTTTTCCTTTATCCAGTCCTTCCTGTCTTTTCCTGCCTCAAAGAAACCCATGTTTTGTATTCAAAGGGTTGTTAGGCTAGTCTAGGAATAAACAAGTGTTCCTAGGATGAGATGGCTAGTTCTTGGCAGCTGACAACAAAACTATACTGGAAATTGGGCAAGTTCTGTTTACACAGAGAAGGGAAAGTGCAACACAGGGTTTCCCTGTGGTATCTGGTATCATGAAGAATAAACAGGACTGTCTTCTTTAGAATATTATCATATATTAACAGTTATTATTAATAAAATAATAAACTCTCTAGCATTTAATGCTGTATAATGGGCTTTCAGATGATCTAACTTAGCTACTACTTACTGTGGGTGACTGTGTCACATAATCCTCTTTATGGATTTGTCAGAACTGTCCTAAAATTAGATATTTCTTAAAAAAAGAAAAAGGGAAAAAGGAAATATCCTGCTACTCAACCTGCAAAGATATTCAAGACATTGCTGCTCCCATGGCTAGGAACCTTCCACTGATTTTCAGCCTAAACTTAGTCCTGACAGCTAACACCCACTTACATTGGTGTTCTGGCACTTGTCATTCTCTGTCTTAAATGAGAAAAAATATCTTTTTATTATTTGCTCCTAATGAGCATACGCAAAGGAATAATATCTCCTCTTGGCTTTGAATGTCCCAGGTGAAATATGTGAGGAACACTATGTTTCATAAAATAGATGATTGATTCACATGTATGTCCTAGTGGCTGTTTGATTTGGGTTTTGGTGGGGTTTTTTGAGCAGATTTTTAAAAAATTGTATTGAAATAAGTGTCACTGTGCCTTGTTTTATGGCATTAATGCTTTTGTGTTTCTGTTATAAATGCTTCTATTGATGAATTCTAGATAGCTTTTGCCTTTTTCAACAAAATTAATCCTCCTTATCCTATGATCCTCTGATTGATTAATATGGTCTTTATTCTCCCCAGTCATTTCTCACTGATAATTTTCCATCTTTTAGCAGACATTCTTATTATAAGGCTCTCAAGCAGTCTCATAAGGCTCTTTATATCATTTACTTTTCATTCCATTTCTATTAGGCAAGTCGTTATGGCCTTTCCCTTCTTCAGAATGAAATTCCAATATTCCCTGGCATTGGTGGTGCTTTCCAAAGCTGTACTGGATAAACTGACCAAAGTTGTGCCCCCTTTTTTGTGTCTTTGCTGAAAATAATGAGATGACCTCCAAGACAAATGTTTGAAGAACTTACCTTTTCCAGTTCTTTTTTACTTCTTAATCAATAGGCTTCCAAGAACTTTAAGGATAAAGTTATTCCATTTTTCTTGGTGAGTGTACTGAGATGGCAGAGTTGGAAAAGCCTAGGTCTCCAAGGCAGTAGTCACTTGTAATGGGGCAGTGACAAAGTAAAGTTAGATGCCCTACTGTGCAGTCCCTCGTATTCTGTAGTTAGATGTCTGTCAGCACTCCTCTTTTCACGTAGTTTGGACATAGTTTCCCAGGAGAGTGGTTGGGTGACTCTGCTGGCCTCCAGTAGCAATAACTGTTGAATCCAGGGTTGGTTACATGTCCATGTTTGTCTCAGTGCTCTTCTCTCACGTGCTGCCTGAGGATTGAGTGTGATGCTCTGCCTTTCCCCAGCCAGAAGTAGTTTGGGAATTTAAGTGCAAATAACTTAATCTGCCTGTCCTTATGTAGCAGATCAGTGGCACAGCCAGCAGTAGGACTCAAGCACCACAATGCTTTGCCTTTGGCTTTTTTTTTAAAGTTGGCAAAATCCCAGTGGGTTGGACAAGGAATTCAAGGGTGTTCCGTGTTATTTTTAAGCATCCTCCTTTGTTGTTAGATGGATTAGCTTGCTGGTGTTGGAGCTGAAGGAATGAAGCATGGAGCAGTCTTTAAACAGTTTTACAATTAGGCTCATTTCAGAATAGAAATGTCTTCTTTATTAGAAGTATTAATATGTGGAAATATATCTATATAATGATAGGCTGTGGTGGGGCTGGTCTGAACTGTTACCATCATTTCACACGTGCTTTCTATAAGTTCACCATTTGTTCTCATTTTCTGTTTTCTTTCTCACACCACATTGTGTCTGTCTCTTTGCTTCTCAAAAGATGAAAGGTCCAAAAGGTTGCACCCTAAAAGTTCTTTCATTATTCACAGAAAGTGTCACATAGTTTAATTAGAATGCAAATAGGAAATGATTTATATCTAGAAAAGACGAGACATTTCATTTAGTAGCAAATAGCAGGCATGAAAATGACTCTATTTTCTATCTGTGAAATTGTCCAGTCTTTGCTGGATTGCAAATTTTGTTCAGGCTGCTTAATACAGTTTAAAGTTCTATATTAAATATTAAGTGGGATCCCAACTGTCACATTCACGAAGTGTTGCAGCGTTCAGGGGTGTAATTTAATGTCTACCGTCAGGAAATAAATTCATAGACTATAGATTTTGGTCCTGACTAGGCCACTAACTGAAGTGACTGGAGGTGCTTCCCTCATTTCTCTAGACTCATTTTTCTCTATCTATGGAATATATATCATGACAAGTACTTATAATATGCTGGGTGAATGACTTAACTCAAGTTGTTGATGTAACTAAGAAGTTGGAATTTGCTTTTAGAGAAAATATTAATGTGTCAAAACTAAGTTTTGATATGATTTGGAGTATTTTGTCCTGTGAATCTAGAAACATTTTTGTAAACTTTGCAGGAGGGGGAATATTAAAATGTCATTTTCGGCATGGCTGGCTGTATATTATCTCTCTCTTTTCTTCTTGGCTTTTCATGGCTTGCCAGTGATACTAGTGTATGTATTAGTGTTAAGCTATTTAATTATAGTAGAGATCGGAGAAAAAAATAACAAGTTTCAACAGCCCAAATTCTCTTTAAAAACCCAAAATTATTTAAAATACTGTATGTCAGCACTGGGACCACATACTGTATTACGAAGTAATGCAAAGCAAGAAAAACGTAGAAGTTTAAAATTCTCATAAAACTTCAAATGGCTATTCAAAAAACAGTGGTGGACTATAGTATTTATTAAAGTTTTTTGATATAAGAAAAAACAGCATTTGGCAGTCAATACCACGGAATGCGGATCAGATATTTTCTGATACTCTTCAGATATATTTTCAAAAAGCTATTGAAAAAGACTATCATTTTGTTGTCCTCTTGCTAATACATATCAGTAAATTGTCCCTAATTATCAATATAGTGATTGGTAGGCAATTAGAAATCAATGAAGACCACAAGCTTTAGAGGTAAGCTATGCAGTCGTAGAGAAAAAGACAAAATAATAACATTATGCTGTTCAAGAGGCGGAATTTTATGATCTATAGAGCCGAAGGAGACTTTTAAAATTAAAAGAGTGCTAAAAAGAGTAGTGTAGACAAATAAGAAGGTGGTGAATAGTAAGAAGGATAATTAATGTGAATTTGTGCAATCCAACTGGTAAATTGCACATCAAAGTCTTCTCAGTTTTCTTGGGAATGACAAAAACTGTTTCAAGTTAAAAGGAGCAACTGGCAGCTCTGATCTGTGTTTCTCAGCAGTGTCAGAGCTGGATCCTCTGTAGAGCTAAAACAATCGTGTGCTCTACTCTCCCTCGCTTATAGTCATCATACTGGAAGGATGAAGCAGTAGTAAAAAATTGGGAGAATTATTATAACACTGGATTTATTTTTAATTAAATTTTCAAAACTGTTAATGAGCTGCCTGAAATCGACTTTCTAGTATTTTGCATACCAGAAAAGTGAGATTGCAAAGATATTTGACTGAACATCTTTGGTTATTGTTCTCCCTAAGGATGCAAGACTGACTTACGTTCAGGTGAATGTTTTGATTTCCCTTTCTACATCCCTCTGTAGTCAAATTCATCCCTACACATCCCGTGTAGTCGGTGCCGTCCCCGAGTGCTGATGGCTAATTGCCTCCCAGAGCTGGGAAGGGCTGGGAAGAAGTAGGGTGCTCTGGGAGGGATATGTCTCTTCCCTTACAGGTGCAGGAGCTGCTCCCTGTGCTGGGGAGTCAGGGCTCTGCCAAGGGGGCAGGTCTCTGCTGTCCACTGAAGCGACTGGGGATCTATGCTTTTTTGGTAGGCTTTTGTAAGTACATATTTTGGAATGAGGTCAGATATGATTTGATGTTAACCCGTGGAGATGCTATTTACCAAGGGTGGAAGATAGTACTGCGGAGTTGTTTTGATGGATGTGTTTGGGGACAGGCTCCCAGCCAACTCCTTATACACTTTTCCTTGTCTTCTTTGATGTTCGACTCGGGATGTGCGTGTCCCTTGACTCTAATTTAATCAGAGGGTACCTGAGTGATAATCTGTAGCCCTGTCATTGTTCCCTTGCACAGCGTTCTCTGATGGATACACCAAATACCCTTCCACCAGGAAAGATGTTCATTTGAGTGTTCATTTCCATCTTGCTTAGTAACATGTCAGTAACAGTAATATAATGATGTGGGTCACTCCCAGTGACATATCATAATTTGAAATTACAGTTTGGGTAATCTATTTCTAAAATATTATGGGTAGCTAGTAGGCAATGACTAAAGTGTTTTACACATACACACACGTATGTACATCAAAGCATTTCTTATTAGTGTTGCACTGAAAGAGTTTGACACTTCAGTTTCAGCACAATGCAGCCAGGAGATGCTTTGATCTATGTGTCAAGCCACTCCTTTGCAGCAAACAGGACACACTTTGATGTAGTAAAAAAGATGGAAATCTCATTCACGACTAAGTTTTCCATCTTAGCTTTTTTTTTTTAATTTATTTTTTATGATATGAAATATTTGGAAGGGAGCACTTAATCTCTGGTATTGTGTTTCCTTCCTGAAAGTGCAGTCCATGAAGCTCAAGCATGTCCCTGTATCCCCACCTCAGGATGGGAGATGCATTAGGGGACACCCAGTACCTTTGCAGTTGTTATGCTAAGTGAAAGCACAGCAGGTTGGAGACGGGAAGCTAAACTTTTTTTTCCACCACAGTATGGTCTCTACGGTATTGACACAACCAAGGCTGGGGTCTTGAAAAATTCCTCTCTGGAAAATTACACTTCACAAAGTAAATCTACTGTCTGTGGTCAAGGATGCTTTCTCTTTGTCCTTGCCTGCATAACTATATGCCATGAAATAGCTGCTGTAGATAGCTCCAGGGCTGGCAGTGATTGGTAAAGGGATTTCTTCATATACTGTTGTCCTGGTTCCAGGGAGTGGGTAGGGTTAATTTTCCCCAGGATCTGTCAGGGACACAGGTATTCATTCCATCCTCTGTGAGCCATACCTGGTCAGGCTGGGGCATCCCAGGTCCAGTCGGTGACTGGTGGTGCTGTGTACACTCTGTACATTCCTCTGTCAGCGTTACTGTCATCGTTCTCTTGTTCCCTTTGCTGTTCTGTTAAACTACCTTTGTCTCAACCCACAAGTTTTGCCTTTTTCTTCTGATTCTTCCATCACGGCCGAGAGAGTGGCCACATTTTTCTTTGTTGCCCTCTGAGGCCAAGCCACAAGGAGGATTATTTTTTTTTTTCTTTTAAGATTTTGGAATTAATAGTTACCATTAACCTGAAAAATAAATACATAAAGTTCTTCCCAGGAAGTCCAATTCTTACCTCATGCCCTTAGTATCAATTTAACGCCTATAAAAGAGACACTTTTGGCTTTAAAGCAATATAAATGATGAGAAAGCTTATAAAATATGAACGCTATTAAAGCAGTTCAGAAAACTCTAGTCCCACCTCAAGAATGGAGAAGCGTTCTGTGCATGCTTATGCCAATGTTATTGTAAAATCAGGCTATGAAGAAACCCTCTAAGTCTCTCTGTCTCTGAAGTTTTAGAAGCAGTTGTTCTTTATAACAGCACTGGATGCATGGGAGATCGCTCCTCTTAGCATGCATCGTGCATCAATCAACACACATCTTTTAGTAAGCTATCACATATGTATGCTTTGACTTTTCCTGGAATAATCATTCATATTCATTTAACTTCTCAGAACTCATTTCCATAATCCCTTCCTATAGAACACATTCGCAGTTGAGTTGTGGTGATCCCTCTGGTGGTCTTCAGTGGTCATAGACCCCAAAACTTGCAGCGACTGGTTGATGAACTTGGTTATTTCATCCATATATGAATATCCCCTGACTCAATTCTAAATTCGTTCTGATCTCCAAATTTCTTGCTTCATTTTCCCATCACCCATACCGTTTCATGACTGATTTATGATATTGTTTTCTTCTTTAGGTTGCATTACCATGAGTTCCATGATTAGATACTTATTAAAATCTAATATCCGGGACGGTAAGCTGTTAAACAAGTACAAAATCTAAGATAGAATTTCTCACGTAGTAGCTGGCATCACGAGAACCTTCCCTGTTGTCTTTCACAAATAGGAACTCAAACGAGGGATGAACGATCACTGACACGTGCAAGAAAGCACAGAGCTTGTTCGTGCATTTGCCAGCAGACCACGTGTGGGTTAGAAAGGGCAGGAATGCTTTTTTGGAACAGTCAGAGCAACCCCAAAACACCCAACCTAGGAAAAAGCCTCAAAGCATATCCAAGAGCAAGGACGCTGTTGTGATGCTCAGTGTGTCAAATTGGCAGCTTTTAAAACTTTTCTTGGTACTGTCACCTGAGCTTTTTATTCTATACCAGAAAAAATAGAAGAGAAAAAGAAACCAGGAAGGTATAAAAATGGATAAAAGAACAATAAACAGCAGGCAAGGGTTTATTGTAAAATATATCTTCCTTAAAGCATTGTTAGAGCAGTGTTTTCATCTCTTTCAAAATGTTTCCTCCATCCAGTGTCTCCCATTGGACCATTAAAGAGGCCAAACCAGCCCCAGTAGCTTACTCGCCTACGTGCCACGATCTCTTCTCATTCATCTTCCTCTTGCTGAGCAAATGACCTCACATTGGTCCTGTGGAGCCCTCCCTCGCAGCTGATGTTGCCTGTTACAGTTAGTATTGCTGCTCGTGCAAAAGTGCATCCGCTGATGATTTCAAAAATCAGGACTCGGGATCAGATTTTCTTCTGCTGTATATAGAGGACAGCAGGATAAAGACATTTAGCTCTTCTTTTTCTTTTCTTTTTCAAAGTCAAAAAGGGCCGTGCATACCATTTGGTATCTGTCTGCTGGTCAATAGCACTGTCATAAAATTGCAAACTCGCAGTTTAATGTTCGCCTTTCCATAGGAAGGTAATGTCATTAAAAGGTGAGTAGCAGTGGACTATGTATGTGAGGGCTTCATTGTAAGGTGAAAATCAACGTAACTGAAAAAGAAGGGAGAATTGTGAATTTGGTTAATTAGGCTCCTGTGAGCTCCTGAAATCCTTGTGAAACACAGAAAGGCGCTAGTGCTACCCCAGACACCGGTGTGATGCTGCCCTTCCCATGAACGTCTCCCCTGCAGGCACTGCCTCCCTCACCTCCCATTGCTCTGCCCAACAAAGATTGCAGTTTGGCACAGGTAAGGCTGGCAGTCTTTGTGAACCAGCAGCTGATGACTTTGTGCTCAGCCCTTTTATTTCTAATTTGGTAAGATACAAGCTGAGATACAGTAATGAAATGCACGTGATCTTTTCTGAAGTAAGGAATTTCCCAGAAATACTCTTTAAAATGTTTGCTCAGTAATGCTGGTTCTTTCCTAGCTACACTTTGGAGAGGCAGAGCTGGCTAAAGTGGAAGAGGACTGTAAATATTCTCTTATTGTTCCAATTCCTTCTTATCTGCCAGTAGCTTCCCCCCTTTCATCTCTCTTGGTACCCTGTGTTTATCAGTCCAGCAGGATGATTCTGCAGGAGCTTCTTGGTAAAATATGGGTGGATTTTATTGGTTTAAACCAAATGAAGAAGTCTTAATTGCATTAACTTTTTATCAGTAGTTGAAATGACCATATTGGATTGTATTATAATTTAGATGTAAGTTTGGATACCTTTCTGAAACATCTGTATGCAGGGTTTGAACTGAAATTATTTTGATTTTGATCAAATTATTTTGATCCATGAGGCCAGAGACTCAATTTTCAGTTACTGACAGATGAGAGAGTTTTATCACGAAAATGTCCCTAGGAACATAATAAATGATCTCTTCTGAAGAAAAGAAAAAAAAAAAAAAGTAGATATTTTGTCTTCAGGTTAAAGAAAATAGGATTTGCATCTAGAAGACCGGCGAATTTTAGGGTGGTATGTTACGTAACTAAAGGCATCCTTTTTTATTCTACTTAGTAAATCAGAAGATAGTCTGTAGGATTTCTAAGGTGGCATGGGTTAAGAATCAAATGAAATACACATCTCTCGATTTGCCTTTTCTCTGTTCTATTTCACAATCAGTACATCAGTGAAAACCTTGTTTTGGAAAGGCAGATATTTTATATTCTGTTTTGGTGATCTCAGATTCCTTGACAACTGCATGCTTTGCTGGTATTTAGTTTTCATCTGTTTTTAGAGTGACTGTTGGCCAAAGTCATTGTCAGTAAGTAAGCATTTTTTTAACTGACTCTCAAATGATTTCAGTCTCATGGGCCATGACATACTCAGAATCACAGAATCTTCTAGGTTGGAAGGGACCTTAAAGATCATCTTGTCCAACCGTCAACCTAACTGACAGAAA
>JAOQGL010000040.1:61815226-61837001 GCA_027564165.1 Gallinago nigripennis | reverse complement strand
AACCTAACTGACAGAAATAGATGCCCACACAACAATCAAGGAGCATCATCACTAAACCATACCTCCCAGCACTACATACTAGGTGCTTTCATGTGGCCCTAAGAATAATTTCCACTTTCTGTTACCATTTGTTGGCTCAGGTCATATTTCCTATTGTGGAAAAGCTTCCCCTACAAACTTTTCTTGCTCGTATCCTCTGATGTTCGTGGCTGCACCATCACTGCTATTGTCCTCGTTCATGACATGAGTCACAGTCGTCATCCTGCCTGGAGCAGCTCCCCTCACCCAGTCTTTGGTCTGGGTCTGGTGTGTATGATGAAGACTGTAGTCTTCGGATAGATGATTGTATGGTCCTTGTGTGAGAAGGAACATATCCAGTGCAACTAGGGGAAAAAAAATATCTAAAGGGACAGTGCTTTGCTTTCAGTTTGTTTGGTGAGGACAAAGGTGTTTGGGTTGGGTGTCCCCCGCACTTAAAAGTGTTTTTCCTCCTAAACGCATAAATACATATAGGACAGCTTTTTTCAGAGATGCTCACCCTTTTGGATTATTGATGTTCTGGTATTACGTGTGCCATAGATCAAACTCATTTCACTGATACTGAAGCTCTGAAACAGAGACTCTGTATTCACATGTATGCATACATAAAAACTCTTTGTAAAACGATAATATTCTGTATGTTCATTCAATAATCTACATACTATCTGAAGTATATATTGAATAGTTACTGAAGGTTTCTGTAGTACCAAAAAATTTTGCTTACAAATAAACAAACGCAGAGACATTTTTCAAGATTGAACACAGGGGCAATATTAGCACCAGTGTTAAGCCTCAGGGAGCTGTTGCTTCTAATCCTCGGTTTACTCAGCTACGTAGTTTAGGTTAGTGCATTTTAAGAGAGTAAGTTAAATTGTGGTATTCAAATAATAAAATCATCTGTTATGAGAAACTTCTGACTTTGAAAATGCTGTTGAAAAGCAATTACATTCAACTTAAGTACAATAAAATTTAGTTAATTCAATGAAATGGGGGGCAGAAACCCAATTTGGATGAATGTCTGGTTTTTAATGAGTTGGAGGTCTTATTCATGCTGTAAGTGTTGGTGACTGTATCATCATCCTGAATAATCAAACCCCTTTTAAATAAATAAAGTTTTGTTGTATTTTTACTTTTTCACAATACTTTTTACAAAGTATTATGATATTACATAATATTTAGGAGATCTCTTGAGATCATAGGATGAAAGATGCAGTGCAATATATTATTATTATTATCATCATCATCATCATCAACATTTGATGAGTTCCCTGGCTTTTCTTTCAGGATTTTCTACTTACTTCAGTTGCACATTTTTAATTGCTTAGTGAAATGATGTAGTCATATCTCAGAGTTGATTTAATTGGAATTATTGATGTCTGAAGCAGCACCTAGGCTGGGAAAACTGGGGTCTGATCAAAGTCTGCAACTAATGGTTTGGTGAAGTTAAAAATTCAGTCTGTAATTAAAAAATGAAAGAGCGAGCTTGTGCTTTCAAAATGCACATTTTATGCTAAGGAAACAGGCACTTCTTACTTATTTGGAAATACTCACTGCAGTATATAAAAAGAAGGGTGATAAGTAAAGTTTTTAATCCTGAATATTTGCTGAGTCTTTTTCATGTGGAAGATTTTATTGGATGCAACACTGTACTTTTATACCTACTGGTGTACTTTGTTGTCTTTAGTTATATTTATAACTGCATGTAAAATGGGAAGTTCATTTTAAGACCGGTTTCAAGATTTTTTGAATTTTTTTTTTTAAAACAGAAACTAAGAATTTGGGTTTTCTGTGGGGGATTTTTTTTATCCTGATGGAAAGGATATATATAACAAATAAGTTTTTAACATTAAAATGGATTCTGATTTGAGTGAAGCAGTCAGCATTACCTTTTGAAAGTCTGTATCTCGGCTCATTGAGTGCTGAGGATGAACAGGACAGCTGTTGGTCATCTCTGGTCAGGTGGGATGAATCCTTGCCTTCATTCTGAATGTGTCAGACGTTTAGACTGTTGTGTTTGTTTAGCAGATTTTACTAGATTTTTTGCAACGTTTTGCCTCTGATTGTCTAGCACAATGGAATATGGTGCTGTCCAGGTTTAATTGGGAAAACACACTTTTTTGTATTTCTCTGACTTACTGGACTGTGCATGGGGAATTGCAACAGCAAACTGCTTTTTATGACTCTGCACGTGGCGTGATGGAGTTTGGAACCTGAGTAAATTTAACTGCACTGGGGGAGGCAGGGAACATATGGAAGGTGCTGGAACATATGGAAGGTGGTGGGACTGGTGAAAGTTCAAGCAGACCAAAACAGAATGGTTTTTATTTCCATTAGGAACAAAAGGAGGTAGGCTAAGGTGATGCAAGAGTCTTGATTTCTCTTCTTAAAGAAATCTTTTTTTTTTTTCTTATTTTTTGTTATTTGATATATTTGGTGTAGGGTCTTTTTGGATACCCTTCTTATTATCAAAAATAAATATGTGTATTCCAAGGTGAATGGGGATATTCTTCTGAATGAGAGCAATTGCAATCTAGTGCACTACGTTTCTGTGTTTGGAAGAACCACCACAAATGTCATCCTTTTTATTGCAACTGTGTTTGTGCAGTCTCCAAAAGTGTGCATTTTTATCATTTGCACAGTATTGATCAGCACTTCCTGAGCCTTTTTCTTCCGTAATTAAGGATGCAGAGAGCTTTACATTATTCCGCTTAGGATCTCAAGAGCTCTTTTTACGCTTCTTGTTTGGGATTTGCTTCCTTGGGAGAGTTTATTACTGTATGAATGAAAATGCTTTTCTGAAGCTGTTAATCATTTCGAGATTTAAAAAAAAAACCTAATTGAGAATGTTTTCCATTATTATTAAACTCTCAGGGGTGCTATACGGCATGCGTACTATTATAATCCAAACCTGCAATTTGGCTTTGCTTCTTGTGCCCTTTGGCACAGTGGTATCCATGAGGATTTTAAGGAGAATAGCTGGGGTGGGGGAGTGTCAGCCACAGTGAAGAAAATGTGCTTTTAATCATTTTCTCATCAGCTGCTGCCTCCTGTTAGCAACGAAATTGTTTTGACAAGTGTTACTTTGTCTGAACCATATTCAATTATGGAAGGGCTCAAACTAATCAAAAAGTTCCTGACACTGTGGACTGTTGGACTGCAGTACAATCTTCCCAACGAAGCGGAGAAGGACTCATCATGTGAGTCGTTTTAAAATTGGTTAAGGCAAATCACCGAAAAATGTATGGTAGGGAGCATTTATTATCTGTCACAGGATATGCCTAGATAAGATAATAGGCTATTTCTATGACTTTTTGATGTTGAACTTTAGCGTTTCAAGCGCTAGATAGAGTGATATATTGGTTATGCATCGTACCTGAAGACTGTGCGTCAAGTAGGCTGCTAGCATTGGGTGATAATGCTCAGGCTCATCAAGGAAGCTTTTATACACAGAACTAGTGTCATTTGAATGCTTCTTTTTGTGCGGTGCACTGGATTGCAGACAATTTGGACGTTGGATAGAGAACGCTGTTTGTCAGTGTCCTGCTTTATAAGAGGTTACATTCATCTTTTGTAGCTGTGACGAACCGATTTGCTGCCTGCATCCAGTTTACTTTAGCAGTTTTCTCTGGTGTGAGCATTCCGTCTGAGACAGAATCACAGGATGACACAATGGTTGAGGTTGGAAGGGACCTCTGGATATTATCTTGACCAATCCTGCTTGGCCAGGCCATATAGCACTAGTTGCTCAGGCCCACGTCCAGCACACTTTTGAATATCTCCAAGGATGGAGGCTCCGCAGCTTCTCCGGGTGGGCAACCTATGCCAGGGCTCAGTCGCTTTAACAGTAAAAAACTCTTTTCTGATGTTGAGAGGAAACCTCCTGTGTTACAGGTTGTGCCTGTTGTCTCTGGTCCTGTCACTGGGAACCAGTGAAAAGAGCCTGGCTCAGTCCTCTTTGTACTCTCCCTGTAGGTGTTTGTATGCATTGGTAAGATGCCCCTGGAGCCTTCTCTGCTCTAGGCAAAACAGTCACGTCACAGCTCTTCCAGCCTTTCCTCATATGTGACATGCTCCAAACCCTTACTCATCCTTGTGGCCCTTCGTTGAACTCTCTTTAGTATGACCATGCCTCTCTTTTACTGGAGGCCAGAACTGGACCCAGCACTCCAGGTGGGGCCTCACCAGTGCTGAGTAGAGGGGAAGGATCACTTCCCTCGACCTACTGGCAATACTTTGTCTAATGCAGCAGAAAATACCATTCGCCGCCTTTGCAGCAGGGTCACCTTGCTGGTTCGTCTTCAAATTGATTTCCCTCAGGACCCCCAGCTCTTTTTCTGTAGAGCTGCTTTCCGTCTGGTTGGCCCCCATCAACTATTTTGTTTTAACATATATCCCCATTAGGTAATTCTTCTCAAATATTGTGATCTTTGCAAAGAATGCACAACTCTTTACTTGCAGAATGCCAAAATCAGTTGTCTATTACTTTTTTTTCCCTGGTTGATATATTATCTTTTTTATCAGGCATTTAATGTACTTTGGAATATAATTGTACAGTCTGTAATGTTTTTAGTGTGATCTTACCAGTCAGTGTAAGAATTTGCAACAGTTATGCATTGAACTGGCTTAAAGCAGCTTTGTGCATAAAAATATTGTGCCGTTAAGGACGGATTTGAACTTTTTTTTTTTAAATCTACATAATCCTAGCTGGTAAAAGTACACCTCTGTGTGCTGAGGGCTTCATTGATTGCAGTCTATTGACACGATAGACCTCTCCTGTTGGTCTTGTTCTCATTTTATTCTAGTATGCATATCTAGTATTCTGAATAGCTGCTCGTGTATAATACATGCAAACACAATGCCAGTATCAGCATTTAATTGAATTAGTAATTGGGGATAAAGATACCGAGCATTCTTCAAAAATAAAGCCCATGTTGATGAGTCACGAGGGGAGTGAAGATTGGCCTTCCCTCTCTCTGGTTTATGGGAACATCTTTATAGGGAATAGAGGAATGGTGACCTAAATGACAGGATAGTGGCCTGGAATTACAAAATTGGGGAGTTTGTCACACATTGGTTTGGCCAACTGCGGGCAGTTCACTGTATCTTTCTGCCTTAGTTATCTCACCTGTAAAGAAGTTTCTCCTCGTGTTTAGATGGAACTTCTTATATTCAAGTGTGTGCCTGTTACCTCTTGTCCTGTCCCTGGGCACCACTGAAAAAAGACCGGCCCCATCCTCTTGACAAAACACCCTTGAAGTATTTGTAAGCATTGATCAGATCCCCCCTAAGGCTTCTCTTCTCCAGACTAAAAAGACCCAAGTCCCTCAGCCTTTCCTCGTAAGAGAGATGCTCCAGGCCCTTAATCATCTTTGTAGCCGTCTGCTGGACCCTCTCCAGTAGTTCCCTGTCCTTAAACTAGGGAGCCCAGAACTGGACCCAGTGCTCCAGATGGGGCCTCACCAGGGCAGAGCAGAGGGGCAGGAGGACCTCCCTCAACCTGCTGGCCACACTGTTATTGATGCACTGCAGGATGCCATTGGCCTTCTTGGCCACGAGAGCTCATTCCTGGCTCATGGTTATCCTGTTGTCCATCAGGGCTCCTAGGTCTTTCTACTCAGAGCTGCTCTCCAGCAGGTCAGCCCCCAACCTGTCCTGGTGCAGGGTGTTATTCCTCCCCAGATGCAGCACCCTACACTTGCCCTTGTTGAATTTCATCAGGTTCCTCCCTGCCCAACCCTCCAGCCAGTCCAGGTCTCTCTGTATGGCAGCACAGCCTTCTGGTGTATCAGCCACCCCTCCCAGTTTTGTATCAGCAGCAAAATTGCTGAGGGTACATTCCATCCCTTCATTCAGGTCATTGATGAATATACTGAAGAGGACTGGACCCAGTACTCGCCCCTGGGGAACACCACTTGTTATGGACCTCCAACTAGATTCTGTGCCATTGGAGCCGGACTCTTTTCAGTGGTTTCCAGTGATAGGACAAGGGGCAACTTTCAAGCTGAAAGTTCCATTCAAATATGAGGAAAAACTTCTTTACAGTAAAGATGATGGAGCCCTGGAAGAGGCTGCCCAGGGAAGTCGTGGAGTCCCCTTCTCTGGAGATCTTCAAGCCCTGTCTAGATGCAATCCTGAGTGATGTGCTCTGGGCGTTCCTGCTTTAGCAGGGTAGTTGGACTAGATGATCTCTAGAGGTCCCTTCCAACTCTGACAATTCTGTGATTCCGTGATACCGAGCTCTGTCTTCCAGCCAGTTTCAGTCCACTTCACTGTCCGTTCATCTAACCCACGCTTCCTAAGCTTACCAATGAGGATGCTGTGGGAGACTGTGTCAAAAGCCTTGCTGAATTCAAGATAGGCAACATCCACTGCCCTCAGCTCATCTTCTCCATCAAGAAGGCTATCAAGTTAGTCAGACATTATTTCCTCTTGGTGAATCTGTGTTGACTACTTCCGATAGCTTCCTTTTCCTCCATACACTTTGAGGTGATACCCAGAACAAGCTGTTACATCATGTTTCCAGGGATGGACATGAGGCTGACCGACCTATAGTTTCCTAGGTCTTCCTCCTTGCCCCTTCTGAAGACTGGAGTGACACTGGTTTTCCTCCAGTCCTCAGGCACCTTGCCTTTCACCTGGAGAGTGGCCCATCAGTGACTCCTGCCAGCTCCCTCAGCACTCGTGGGTGCATCCCATCAGGACCCATGGACTTGCAGATATCCAGTTAACTTAACTGATCTCTAACGTGATCTTCTTCAACCAAGGGGAAGTCTTCCTTTGTCCAGGCTTTCTCTGTTACCTCCAAAGTCTGCAGCCCCTGAGGGCTGGCCTGAGCAGTAAAGACTGAAGCAAGGAAGGCATTCAGCAACTCTGCCTTCTCTGCATCCTCTGTCACCATGGCACCCATCTCATTCAACAGCAGGCCCACATTTTCTCTAATTTTCCTTTTGCCTCCGATATACTCAAAGACCTTCCTGGTCACACTGACATCCCTTGCCAGGTTTAATTCCATGGAGGCCTCAGCTTTCCTCATTTCACCCCTGCATACTCTAATGGCATTCCTGTAATCTTCCCAGGTGGTCGGTCCCTTCTTCCACGCACCGTAAAGTTCCTTCTTCCACTTGAGTTTCTTCAGATGCTCCCTGCTCAACCACACAGGTCTCCTGCTTCCCTTGCCTGTTTTTTTGCTTTTAGGGATGCACCGATCCTGAGCTTGGAGAAAGTGGTATTTGAATATCGTCCAGCTTTCTTGAGTCCCCCTGCCTCCATAGCCCAAACCCATGGAATTTCTTTATTTTCTCCCAAAATGTTATAAACAAATTAAATACCAGTACTGGTCTGCAGTTGAGTTTCTGTACACAAACGGTACCAGATTGAGTTACATGGGCAACCTTAGCATGGCGATCATGTGCTATTTCTATGTATTTCTACTTACGTAGGTTGAAAAAGAAGTGAAAAAGTGTTCTGGAATGTTCAGGAAGAGCATGATGTCATGAGAGTATGAAAGGGGGATTCCTGGAGAACTGGGGGATATTGCCAGCAGGTACAAGGTGTGAGCTAAACTTTTGTCCTGAAGTGGTGAGGCATCAGCCCAGCAATGGCTGGAGTTAACAAGCAGGCTCTTCTGAACCTTGTGTTCCCAGCACCTCCCTCCAAGCTACGTCAAGCACGATGGCAGTATCCTTACATGACATGGGAAGAGCTGAATTCCAATAACCATTGGGCTAACAGCTCTGCTCTTTTCAGGAAGACGTGATTTGAAAGGCATGTTGACTATAGGCCACAAATTTGACAGAAAGTCTAATTGTGATGTTAGTCTGTTTCTGGCCTGTAGAGTAATAATTAAAATCCTGTTTGCAACAGAACCTGAAATGCAATACTGAACATGAAATAGTTCATCACCCCGCCTAGTGTATTCCTGCCATGCTTTCCACTGAGCAGTCTGGCTGCGACTCTTATTTCCTACATCACCCAGCAGTCTTTAAATAAGAGAATAAAAGCCTCTTGTTTCAGCTCCAGTGTTGTGAAGTGACATTTATTTGGACCATCAAGGACCTTTAGGTTGCACACTCCAAGTGTGCTGCGTATTTAGCATTCAAATAGATGATTATGGGGATGTGAGAGAGACATGCACGAAACTGGTAAAGACATCATCTCGGAGAGCGTATTAAAAACAAATTTTGGTAAATGAGATGTTATATATTAAAAGAATTAATCTTTAAAATTGCTGGTACAACTAGTCTGTGTTATTATTCTGATACCAATTTAATTCCACTTATTATTGTTAAACTCATCGTTCTAAATTTGCACATGAGTTTCAGATGATTAAAAAATCTTGATAACACCAATCCAGAATTACCCAATAAAACACATTACAGCTGTTCTTTAATTATAATGAATGGGGGGAACACCTTTCATCCTTGAAAGCCATTTAGTACCATTAAACTGTTGCGTGGGTTTGTTTATTCATGAATTTGAGTTGTATTCACTATCTCCACAAATTTAAAGTTCTATGGTTTACTAGAAAATAGAAAAACGGACAAAAGCCTGTACCATTTATTCAGGCAAAACTGTTCCTGCCTGAGAAGTGCGTGCAAAGGCCAATATAAATAAAATGCAATTAAAATCATTCCGTGAAAACAGACGTGGCTGATGAGGAGAGAGAAATATGTTATTTGGTGCTGATTGTTTGCCCAAAATCTCCTAATGAGTTAAAACGAAAGTAATTAAAAAAGAGGCTAAATGTCAAGGAAAAATTTCCTGAGCAACTGTTCCAAAGCCTGCTACCGGCTCCAGTCAGAGAGAGGGGGAATCTCTGTCACCTGAGACACTTAAAGCTACGAGACGAGAAATTGATGATTAAAAATGTCAGTAGATAGGGCTCAGACAGATGTCTTTCCTGTCCTTTCTGATATTTAATATCTCTGTAGCCTTAAGGATGAACTGGCCCCATGAGGTTGAGCGACATCCATGAGTCATTATTCAAATGTAACTAAATTATGCAGTGATCTGTGTTGCTCTAAGTTACCCTTTGTTTAATAGCTGACTTGCTGTAGTGCTGCTGTGTCGTTGGCTTTCCAGGCACGCTGGGTTGTAAACCTGTGACGGGGTCGGAGTGGTGTAGCCTCTTCTACTTTGGGCTGGGAAAACGTACCAGGCTTTAAGGGCGGCCACTGTCGATGTAGTTCTACTTTGTATTGCACACATTTAAAAATAAATGCAGGCCCTTCTTGATAATTGTAGTGAGCTTTCAAAGCTCATGTAGAGATTTAATAGGGTAAGAGTTAATATAAGAGCCAATATAAGAGTTAATAATAAAGAATAGAATTGAATTTATGTAAACCAATAGAATTATTATTTGCTTGCATCAACAGAACTTTGCATAAAGGTAGGCAGGTGGGAGTTTTCTTATTTTTTAGAGAGAGAGAGAATTTTTCATCTCTGCTCATGCGAAGTGGTTGTCTTTTCTGCCAGGGTTTATTTGAAGTAGTCGAATGACTCCTTTGGAGCAGGGAAGCTGTTTGCATAGCGCTGTCAGTGACATCCCTTTCTTGCTGCCTCTGTCTCATGGAAGTGAAGCTCGTGCGAGAGCAGGAGATGAAAAGAGGCTGTATGTTACATAGAACTTAAGCCTCGGCTGGCTAGGTAATTTTTTTCTGCTGTTTTTACGTTGAAGAAAAATATTGCAAGGTGGAACACAAAGCTGTAATGCTCTGGAACAAGCGGAGTTAACTGTCAGCGTACTGTCCTAATTCAGGAAGCTGGAGACTCCTGTGATCCTTTCTTGTTAGAGCAGGCTTTTCCTGCTTATAGGTCCCCCGATCAACAGAGCGCTATAGATAAGGGTCTTGTATTTTTTGCATGAAAAAGAGCACAGTAAGAGTTTGATGAACAGACACTTTTATAATAAAACTCTTCCGTCTCATTGAAACTGTAGATTGCTAGCTATTACATGGCACTGAACAGTTTTCCTTTCAGTATTATCACACGGTGACTTAAATGTGATGAGGCATTAGAAAAGACTGAATTATTTTAATTTTACTTTTTCACTGGGTTCTGAAGCCATTGTGTTTTATTTTGAGGTAAATTATCCTATTTATCTTGTCTGCATAAATACCTTTATGAATAATGCAAGAAGCTGGGATGCTAAAAGTAAAAATTACAGACCTGTCCTTAAAGGACAGGATTAACATCCCGCAAGAGCTTATTCAAAACCAACTGGTGCCTTTATTCTACAATACAAAAATGTGCCATTTTTGAGCTTCTGCAAAACTATTAGAGTGGAGTGGTGCCAGACCCATTAACAATTCTGTACTAATGACAGTTTTATAACCAAGTGGGGTAAAAGCAAGCAATGGAACAATCCGTACAGGATCTCCTTTTACGCGGATGTTGTAAGAAGACTTGAATGAAAAAAACTTTAAAAAGAGTTCCCTGGGGGTAAGAGCAGCAATGTCTTATGTTGAATTACAGCTAGAAACAAAAAATATTACACTAAGTGCAAAAGTAGTGCAGATATTTAGCCAAGGACTAGAGAGGCAAGTTAAGGATATGGAAAATTTTCAGTGCCCAAGGAAATATTAAATTGCTGTTTGTCACAAGCACTGTTTTAGACTAGTGAGATATACAGAAAGCCCATGCAAATTTGTGAGTCAGTGAATATGTTTTCACTGAATTCTGTGAGCGTGGCTTGGCCGTGTGGGAAGACAAGGTGAATATGTGCATGTGAAGACCCAGGCTCCTCCATCCATGGTGGGATGCTGCAGGAAGGCAGAGCCTGGAGCCCCAAGAGCCGTGTGCTCGCTCTGCTGCCAGGAGCACTGAGGGTGGGCAAGATAAAGTGCTATATGCACTATGTGCAAATATAGTGCTAGGATCTAAAGATGGAAAAGCAAAGATGAAGAAAGGTGAATTAATTCTAAGTCCCTGAACTGGCCATTATATATAGCAACATCTTCCTATGCAGGAGAAGTCCTCAAAGGTGCTTTCAAAAGTCGTAGTACGTCCAGATAGAATGATCTATTAGGTGAACTAAGGATATCATACACCATTTTATAAAGCTGTTATTTGCAGTTCCCTCTTGGTATTCTGAGCATCTTAAATAATTTTGAATTTCTGAAACAGATCCATACTATTTTGCTATACCTGCAGAGAGATGTTTATACATCTGCTACAAACAATGCACAAGACCACAGGAGAAGCTTACAGACCTAATCACAGTATTTTCCTCCTTTTGCTTTTTTTGTACATTATTTTAAGTGTGGGAATAAGAAACTGCAGTGTATTAGACAAATGGAGAAGCCAGTGACAATTTTCCTTGTTTATACCGCTCTTTATATGGCTCTTGGATTACCTGGTGCTCCTAATGATGTGTTGCCAAAGGAATACTCAACTGCTGCAAGAGCGGGGGAATGATCCCTTCCCCACTCCTCCCCGCACCATCAGTGCAGCCTGTCCCCAGCACGCTCATGCAGGAGAAGGCTGAGCTGGGGGGCTGAGTGTCACCTGAAGAGGAGAGGAGCAGGGCTCCTCCCATGAGCTGGAAATGGCTCCAGGAGAGGAGAGGTAGCGGGAGGGAGCAGAGCTTGAGTGATTATTTTGTTGTTGTTGTTGTTGTAGTAGTTGCTTCTGCATCGATGGTGTCTCTTTTGTGGCAGATTTTCCCAAAGCAGCCTGCACAGCACCACCTTTTCCTTTGCCCTCTGTCCCTGGCATGGATAGGGCAGGGCTGGTGTACCTCCACTGGTTTAAGGAGATCAAGGAAGTAAAGGAAGAACCTATCCAAGTGAAAGCAAGTCCCATTTTCCCAGCTCTGCTGGTTTAAGAAATTGGTTTGTGTCTCCCTAAACGAAAGGAAGTTGTAGGGAGTTGGGAGCTGTAACAAGTGAGGAAATAGCCTCAAGTTGCACCAGGGGAGGTTTAGATTGGATATTAGGAAAAAAATCTACGCCAAAAGGGTTATGAAACATTGGAACAGGCTGCCCAGAGAAGTGGTGGAATCTCCATCCCTGCAGGTGTTTACAAAAGAGGCAGACGTGGTGCTGAGAGACAGGGTTTAGTGGTGGGTTTTGTCAGTGTTAGGTTGGTGCTCGGACTCGATGATCTGAAAGGTCCCTTCTCACCCAGACAGTTCTATGATTCTAAATATCAGTGGGCAAAATCTATAGACAGGTATGGTACTGTAATCTAGTCTTGAAATAGCTCTGTGTATAATTTTGCTTTTCTGACATGATCGAAGACACTCCCAGAGAGACTCATACGCGAACGCTCTTCTTCTTCCATTAAGTAAACTGCTGCTTAGTTTTGGGTGTCCTGGCAGACAGGCTCTCTGAAGAGTAATCTGCCAGTCACTTAGTATCCTATACCATGAGCCTAAATCAAATACACTTTCAGAAGGGCTCAAGTTTACAAATGAACTTCAGGGAAACTCTATTGATCTTGTAAATTAAAAATGTAAAATTGAATGGATAGAGGTCCTGTACAGGACTGACCCGAGGAAGCAATCTTTAAACAGGAACGTTCTCCGATTCAACACTGGGAAAGAGAAGAAAGCAAGATGAAGGATTCCTTTGCAATTGACCTGCAATAGCAAAGTCATTCACTTTCCAAATAGGATTAAACTTGTTCCATCAGCCATGACATGTGAAAAGATCACGGTTATAAATTCCATTTGCTGTAATGAATGGAAAGTGTCTCAGTTTGCAAGCAGCACTCATCGTTGATGGACAGCTAGATTTGTGTAGTGTTTTAACACTAAAATTAGCTTCTACAAAATAAAAAGTACAGAAAAGGGGGTGGCAGTGACAGATTTTAAAGCATAAAAAATTGACTTTATTGTTAGATGGAAGCCAAATAAAGCTAGGAATATAGTGGTTATAACCCTGTTATGTAGATACCTTGCTTCATTCTTGTGTGAGGGTGAATGCAGATGTGGAAAAAGGGATTTATTTAGGTTTCTCAGCCTAAGACAGCCTTTATTCAACAAGAATAAATATTGTTACTTAAATGAGGAAAAAAAAATCAAACTTTTCTGTGGTATTGCTTGTAAGATGTAAGAAAATGGAATTATATTGAAAGATACTTCACTCACATCAATTTCAGTGTGCATCAGCAAGACTCCACTGCAGTCCATGAAACCATACTGGTGTATGTATTTTGTAAAGTGAGATGAAAGGTGCACTCTGTGGTTACTTAATAACCTTAACTCAGTCTTGCATCAGGATCATGAGATATTTGTACTTTGATGCTTGCAAAACTAAATGCAGTTTCAGAACCTATTTTCCCCAAAATTGTACGTTACGTGTATACAATTTTACACATATTTTAAATGTGCCGATTGCCAAGAAAAAAATCTCAGTGGATGAAAGTGGCTCATATTTGTGGATAATTTGAGATTCATTTTAATTGATGAGGTAACCCAGCTGAAAACTGTCCAAGATTTAAAAAGAAAAAAAAAGCTTGAGCTAAACAGAAGAATGAAAATATAATAGCTTCTTCAATTACCGCAAGGTTAACATATAATTAATTTGCTAATTTTAATTACAACCCTACAAAATGTGCTGAAAAATGCTCAAAGGGGAGAAGCAGCCAGGTGCCAGCCTTGATTAGCCAAGGTTACTAGCAATTATGAGGTCTCTATTAACCACGTTACAGAAATTTTACAAACTCCTTCATAAAATCAGGACGTTTATTGAAACTCAGCAGGGTTTGCATCTTGCTGTACCTTTGCATTGCTACAGACTCGCTGTCATTTGCCTCGCTCGTTTCCAGCTAAATGTTTTAATGCAGCTGTAACAGGGAGGGCTTTTTCTGTTTGTCACACGCTGTTACACATACACTAGGTATTCATTTTGATCATATATAAAAAAAAAAGAGATTAACTATTGTTTGCAAAGCACTCTGAGCACCTTCAGTGCCAGAGAGCTGCAAATATTGCAGCTGAACACGAGAAGCACAAATCCGGAAGAAAATGTTTCCTTTCCAAGGTGTCCTGGGACATGCAGTTTGTAAAGCAGGAATATTGCTGAAACTGCCTTTTCAGCAGAGAACCCGCTCTGCAATGCTCTGTATGCACAGACAAATGTAACTTCTGAGTTAAAAACAAAGGAAGAACAAAAAAAAATCTGCATGTTTGCTTTGCATTTTAAATGAATTGTGGTGTAAATGAACGTCTTGTATGTATCAAATTCCATGATGTATTACTGTTCTTTTTTATTGCTGTGTGAGTCATGTTTTAAGTGTCTGTTGTTTGGAACTGTAATAAACCTTGATCCATTTATTAAAGGAAGATTGAAAAAAACCCCAAACAAACCAAATAAAAACCCCCACGCCCCCAAAACCACCACCAATAACAACAAAAAACAAACCCCTGAAGTATTGGTGTCAAAGGAAATTAATTTCCTGGCTGGCTTGTGTTTTTCTCTGAGGCAGATATTGATGAGTGTGCAGAGGGGATCATTGAGTGTCACAACCATTCACGCTGTGTTAACCTCCCAGGGTGGTACCACTGTGAGTGCAGAAGCGGTTTCCATGACAATGGAAGCTATTCTCTTTCCGGGGAGTCCTGTGTTGGTAAGCAATGATCAGCATAGTGCTTTTTTTTTTGCTTTTTTTTTTTTTTTCCCCCTCCTCCTTCTGCATGGTATTACAAGGTGACTATTGAGACACTGTCCTGAGCAGTTACTGTGTTTAAAGCTAAAATGAGAATGCCAGCGAGCGTGTCGGTGTTTGTCAGCATCCCTGGCCACACAGTGTGGGTGCTAGTTAAAGATGTGTCATGTTTTTGAATGGTTATTACAGGAGGGATGCAGTCAGAGATCCAAAGTGTGACTTACTGTGCTTTGCCATTTATCATAATAAGTTGCTGTAAAACCTGAAGTGAAAGTAGCCTTTCTGGGGAGCGTAATAGGCCACAAAAGGGCAAGAGTTGGTTTTCCATTTCAGCAGAGCGACAAGAGATCACATTTGGGGCATCGCTGTGTTGCTTTTGATTTGTTTGTTTTCCATTGTTTGGCATCTTCATCATTTTATTTTTAGAATTATGCAAATAGCATTAAGCTCTGGGTGCACCGCGTTTGCAGAATAAGGCCTTAAGAGCACGACCAGAGAGGAATTCTTAAAGGGTGCAGAGGACTTTGTCAGTTGTTTCTATGGGAGCACGAAGGATGAGGCTCCGTGAAGACTTAGTGCTTGTGCTCCAGCCTGGGTACCCTTGTCTGGATGTGAGACTTTGTGTGCCACTACAGCTACAGCATGTAAGCAGTAATAATAGGATAGTGGAGATGGTAATTGTGACTTACCGCTGCCTTACTATTTTTTCTCCTTTTCAGTTATTCTTAGAAGCCTTATACATAATTTCTAAAGGATATTTTATCAGATCGATTTAAAACTATTTAGAAATGATCCTGTTTTGCCTTCTATAGAGATACAGATTGACTTCTCATCATTTTATGTCCTTTCTTCGGAATTTCAGTTACTTTGTCTCTAGTCTGTTCTGTGTATTTTCTGTAAAGGCTTTTCTGTTGCTTCTGTGAAAGACCTTTTATTTTTTAGGACTGTAAATTTAATTTGTCATGTCAAGTGGCAGGGTCAAGTTAGGGGCCTGTGACCAGTGGTGTCCCTCAAGGGTCAATACTCAGCCCAGTCCTGTTCAACATATTCATAAATGACCTGGGCGAGGGGACAGAGTGTCTCTTCAGCAAGTTTGCTGATGATACCAAGTTAGGAGGGCTGGCTGACACTCCAGAGGGCTGCGCCACCATCCAGCGCGACCCGAACAGGCTGGAGAGCTGGGCAGAGAAGAACCTCATGAGGTTCAACAAGGACAAATGTAGGGTCGTACACCTGGGGAGGGAGAACCCCAGGCACCGATACAGGTTAGGGATGGATCTTCTGGAAAGCACTGCTGAGGAGAAGGATCTGGGAGTCCTGGTAGATAGCACACTTTCCATGCGTTAGCCAGGTGTCCTTGTTGCCAAGAGGGCCAATGTGGAATCCTGGGCTGCATAGGAAAGAGTGTGGCCAGTAGGTGGAGGGAGGTCATTCTCCCTCTCTACTCTACACTGGTGAGGCCACAACTGGAATACTGCATCCAGTTCTAGGCCCCCCAGTTCAAGAGGGACAGGGAACTACCAGAGAAAGTCCAGCGTAGGGCAACAAAGGTGATTAAGGGATTGGAGCATCTCCCTTACGAGGAAAGGCTCAAGGAGCTGGGACTCCTTAGCCTGGAGAAGAGAAGGCTGAGGGGAGACCTTATTTATAAGTATCTAAAGGGTGGGTTGAAGAATGATGGAACCAGACTCTTTTCAGTGGTTGCCAGTGATAGGATGAGGGGCAACGGGCACAAGCTGGAGCCCCCTGCAGAACCCTTACAGCACAAGCTGGAGCAGAGGAAGTTCCATTCAAATAGGAGGAAAAACTTCTTTACAGTGAGGGTTCCAGAGCCCTGGAACAGGCTGCCCAGGGAGGGTGTGGAGTCCCCTTCTCTTGGAGATCTTCAAGCCCTGCCTGGATGGAGTCCTGAGTGATGTGCTCTGGGCAATCCTGCTTTAGCAGGGGAGTTGGACTAGATGGTCTCTAGAGGTTCCTTCCAACTCTGACAATTCCATGATTCCATGATACTTGTAACTTTTAACAAACATTCCCACCTTTTAGAAATTTTGGCGGCTAGAAGTCCTTGGGATAAGGTAGCATCATGATTTAGAAGTGTAGAGGGACAATAATTATTTTCAAAAAAAATATTGTGTAGATTATCCAGCTATATTAGCTTTTTATACATTTTCCTTAGCTGATGGGGAAGTCAATAAAATCACAGCAGTGACCTTCATGCAGGTGGCTGTGTAAAAAAATTTTTTTTAGAAAAGGCAAATTATACAGCATTTTGTGATTTAATAAATAAAATGCTATGTGAAAGTCATATATTTCTAAGCAGATTCTCAAATGTTAAGAGTTGTCCTTTGGTTTATTTAAATACTGTAAAGGGAGCGATGGGCAGAGCAACATTGAAAGTACTTACTCTGTGAGAAGCCAAGCAGTGTGACATAACCTTCAAAAAGCCCCGAGGAAACTGGGGACAAGGGGCGTTGGTAGCAGTCCTGATGGCTACCTGTGCTGCTTGTGTGGGGACCTCCATCCCTTGTCAGGCTGACCTTATGTTGCTGGTCGGGGACGAAGAAAGTCTAAGGCTCAGGGTGGTCTCAGGGAAAGAGAGATGCCTGGACAAGCCCGGGCTGGCTGCTGAAAAGGTCACTATTGCCGGCATTGCATCGCTATGAAAGGGAAAGGCCCTTGGTTACCCCTCAGCAAAACAGAGCCCCAAATGTTCTGTGTTCTGTGGAGACTGAAGGGAAGAGTTTCCGTGAAAACAGCTGCCCTTGTTCTACCCTGGGCACCAAGCTGGAAGCTCATAAGGTGAGGTGCTAGACCCTCCATATGCAAGTTGTAAACAGAATTTGAAATTAGCAGGGTTATTTCAACAAAAAATACTTTTCTGAACCATCTGCTGCAGGGTACCAGTGAGGAAGAGTATAAATCAGTTCAGTTTATTTCATTATACTGGTTAACCAATTAAAAACTGATTGAAAGATTCTCCTAACCTGTATTGACAAAGAGATTTCAAACCATGATGTTTATTTCAAGACACAACTAAGAATTGGTTAAAATGACAGGTAGATACCACTACACGTTCTAGCTAAAACTCAGTTTCTTGAACACTGACTTTGATCCCGTTACAGGGCTGGTTTGCGTGGTGGAGTATTTCGAGTCAGGGCCAGAGTCATTCACTCTATTTCAGATAAAAGAGGGTTCGTCTGCTTAACGACAGCGTTTTGTCCTGATATATTTTACAGCCTGTATACTCAAATCCTGGTGTGTACCTGAGGTGGATTTGGGTCGTTGCCATTCAGTCTGTTTTGAAACGTTTCTTCTTTCTCCCTGAAGGACAAAACTTGGAGAACGATAAATAGGCTCAGAACATAAGTGGGAAAAAAAAAAAAAAGAAAAAAGATTGAACCCTCGCCCACAAAATACTAATAACATATGAAAATCAGAAGGCAGTGGGAGGGAGTGCTCAGCTCTGACAGATTGCCCAAAGCCCAGGCAGCTGGTTGCTGGTGCTGGTGCATTGTGTGTATCTGTGGGTTAAGCCCCTTTCCCTCCATTCACATGTAGGTGGTCTGGGAGCTGAGTCACTGCTTGCCATGTCTTTGCAGTGCTTGCAGAACATTTAAAAAAAAAACCCAACACCTATTTTGGAAGTGTTCCAGCGCTTCTGAAAGCTTTATTCTCGTTGACTAGGAGAAAACAGTGGAATTTGTCACCTGGCAAGGGACAAATGTGTGAATCAAAAGATGTAGCAGGGCAGGTCATAGTATTGCTCCAGAGCTTGGGTAATAAGGATGTATGACTTAGCCAGGCCACTTCGAGCTTGGGAAAATTCTTTTATTGCTCAAAATATCAACCAAAGGCAGCTTTGAAAAGGGAATATATTCCATGGCCATGCTTTTATAAAAGATGTCAGCTTTGTAAGGTGATGGTGAGCAGGCTCAAATTAAGAGAATATAATTTAGTTTCTAGCAGTCATGTTTTTCTGAAGTACTGCCCTTTCACAATATGTTATTAAGAATACTGCTTGCAGACAAAAAAAAAGTTATACTAAGTTGCCTCTAAAGCTTGCTGGGCAATTGAAATGTGTAAGCAATAGTTGCTGGGTTGTTGGGTTTTTGAACTTTTTTTCTTTTTTTTTTTTAATAGGAGCTTTGCTACACTTTAAGGTAAACAAATAAAAATACAGAGAACTACGAGTTGTCATATAATACATATCCCAGTATTAACTGTCGACTGATACCATATTGAAACAGCCAGCATACATTGTTTTTTCTCTGCACTAAGTACCTGTTGCCAAATACTGCTACCTCCTAAGGTAATCATTGCATGATTATACCCTCGCCACTGAATTTTCAGTGATAACCTTTAAGATTGTCACACCCAAAAGAAGGGAAAAACTGGAAAACGAATGCTGTGTTCTGGGAAGTTAATAATGTCCCACAAAGCTTGCTCCTATCTGCAGCAGAAAAATAAAAGCAAAATGAATTAATTTTAATCTCCATCTCTCTTTAAGTGAGATACTTCCAGACTGTAGAGAGCTGTTCAGACCCTGGAGTACAGAATCCCTGGTTCTGTTTTTTTCATGATGACTCATGTTTCAGAGTCTTTACATTGTGACTTGCAAGCACAGAAGGAAAAACAACCAAGGCAGCAGTACCTGGCAGTTGTTCGTTATTTTTTCCTTTTCTTTAAGACTCGGTGCAAACTTTGTAGGGAAGCTTAACACAGGTCCTCCTCCCACCAAAAACCCATGCCATTCACCGTGTATTTTGTCCTAAAGGGTTGCACAGCTAGACCTCCCTGCAGGGTTAGGGAAGCTGCTGTGGGGAAATGAAAGCTGGAAGAAGGTAGGAGTCAGCAGCTTGTGCGAGAAAACTCCCCGTGTGTTGGGCTCCCACAAAAGCTGGGTGCAGCAATTCTTGAGGGTCAAGGCTAAATGAGTTTAAAATCAATTCCTGAAGCTTTCATATATTCCATAGTATGCTGCAGTGGTGTCTGTAACCTAGATTAGAAACTAAAAGCAAAGGAGGTTTTTTTTTCTTTGTTTATTTTGCCCCCTTTCTGTGTCAAACAGAAAACTAGACCCACCCTTTGAAAAATCTTCCTATGTGCCTGGGAATTGCTTTTCTATCTATCCTTAGGGAAGTGCTATGGATACAGAAAGGTATTCAAGACCAACTCTAGAACCTGCTGTTTTTTGACTTTCTTCTGTTCTGCTCTTAGAATTTCTTAAAGCTCCTAATATCTGTCTGTGGATTTTATCCTGCAAAATAAAAATTGTCATACTTGTTTTCCACTTAGTAAATTCTGATTCTTGTATTCTGAGACAAAGTTGCGTTACATGTCTTCAAGGTAATTGTGTTTAGTCATTTCTATATTTCTAGAAAGCACTAGTAAATCCTGTATTCAGAATCTAATTTACTATGCAGTGCTCTTTAACAGACCATTATGTCTCTATAGAATAGAAGTGCTATCATAAAATATTTCCTAACTAAAAATGAATCTGTTTAGCGATTTTTTTCCAAAGATGAGTCCAAATCACTTTGATTTAGAAAGAAGGCAAATACATTAAGTGACAAGTTGCCTGTGAAAAATGATATGTCAAAACAGTGTTTAGTTAACTCATATATACATTGGCTTGGGAGCCCAGCATACATTTTTCACGTTAACATTAAACTGTAATGGTTTAATGTACCATAACAGTTAAAATTAGCACATTAGTAGGGTTCTTTCTTCTGCAACAGCTTATCATGATATTACAGAGCACCACACCGCATGACTTGCTTGCACACATTTATTAAGGTGCTCTAGAAAAGGCATGCCGTTAAAACCTGAATAGCCTTGAAAACTAAGAAATGAAGTAGCTGGGGATTGGTTTAAAATTTCAGTGAAGCCAAGTTAATGAACTTGTGTTGCTATGTACAGTCATGCTTGTCTTCTACCCCATTCAAACACAGTGGCCATGGGACCTCTCATAATATCTGAGGCAAATTACTTCTCGTTACAGCCAAAAAGGATAGAAAAGGAAATTGCATCTCAGGGGATTATTCCGTGCCATTTTGATTCTGATTTCTTGTCTGCCTGCGATACCAAGCTATGTACTTTGAGAGTATGCTGGGAAACGAGCACATCTTGGGTGGTTTGTTTTCTTTCTTTCCCCATCCACAAAATGTGACTACTTGCATTGCGGCTAAAATATATACGATGAGGTAGTTGTTCCTGGACTTTTGTTTAAAGAAGCACAGATTGGGAGTGTTTGAAGAGTGAAGATCTTGATCAGTTTTATGATAGTCCTGTGCAGTGCTTGAGGTGGCATGTCTCGGCAGCAGTCACTTTGCTGTTGGCTGTATGTTATTGATAGAAAATAGCGTAAGGCTGGCATTGCAAGCAAAATTCTGATTATGGTCATTTCCACTCTATCCTCAATTTTCCTTGAAAAGGAACTCTGTGGAGGGGGGAAGTAAAGCTCTGCCACTTTTACTTGGTTTAATGAGTAGCCCCCCACAGATTATCTCAACATAATGAAAAAAAATTCCTGAGTCCTATTCCAGGTGTGAAACTAAGATTGTTTTCACAGGTTGACAGGATACCTGAAAGTCCCCCCAAAAGTCAAGACAGGCATCTTATGCTCTATACCCTGAAAGGCTCTGGAGTCCCCTCACTAGTTCACTTACATAGTTGTCCATTGTTCTTCAAAGTTGCTTGATTATAAGTGAATATTTCATCTTCTTCCTACCTCGTGTTGTTACAACAGGAAGTAAGATTTGTGTACCATTTTGCCTTGTCCACCTCTATCCGTTCCAGTTTTGGGCCCACATCTTCTGAGAGCATTTGCAGAAAAGGAAATGAAACCTGATGGGATTGTGGGGCATTTGAGCTGAGCAATTATTTGAATTATATAGAAATAATCTATATGCAAGAGTCTGATAGTAAAATTTTCCTATTCATTAGAAGATTGGTTTGGACATGTTCAGAATTTTAAACTAGGCTACTTTTTCAACACCTGGGAAGACACATTGATTCCAGTTGTTAATAGGACTGTCACCCTACATGTGATGGCCTTTCAATACCTGAAAGGAGCCTACAAAAGAGCCGGAGAGGGACTTTTTACAAAGAAGAACAGCGACAGGAC
>JAOQGL010000040.1:61788347-61815126 GCA_027564165.1 Gallinago nigripennis | reverse complement strand
CAGGGGGGTTGGAACTAGATGATCTTTAAGGTCCCTTCCAACCCAAACCATTCTATGATTCTATGATTCTATGATTCCATATCTTGCCACCTGCATGCTGGTCTCGTGTCAATACGAGCAAGTTCATTAAATTGAAATACATTCTTAAGCTTAATAATATGGGAGATTTTGCCTGGATTTTTTCCTTCCCCACCTCCCCCAGTCTGGTTTGAGGCTGAAAGAGTGAAAGGGACAAAAACATGTTACGCTTATAACTTCTTTTCCTCAAGTTACTGGGAACATTGGCTGTTTTTTCTGATTTTTTGAAATGCAATCAACGACAAGAAAAAACTGCCAAAGGGATGTTCACAGAAAATTAGCTCTATTAAAAGTTCAGCTGGAAGTGAGTGCAGTGTCCAAGCCGTTTATTTTTGATTAATGACTAAAACTTTTAAATAATAAATGCCATAAAATAATAAGAAACCATCATTTGCATAAAGAACGAAAAAAAATGAGCAAACTGAGTAGCAATTAGGAATTCATGTTCACGCTATGTTACTCAGCTTTGCTTGATTGGTTTCTTTGTCAAGAACATCCCATTTACCAGTTTGGGCTGCTCTTAATGGGGCATCCTTTTGATGTGAGCTAAATGGAGACAGCAGTAGCAGTCCCTAAATAGTGTGTTCTTTCCTTTTGGATATGTGTAACAGATTAAGTTGGCTTTGTGCAGTGTGAACAGGTCTGTACTACTGAGAATATGAATAATGTTAGTTTCTATAATTGCTAACATCTGGCTTTCCATAAATCTGTTAAATTACATAGAAACAGAATTAGATTTCTGTGTCATAAGTAAAGCAATTACATGGAACTCTGTAGGCAATATGGCTTTATATTCATCTGTGAAATCCTTTTAGTTTTGAACTGTGAGAGCTACCCTGATAATCAGCACTCTGATTCTGCTACATCCTATAGAGATGCTATTCAAGGAGCCCTTAGTATGGTGGGGCAGGGAATATAGACGATGCTTGGTGAAATCACCAAAGACGAAGTGAATGCTTCATTTGTACCTTTGTCTTCGACATAAAATACAAGTTGAATTTATTGAAGGGAAAATGGGACGTTTTTAAAAATAATTTAAGTCTTACAGTAGCTGTTTGGTTATAATTCGCTTCATACGAGTTCATTCATAGCTCTCTTCATGTCATTCTTCATGGTTTTTACCCCTTGTGATACTCTGGCACTTGTTAAGCAATGAACTACAAGTTTAAATTTCTCTTAGTGCAGCCCCTTTTACACCACTGAGAGTGGAGCTTTCAAGAACTTGGCAGTGCTAAGGTTTGCGTTAGAGCCATAATGTTCTTTTTTGGCAAATAAGACTGTCAGGGCAGCAAAGTACATCATTTTTAGGGAAGTCTGAGCAACAAGCAATTGAATCATGCTATCAGGAACATCCCTGACAAAGGCCTGGCCCACAGGTTAGCCCAGGAGTGAAGTCCTTCTGCGGTGTAATTGTCTCCAGCTTCCCTTTGGGTCTGCAAGTAGGAAAAAGAACAGCCATTTTCTGGTGGTCCAGGCCCTTGATTCACTTGCGCAGGTTGATTTTGCATTTGGTCAAGGGCACTGCCACATTTTTGCTTGTTCCTGGACTATTTATGAATTGAAATCAGTAATTTTACTATGTCAGAGGGAATTTTGTGGTTAGATTCTTATAGAGAGTTTCCTTCAGCAGATTGAGATTGTTGTTACCGTCTTTTAAGATCTGCCTTTCTCAGGAGATGACTCATGAACCCATTGCTCTCCTTCAAAAAGTTAGGGCAGCGGGCCATCACACCCCACCTAAATCAGACTTTAGGTAATTTTTATTTGTAAATTCTATTGAATTTTTAAATTTGCTGTTTTACAGAGGATTTAAAAGTACTCTTGGGTTATATTGAACAGTTATAAATTCCACGCTAGCATTAAGGTCATTTTAGTTTAGATTAGTTCTTCCTTGTAATTTCTGAATTCATGTAATAGAATTCTGGAATTTTCATGATGGAGACCATCACTTCTACAAGATTTTGGTTTTCACCCTTCCTCACACTATTGCTTACAGTTGTCATTGTTCATGTTGGAACAAAAGAGGCCTGCCAGTTCACTGATATTTTATCTGACAATCTGCCAGTATGTTGTTTAAGAGCAGTCCAGAGTTATTTTCTGAAAGAAATACTTGTTTTTAACAATGTGCTTAAAAATCTCACGGCTTTTGCTGCAAGAAAAAGAACGCTGCATTAACTCCCTAGATAAATTCATATTGCATAATTATATTTTACTCTCCTAAAGCAATTTTAATGGAATACTGTAATTCACTTTTCTCTAGTGTAGAATGATTTTCTTTTGTTACTTGCTTCTTTGTGTCATTGCTAAATCATACATTTTTCTCCATAGCTGTGTTCTAAGACTTTTTTTCTGCATGAGGTGCCCCTGATTTTTGATTTTTTTTTCTTTATTTTCTTTTCGTTTTCCTTTTGTTTTTTCTTCTCTTTCCAATTCATTTATATCTTCCAGCAATGGGAGAAGGATGCAATTGACTACTTTTAGTCTGGGGAATGCTCATCATGCCAGGAACTTTTATTTTGTTTCTGTCTAACTGATAGAAAGTCACTCTGTTCACTAGTTTCTAGTCACTGGCAGGTCACTGTACACCCTTGGCAGAAGGTTCACATTCATCATTGCTATGCAGTTCCACTAGATATGGCAGTCTCAGCATTTACAATTAAGCCTACTGGAGGTAGTTTAAGAATTCTTGACAGCATGAAAACAAACACTGAAGAATAACCTGGAAAAGTCAGTGTTTAGTGTAAATATAGAAGATATCAGAAAGAAGGCACCCTCTTCCAGCAACAAGGCAGATGAGCACCGATTACTTAATACAGAAATAAAATTTGCCCTGTGAAAAAAAGTATGTCCAAGCATTATAAATCTGCTGTTTTGCAGATATCGATGAGTGTGCCTTAAAGACCCACACCTGTTGGAATGATTCAGCCTGTGTGAACCTGGCAGGAGGGTTTGATTGCCTTTGTCCGTCTGGACCATCTTGCACTGGAGACTGTCCCCATGAAGGCGGCTTCAAGCGGAACGGGCAGGTGTGGACCCTGAGGGAGGACAGATGCTCCGTTTGTTCCTGCAAGGTGAGATCCAGCTGGTCTGGGTTTCAGGAGTCCTTTAATTCTCTGGGCTTGTGCCAGAAACCCATTATTGCAGTGCCGCTGGTATCGGCAAAACTACTAGCCCAAGCCCAAGGCACTGAGGCAAAAGGTAAGCTCTGCTGCGGGCACTGAAGCTGTGACGGGGAAATTCTTCTGGGAAGTCATCTTTTTTCTTATTTTGCACAACCACAGACACAGCTGAATAATGGCTAACCCTGCTTAGCTTCTACCGTGTCACCCTGTGGGCCAGAGGCACTTGGAGCGTGCCTTGAGGAGGGTTTTGCGTTACCCTTTAAAGGAATGAGTGGGCGATGAGCACGCTTATGGGAAATGGTGAAAACGGTTTTAAATCTCTCTTTTATATGAATATGCATCTCTCCAGACAAGCACTGTAGTCAGCCAACTTCCTGCTGACAGTATTTCCCTTTACTTGGAATACGGGTGAATTAAGTGGGTGAGAAGAAATTCCTGGGCAAGAGTCAAAGGTTAGAGGATCTAGCAGCAGGCACGTAATTCCCTCAAGTGAAGAAGGGTGAAGGCCAGGTTTCTCCTTCTCAGCCCAGCTTGGCTGGTATTGGCAACTCTCCCACGTGAGCGGTGCAGCTCTCTGCACCCTTGGAGAAGGCAGGGCTCTTATAGGTGGATCTACTTTAGAGTTAACACTCTAAATTAATTGGGGGGGTGGGGTGGGGAGGGGAAATCTCCTGGAAATTACCAGTTCTTTTGTGAGTATTGTAACCCAGATAAAAGAAGATTTTACTCTGCTTTCTTCGTTTTCACTAGTTAAAAGAGGAGTGCTGTCACGGTAATGAGAAGATTTTAGGAGTGCACCAACCTGAAAAATGGTTGTCTTTTTTGGCCATTTTGGCCTGTTGCGCTCATTGCGGTGGTAAAGCTGTCCTTAGACACACAGCACACTATTGGCCCTTGCATAAGCTTAAGTAAAATGAGATTTTGGCCACTGTGAAAAGCTGACTGTAGAGTCTGAGAGTTGGCCTATCAATCCCCATGTCTCAGTGCTTATGAGCCAGAGAAGCTTCAGAGGGGTCGGAGGGGGGGACAAGGGGACAGACTTGTTTTGAAGTTGCAGGAAGCTGAAAGCCTCATCATTTCTGTTTTGCAATGATATCGCAGAAGAGAAAATCAAGACTTTAGAGTGAATAGAACCCACAAAGTACATTGCTGTTTTGGGCTCAAAAGGGAATGTGTTGTTCTTAGTTGCTGCATTTTTTACTTCAAGTAGCCTCAAGGTCCCTAAAACTCCTCCCTTCAGAAGCTGAAGGGTACAACTCCACAGAATATATATCAGGCTTTTATATTGTAATCTTGGAGAACTGACTGTCTTATGAAAGGATTTCCAGTCAATAGAATAAACAGTTTAATATATGTGTGGACATCTGTTCTGCCTTTGCAGAGTTACAGCTATTAGTATTCCCATTATAGATTGCTTGTGATTTATTTGCCATTTCTCATTGCTCTTATTTCTGAAGTTGAATGTTCATATTAGTATATGAAAACATACAAAATGATGAACTAGTACATAGATATTTTAAGCAAAGCCTGGTGCTGTTTGTTACTGTGACTCTTCCTTTATGTCTTCCTCACTTTCCAGTTTTTTCCCTCTGGGAATTAACATTTGCATTTAATTTCACTTCAGTAGCTGCCTTGTTTCAAGAGCCAAATTCTTGTCTGTAGAGCAGGGAAAGCAGGGAGAGCTCCTCCTCTGTCATATCCCAGGCAGGACGTAAAGTCTTCAATCAGTGTTTATTGAAATATCAAAACATATTCCATAACTTGTGCTTGCTCCCGATACTCCAGACTATTCTCCCACCTGCTGCCGGACTCCATCCTTTTCATCCAGCTGCACAGGGAGCTGGCCCTGCTTGACCTTTTTGCAGCCCGCTCGGTTTTCAGTGAGGAAAAGGGCAGAGCGTAACTAAATCATCCCTAATACTTCTTACCCGGACTGCGAAATGGTCCTACTCACTTGTTTTACCTAGGAGACAAGTCAGCATTTCAGATTTGAAAGAATATGTTTTCTTTTGGCTTTTCTGTTAGGGTTATTTTAGGAAAGGTCAGATGGATATATTTTGTTCAGTGGCTGAAACGCATAGATCCCATGTTGAAAATACCTTAACTTAAAATCTGGTGCACAGGAAATTAAATACCTTACTTAACGTGGAAGTTCATTAAGTAAGGTTATTTGTAGAGTAGGATACTATGGAATATGAGAAATTATATTGCTTCAGTTATGTAACGAGGAAAAGTTTTATCATTGAAGCAAAGGGGATTATTTTGGTGTTTCAGCAGATCCAGTCTCTTCAAACCATCCTTGTTCATCTGATTAAAAATAGAGTTTTCAAAAACAAATTCTCAAAACTGTAAATTAATACAATGTCTTAAGTATATTTGATCTCTACCTCAACACATGTCTTCCTGAACTCTTGTGGATTTAATACACAAGACTGGTAGAAATTTGATGGAGGGTAGGGAGCTGTTTCTTTCTCCCATGAGAAAGCGAATCCTGGCCGTACAGTCTGGCTATCTCTGGGCTTTTGAGTCAGTCCTCTAATTAAGACAACCCTCCGTTCCCTGTATTGAAAAGAGCCTGGGGGATAAGCACAGCAGTGGAAACAGAGGGATATGCCAAGGTGAAGCACATTGCTGATGGCGAGAATGGTTTGGTGGTTTGGTTTCTGCAGGGTCTGATTTCTGTCCAAATTGGCTTTGGGGTTCTGTGGAAGCTTGAGTCAACCTTAACAGTGATTCCCTTGGGTGTCAGCTTTTCCCGTGGTAAGAACAGTTTTGTGTTCGTACCTCTGATGCTTATGAAGCATGTAGAACCGATTCAGTGAGGAAGGTGGGGAGGGAGAGGAACTAATAAGATGCTATATGTTATTACCCACTGAAAGAAAATAAGTTGCCTTCTCTATATTTCTCAATTTTCTATATATTTCCCAGCGCTACTATACAGCTGCAAAGATGCAAGTGAGATGTTGTAGCTTAAGAGGCTTTGTGTCACTGCAGTAGAGGGATAAAAATGTTTTTTGAAAGGCGTGGAACTAATGAGGTTGTAGATAAAACACAAATGCTTAAAGAACAAAGAGAGTAGCAGTGTATTATGATTACCAAAAGGTCTCTGGCAAAATCATCAGACTTTGTCAGTGTTCTGAGATTCGGAGAGTAAAGGCAACATAAAAGGTTAGCTGCTCCCCAGAGGTAACAGCACGGGAGCTCAGAGAAGCACCGAACTACCAGCACTGTCACCAGCTGAAAGGGGAATTTGAAAACTAATCTTGAGAGCTTGGAAACTGAATTGGCTAAGCCGTTATTAATCAGCACTCCGTTATGGAGAGGAGAGAGGCTGCCATTGTCCAGGGCGTTGGGTTGCCCGGGCGCCTGGCGCAGCCCCTCGTTCCCGGAGCTCAGCAGCCCGGCAGAGCTGCCGTGCTGAGCTGCCACTTGGTGTCTGCCCTCAGCCAGGGCTGGGAGACGATGGTTGTGCTTTCCCACCTGCAAGAGTGGAAATTTAGTCTTGATTCTCTGTCAGGAAAGGCTTTTGGCTCTCTTTCACCGCTTGCTGAAAGGGGAGGATGACTTCTTCCATTGTTTTTTTGTGGAAAGGGATTATTCCCAGCACCACATGTGGACCTGGCCGGACCTGTGGCTGAGGAAATGGGCCACTGCCAGTCTTCCTTACCTCATGATGGACTCAGACTACTGAGTCAGGAAACAAAGCTTATTTATTTCTTCTTCCACAGCTAAAGCAGCAAACTAATCAGAGGTAGAGAATCCTTGGTTATGTTGGTAGAAAACCGAATAAAGACTGTAGAGCAATCTAGGGCTATACCCTGTGGTTGGCAAAAGCAGTTCAGATCCACGTTAACCTAGCACGTTTTCTATGTTTCCATAATTCTGTTTCCTCTTCGGCTTTCCTTGTTAGGAGTAAGAAATAATTTTCTTTATTTTTAAAACTGAAATGAACATTCTGATCAATTCAAAACTCTGATGAAATGCAGAAGTGACACTGACTGACGTGGATATTGTGATTCCCTGATGCTGATACTGTAGATGTTGCATTGTGCCCAAGACTAGCTTTGCTTAAAAACACCAACCAAACACAGATGCTTGTATGAACATAGAAACAAAAGAACCTACCGTTCTTTGCTGTGGTTATGGCTATTTTGTCTGCCTGTGGAAAAGACGTTCCAGGGTGCTGTCACTCTTTTGAGCAACCACTTTTGGAAAGGATCAAGAGGAAATAAATTCCCTTGCTTTGATGGGTATCCCTTTATTTGGTGGCAATGATAAACAACCCCATTTCCTTCTTACATCAGATGCGGTTTTATAGGTTCAGAACAAGATTTTGATGAAAATATAGAAAAACTGCAACAAAATGAGTGGAGTTGTTTTAGGAATTGTACAGTTGTGATGCAAAGCAGAACATAGTTTCCTTCCTCTCAGCTCCACCTTCAAATTGGCTGCAGGGGATGCTTTGCTTGAGTACGGACTAATCCAATAACTAGCATTGAATGCAAAGGAAGCGCATGTTAAAACTTTTCAGTAATTTCCTCACTGTTAGCTGTGACTTCAGTTCCCAGTCTGTGTGTGGCATGTCAGTATGTTGGCTCATCTACAGTAAGGGGTATAATTTCAAACGCCATAGTCCATTGAATTTTCATAACTAGAATTCGAATTGATTTGTATGTTTCTGATGCAAATATAATATATCCTTTTCTCTTTACACAGATCCTTTTCTCTTTACAGAAGCAATTCATCTGTTTATCTCAAACAGTTCAATTTAATGGTCTTTAACAAAAAGGGCCATCCAGTACTGTAAGCAAATACTTAGCAAAATCATATTTTGGAGAGCCTGTGGAATACAGGTCCTCTTTAAAACATGAACTGAATTATAATGGATGATGACAAGTCCATTCAGCTTTAAGGTGGTGCACTGTAGGTCCAGATGTGGAAGAGAACCAGTGGTGAATCCAGAGTTAAGAATGATTAGTGCCACTGCGATTTTGCTCTATTGTGCTCCTACGAAGGAGGAGTTATGACCACCTTCATAACTTCAGTTTAGTTATTCAAGTTGTCTTCTTCACAATGATACATTCAGTCAAAATAGCGCTTACACAAATATGATGGCAACTGCTTGAAGAGTTCACTCATGTATCCAATGAGATTTGGAATTGCTTCACTGCATTTCTTCGGAGATACTGATTTCTTTAAAATTCAGTTAGCTGGAGGCCGGAAAACAGTATTCTCAGATTCAGACTGTATTGGATCCATGCACTGATAGAAAGTGGGATGTACTGGTATTTGAAGTATGACAACTGGTCGGATCCAGTCCTTGTCAGTGGTAACATCGAATATATTAAGAGCTTAATATTTCCTGACATGCCAAAGACGTGCCCTTTGATATATGTACCCTGTGACCTTACCCAGGTTGCTGTCTGGTGCTTTGTGGTTGACATTAGGGCAATGTGTCCTCGCAGGACGGGAGGATTTTCTGCCGGAGGACAGCCTGCGACTGCGAGAACCCCAGCGCTGATCTCTTCTGCTGCCCGGAGTGCGACACCCGTGTCACCAGCCAGTGCCTCGACCAAACTGGGCACAAGCTCTACCGCAGTGGGGACAACTGGACCTATAGCTGTCAGCAGTGCCGTTGCCTGGTATGGGTAAAGCGTTTTGGAAGGGAGCGAGAATAATCATAAGGATTATGGTTCTTAGCAAAGCATCCCTTGGAGCAGGCTCTTGGCTCTCTCTTTACCTGCTTTTCAGACTGGGAATGATGATAAAGCACTTACAGAGCACCCAAGATCTGAAAGCTACACCATCAGTTTTCTTTACTGCTGAATAAGTAGGTCTAATGAAGAAAATGAAAAGTGTGACAAAAGCTTGGAAACCTTGACACTACATTAGCTTTAGCATTAGTCTACTTCTGAGATCTTTTATAAGGTCGTCTCATCTTTAAGTGACTTTTAAATTTTTTTTCACATGCAATGGATTTGCTTGGAGGAGTTTCAGCTTTTAATTCCATCAGCTGGTGTACCTTTCTTATCAAAACGGACAAAGCAATTTTTCTTTTTTTCATTCAGCAAGTGCTGATAAAATGGAATGCCAGTGCCACGTGGTGAATTAGTAAAAATTAACCAAAAAAGCAAGGATAAAGAAAATTGAAATTACTAGACAAACATGCAAAATGAAGAATGTTTATTTTCTCATTAGGCTCACTGTAGATTATTTCCCTAAAGCTTTAACTTTTGTGCAGATATACTAATTAGAGCAGCAATGAACTTCATTAAAATTATCAGGTTTCCATTTATAGCTGTCTGTAGAACATAGCCTAATATATGGTATTAATCAAGAGGTGTCTGAGCATCAGGAAACAAATTGCATTCAAAACTAAGTTCCTGTTAAAAGGTAATTATCCATAAAGTACAGTAGTAAGTATTGTATTTTGTATTCTCTGAAGGTATTTTTTTTTTAATGTTTGCAAAAGAACAGCAAGAAACATTTGCAGCCAGCAGCAATGGCAAAGATTAGATGTGACATGTTTTACAAGGGCTATTGTGTTTGTGGCTGCAGTTCTTTGCCTAATTTTATGATTGGGTTAACATGCAGAGCTAAAAGACAGCGATGCCCTAAATCGGTGCTACATGTAAGGGTCTGCGCAGCGTGTGATGTTATCAAGGGCTGAAGTGCTTACCCAGTAGCATAATGGACGTTACTGGAGCTCTTCACAGGTTAGGTTTAGACACACAGAGCAATACCCTACAGAAGTAACCCGATGACTCTCTCTTCTCCATGTTTCTATCTACTAAACTGTTGGGTTTTTTTCAAAGCTAAAGAATAAAATAAAATGACTCAGTGGAACATAACTTGCAGTGTTCTAACAATTCCCTTAGGAGTTGACAGTAAAATCAATTTTGGCCGTTGCTAGTTAGATCAATGTTCAGTGCTTCTCGAACCCACTCACCTACACTGTCTCATCCACTCACCCACTCATCTATCTGCAGTGTTAATTTTCTATTTAAACAGTTGCTGTGATCCTGCAGAGATGTCGATGTGACCAGGCGTAGAAAGAGGGCATGAGTCTGCAAGGCAATCACTGCAAAAATTATAGTTTATGGAAAATATTGGAACCCAGTATTGAATGCTGCCTTTAAAAACCCCAGAGAACTGAAGTTCCCCTGCTACGATGGTGACAGTGGTGGTGTTTAGTCAAGAAACAACCAAATGATAGTCTGCCACAATTAGGAAACTTCAGTTCAGTATTCAAACATGCATTTATATAATCAGCCAACCACAGGGCTGTGATCCCTGAAGTTTAGTTCAATTTTGGCAAAATAAAACTTTTCCATTCCACAGGGTGCAAAGTTTCTTGGTAGCTAAAAAATGGCAACGAATTCAATGAGCTTTTCTTCAATTTTTACAGGAAGGAGAGGTGGATTGCTGGCCTCTTTTGTGCCCGAATCTAAGCTGCGAGTACACAGCCATCTCCGAAGGAGAGTGCTGTCCCCGCTGCGTTACTGACCCCTGTCTGGCTGACAACATCACCTACGACATCAGGAAAACCTGTCTAGATGGCTATGGCATCACAAGACTTAGCGGCGCTGTATGGACGATGGTGGGATCTCCTTGTACAACCTGCAAATGCAAGGTACGATGGACAAGGTAGAATGGTAATGGAAATGTGTGTTGCTGCATAAAATCAGGGTCACTTTCTGTCCTTGGAAGCTCACGTTCAGATCTCGGGGTGATAAATGAGACCTGAGGGCAGAAGCCTACAGAAAACCCATGCCTTTTCTGTTTTGCAGGGTGAAAACAGAACAATTCTGTGCTCGTTGAGCACAGATATGTAATATCCTAGTGCAACTTTCAGACGTTCTGTTGGAGAGCCCTTCAGGCATTCTCAGTACGAATCTAGGCTAATATTTAAATAATTGCCTAATGCGAATGTTCGTGAAAATATGTTTTACAGAGCTGGTAAGCTGAGGCAAAAGAAACTAGTCAAAGTTTCATCAGTAAGTAGTCAAGTAGAAATGCATTGCAGCCCAGAGAGGAAGGCACTTGCACAACAGAAGCGGGAAGGGAATGTCACAGTCTCTGTTCCCTGATCTCATCACGATGTATTTAATCCAGTGGCTGTAGTGCAGAATTGCAGTCTGTCTCCCTCGCTCTGTGCAGTGATGATCCCACTGTGTTAATACCAGAATTATGAAAATGTTGGTTTGGGTTATATAAAATGTTCTTCTGTTCACTGTGGGAAACCAAGCTGTTGCTCCAAGGCTTTAAATTATTGAAGGTAGCTTTTCTGCCATTCTTCAGAGTTTTTCCTATTGGTTTGTTTTGGATTAAAAAAAAAAAAAAAAGGAGATAAATTGCTTGCTTGGGGTTTTGGTGGTTGCTGTAGTTTTTATTACATAATACAGTTTTGTAAATGACTGGATGTTGCAGAAATATCTTTAATAACAGATTGAGTTCCAAAGCTGTATGTCGTGTGCGTGTGTCTGTCCCCCTTTGAGATGTCTGCCACGAATCAAGAATCTGAACTACCTGCTTATTTCAGTCAAACAAACAGCCTCCCTGCATGGATCACATCAAAACTCTCTCCATTAACATTCTTGCGTGGGAGAAAAATCCAGTCATCTCCGGAGCCATTGCTGTGGTGTATTTTATTATGGGGACCACTGAGTCTTTCACATCCAGGTTTCTAGTTCAAGTGTAGTTCAGGGCAGTTCAGTGCTCTTTGGCAAAGCCAGCCCCCTCCTAAAGCCACCGCAGTTGAGACCAAAGAGGGCACGTTGGGACGATGGCTTAAGCAGATCTCTGTATGTGGTAGATGTGTCAGAGATGCCTCTGTCTCTGCATTCCACCAACCCCTTTGCTTTTTCTAACTTCTCTGTGGAGGTGATTGATGCCTGTTTGTTTGTCTGTGCAGAATGGGAACGTCTGCTGCTCGGTGGATTTAGAGTGTCTCAACAATAACTGACGTAGTCAGACTGGACTGTACCGGGGGAGGAAAACCGATGAAGTTACACCTGAAATGAAGTCATATGCATTGGCATTTTATACAACAGACAATTACCAAAGTCTCCATATGAGGAAGATGTTTGGGAGTTGCCTTTGGGACCTATCACTATGCTCATCCTTGCTAGCCTTGTCTGGGTGACTTACAGTACAGCGCATAGAAGTCAATGGTTGTTAAAAGTTTTCAGTGTTGTAAATTACACACTTTTCCTGTCAAGACATTTGCTAATATGTTTAAATTATTTCATAGGTAAACTAATGCTGTATTTTTGTTTTAATTTGTGTATTGACAACATGATAGAATTCAGCTCTTCTTCCTTTGGATCTAGATTTTACAAACAAGACAGCCTGTTGTGATTTTGTCCCATGATATCACAGACTTAGTTCCAAGGTCCCTGTCAGATGTATTTATGAAAATATGTATGTATGTACAGTCAAATTGCATAGTAATTATATTTCACAGCTGTCCAATGTTTTAAAGCATTCAAAGGTATGTTTGATTGGACAGAATGGAAGTGATCCAAATAAGTCTGTCTTAAAAATGTATAACATTAAATGCCATGAACTTAATGAAATGGCAAAAAAAAAGCACTTTCTTCTCCAAACAAGCGGAGCAGGAGCAAGACTCCTATAGTGGAAAATGGAACTAAACCCACATTCCACCTTTAATTCAACACATATTCGGGAAAGAATCACCAGTCATTCTCAGTATTATTCTGTCTTGCAAGAGAAACTGCAACTGCTGGAAAAGCGTATAATCCCTCTGGGTTAAAAACAGTCAGAGAGCCTTAAGATGATATAATTTAAATTGCAGAGGTTAGAATTTGCTTTCAGTTGTAACATCATTGATGAGTTCAGATGTTTTCCTTTTTTGTATTTACAGTAATAAAGATGGCTGCCATTCTCAGTTACTGCTGCCATAATGACAAAGTGCAGAAGCACCTGTACCAGTGACATGCGGGACAGGAGACCTTAACACTTGGTAACTTTCACTACCCAATTTAGAGCTTAGAAACAAATTTAGTCTTTTCATATTTTATGGCATTAAAAACCATTTAGTTTTCAATTTACCACGCGCAGTGTTGTTTAGTACCTAAGTTTAGACAGAAATACAAATGAAAACTCTTAGCCCTGTATCGAGGTTAGAGTTTAGATTCTCTTCAGCTAATGTCTATTTCTTTCATGAGGCTGGAAAGTTTATGGCATTAGAACAGGAATATATTTCCACAATGATGGCATCTACAGCTTAAATGTCACCTCTTTAACGTGCTGTTGTGTTTTGTTCTGCTCATTTGTGTAGTGTTTTTTGCTTTTTGTTTACTTAATTAAACACTGAGTATATGGAAAAGAGTGCAGAAATAAGTATAGTGGCTACAGTTTGGAAAGTCTACATTTGTGAGTTTTTCATAGGTTCATGCAGAAAATGTGAAACTGATTAATAAGAATGAAGTGTGACTATACAGTGAAAAAATTAGTCGTCTTTTAAATGAAGTACTATTATGTTTCTTATAAGGGGGAAGTGGCAAAATGATATAAAAATTAATTGCAATCATTCAGAAAACTTTATTCCCGTTTTTTTAAACAGGATTTGTTTTATCTAACAGGTTTGTGTGGTAAAGTTAAATTTATTTTCTTAAAATGCCCCATCATTTTCAGCTACTAATGTATTGACTATATTTGCATTGCCCTGATGATTGTATAATAAGGGAAACAGTTGTGTTTTATATGATACTCAAAGGATGTTTGTAAATCATAATGTCAGCTCATTTTGTATATCACATTGTAAAACCCAATGGTAATTCAGTTGGATGAGATATCCAGTGGGCTGAGATATAAAGGGGAATGATTTAAAACTTGTGGGCATCTAAATAAACTCCTATGTACAGATTGCTTTCCCTTAGTTTTATTAGCAGAGTCTTAAACCACTAATCACTGTCCTTTCCAGACGTGAACTCGTGATGTTGCTAAGAGGAGAAAGTGTTTGCCCAGAGATGTAGCGTCGGAGTTGTAAGAAATACTTCATTTATACTCACTCGAACAGAAACATATATTCCAGTCTGTCCTATACGCCAATTTCTGAAGCACTCTGGATGGGGTTAAAGACAGTGCAGGGTCTGAAAATCATTCTTTTTCCATTTCCCTTGTAGTAATGAGGCCCTTTCCTGAGAAGTTTTCTGGAAGCTCCAGTCTTTGGTAGGATCACATTCAGCAGGAGCACAGAAGTTCACGTTTTTCCACCGCACAGACCAATTTTCTTCCACAACTCAAATGCAGATGAATTCAGTAAAACCCTTTCAGAATGTTTTACACAGCATTATGTGTCATTATCTCCAGAGTGATACAGCTTGAACTGTTTACACAAAGTCAAAATATTGACACAGACCTGTTTGTTTATGTTGCATTTTAAGCAGTTACCCTGACTGTGATGAACTTTTCCTTATGAAGCAATTTGATCACTAGTCACATCACATTTACCTTCAGAGCACTCAGAAGCCACAGCCCCAGCTCAAAGAGCACATTGAGGAGGAAAATATAATTCACTGTGTTCCTCTGTGACCAAGGTAAGAACTTTCAAAACCCCTTTCTTGATGAAATTCCCTATAAACCTATGGGCACTACAGTGAAAATGCTGAAAAAAATAGTAAATGTATTAATTTCTGAAAAACCTCCTCTTTGTTAGTTCTGAGCCTTCTCTCGGCTCAGAAGGTAAGAACAATAGAATTTATGTGAGGAGAACTACCAGTGTAACTCCTGTGAAAAAAAACTTGCTATTAGTTAAGGCACTCGGTCAAAACTCACAGTATAGCCGATGGAATTTTTTTGCTGTTTCTACTTATTTATTCTGTAAGAAAATATTTTCTTTGCATGTAATGCTTTGGATGACAAGAAATAAATGAGTGAGAAACAGAAAATGAAAATTCCAGCTCTGGTAAAATGTCTTTGCCTCCTCTTTTTGGCAAAAAGCTGAGCCTCTATGTGATAAACCTGAACGTTGTATTCTGTCTTGTGAGGAAAGCAGCTTCTCAGTTCAGTTCCCTGTGTATTTGCAAACCCACCTACTGAAATAAAGCAAGTGCAAGTGTGCCTTTATAGTGGCTCCCAGGGTCATGGACCACACTGAGCCGTGCTAGTCAATATTAAAGGCCAAAGAATCATAGAAGCATTTGGGTTGGAAAGGGACCTTAAAGATCATCAAGTTCCAACCCCCCTGCCGTGGGCAGGAAAATAAATAAAAAAGGTGGTGGTGGGGGGAAATCCAAACTGTTCCCCACGAATAATACCTGCCTAATTCACAGGAATGTGTGGGAGATTATTATTGGTGTCTGTATTGCCTCAGAGACTTAAATAACAACTGTCTTCCAGTAACATCTCTTCTCCCAAGAGCTGTCAGTGAGTTTTCAGGTATAACTGTGTACAACATTTAATTAGTAACATTTTTTCAATCAGATTGCAATGACAAACAATATAATCTGTTTAGGTTTTTTTTTTTTCCCTGTAGTAGACAATAATGTTTTACAAAACAAAAGGTAAAGTGTCAGAAGTGATTACACAAATGCTGAGGTAGATTGTAATAGAATTAAATCATAACTCCTACAAGCAATATGAATGTCTCACATCTAGTGGTACTTACATAATCATCATTAATGAAGGGATTTCAAAAGGGCCCCATGATACAGTTTGATGTAAAATTTTAAGTGAGTGTTGTGATAGGACATAATTGTTTGAGGAACATATTCTGCCATCAGAAATATGTACCTGCCAACAAGCTACTCTTCCTCCTAACATAGATCTTTGGTGCTCATTGAAATCTAAACTGCTGTAAGGAAGACTCATGGGGGTATAAATTTTAAAAAAAAAAGGTTTTTAAAATATAATATTCAACCATGCTTCATATTCAGCTCTTCTCTCTTCCTGGTAGAAATCAGCAATAATTCTGTTTCAGCTGGTCACCTAACAGAGAAAGGTGTTAGTGAATTGCTAGTATTGTTTGTAATCTGCAAATATTTCTTGCAGGTGTTAAGGAATTATTTCTTGCTACTAGCTGCCAGGGAACAGTCCTGCATACACAGGTTTTAGATATGTCTGAGAAGGGTGTATATCAGTAAGGTATTTAAAAGGATTTTTTTAATGAAACCATCACCAGGAGATTCACAACACATGGGCACATGATGTCAAAAAACCCCATGGGCCAGTCAAAAAAAAAAAAATAAATGGGAGGGGGAGCTGAAACCATGTATGTGTCATTTAAATTCTTTAGTGTTGCTTAAGCTGCGCGGTGTGCAGGATGCACTGAATTTTGATGAGTGGATTTCTGGCTGGGAACCAAAACTCTGCTTCAGCAGTACCTCACACTTGAATTATTTTTCTTCCTAAATTTGAACGTGAGATTGTTTTATTTAAGCGGCTTGATCGGAATTGAGCGGTGTTTGGAAGCAAGCCTTATCGTGTTCTCTTGGAGATCGAAGGAGCTACAGCAGGATCTGGAGCAACTCAGGCTTCGTTCTCGAATGTGCCTCTACCCTGACGGGATGAGACTGCCTTGGGAAAAGGCAGGGAGTCACCTCATCGGCTCCCCGTGTGTTTGGGGGGAGTACTGTGGTTACAGCCAGGGGTTTTACAGGGTTGGGATAGTATCGACCCTGGATACTATAGCTACACAGACCCTCTGAGAGTGGCTTTTGGATGCCAGTCTCTGTTCTGTAGCGTCTTTCAAACGCCTCGTCGTGTCATCCCTACACCATAACATATTGTCTGCCCCAAAGCTCTAAATTCTTGAATGCCTGTGTGGTTATATGTGTACACGTGTAGATCCACCGAGCACTTCAGTGAAGACCAGCATAGAGGTTCTGCAGCAGATCACACCGTCACTTAGACACAAAGCAGAGACCTGGAGCTTATCGTGAAATCAAACCAGGGTTGAAAAACCCTGTTTTCTGATAATGCAGGTGATAGATTGCTGTTTGATTAAATCTAATTTTTCTGTCACAAGAATTGCAAATGTACTTGATTTAATCCAGTGCTTCTTCATACTCTCTTTGATGGTTTCCCTTTTCCTTCAGTATTAAATATGCAGATTTGGCTTCCTATCTGAATATTATGCAAAATCCTCATCCGGGTGCTAGAATGTGTGGGCTTTGCTGCTGCTGTCCCTCTAGACTCGAAGTAGGCATTTCTTAACTCAGTGTCTGTGAAGTTAGAATCAGAGAATCACTAAGTATGTTCAGGAAAACATAAAGGGTAAACTCTTACCTGTTCAGATAAGGGTTAAGGAAAACCAAATATGTATTTTAAAAGTACATTTGCAGCTGTAGAGGTGATTTTTCAGCTGATCACAGGTTTGGCCATTTATTCACATTTGTATTAAATCATTAGCTGATTAGTTCACTCTTTTTCCATGTGTTTATTATGTGATTTGCAGAGTAGAAGACAACTTTGAGAACTAGGTAACTGCTGCATGAAGTCATCTCGATGAATAGGTTTTCATGCAAAAATAGTATTTGTTAGAAACTACCATGGAAATACCACTGGAGCTTTGCCAAAATCAGAAACAAATATCTGATGAGGTCCTGTACAATGTGCTTTTGCCACTTTTTTTTTTTTTTTTTAATACTGACACAGCAGTGTCAGCACTGGCAGCAGTCACATGTTGTTACTTCTTAATAGGTGAAGCAGAGCAGAGCAATAAGCTTGATACTTCCTCCTCTTTCCACTCTCCACCACATTCAGGAAAGTCTTCAGAAGATACCTTTCTGCTGGTGCCTTGGATGCTTAAGGAGGAGCTTCCCAGGACTGGATGGAGGAGGATCTAGGACTGCATGGAAAGGTTGGAAGTAATTAAATGCCTAAGAAAGAGATCCTTACCTTAGTGGGCTAATTAGTGATGTCAACAGGTATTACTAAACTGAATCTGAATTCTACTTAAAAGAAAATGAAAAGTGACTGTTCCTTTCTTTACAGTTTATTTCTCACTTTTCTAGAGTGTTTTGCTGATCTCTTAGGCCTTCTCATGGCTACAGTCTTAGAACCCAAAGAGGGACTGAGCAGGTGAACGTGAAAACTAAACAAAAGAAGTATTTGTTATCATGCCTATAGTAAATAGAAATTTGGAATATTTTTTTTCATTCAAATGTCACTTTTTAAAATAATAGTCGTAACTATAATTAATGTGTAGTCTGGACCTCAGTCTCTAAAACCTGTTATTATTAAAACAAGCCAGATAAATCAGTTACCTAACTTGCAGTTGTAGCACGCCCCTCCCCTTTTGTTTTTTTAATGACCTGTCATTTAGGTACTTATTCTCTCAGGGAAGAAGGGAACTATATCTCTGCCATTTGAAAGGATGACTCCAGACTGTCCCTGAGCATGGTCTGTTCTGTGTCCTTTCTGCCTGGAGCTCTCAGAACTCCCTCAGCAGTATCTGAAAATGCACTTGGTAACCAAACCCACTGCTGTGTCTGGAGCCAAGTCGATAGACACCTAGAAGGGAGGATAAGTGAGCCTGTAATTGATAGGAGTCCCCCATCAGTCCTTAACAAGTCTTCGGGCATTACCAGAAAATATTTAGGGTCGTGCAGGATGGTGTAAATCACAAACGTTGGCTGCAGTTCTGTATGCCTGCAAAGTTCAGAGGCATTAAGCTGAAGGTTTTCATTGACTAAGTATTGCTTAGCATGAAAGTTCAAAGCTATTTCTCTTCTCGAATTAAAGCATTATTGTAAGCTATACAGGATTACGGAGTGCACATATATGTCCTCTACAATTGGGGGAAAAAAAGAAATTATCCTTGATGACCTTTTCAACTCTTAGTAGCCATTTCATTCTGTGTCACCTGTCAATGTTTGAGATATTATTTACAGAGCAAGCTTGTCCAGTGTAAGTAATACTATTTCAAGTGAAAATAGATGTTTGCCGTCTATTTCAGGTGAGCTGATCTGCTATGAGGGTAGCAACGGGAAATGTCGGTCCCTCGTGTTCAAAAGTTATACCCCAGCTGTGCTAAAATTAAGGATTAAGCTGTGTTTTGAAAATAGACGTTTTTCAGTGATCCGAGGATTTGGGTGCTGAACTTGTATCGTTACTGTTGGTGGGACTCCAGCCTGCCCTGGGCCACAGAGGCCACTGCAAGGATAGATGCCCAAGCAGCTAAAACACCTGTAGTGAGTGGGCAGAGCAGAAGAGCCGGGTGTCTGGCGTGTGCCCTCCCCTGCCTGTCAGCAGGGTAAGCTGCAGAGACCCCGGGCTTCAGGGGCAGACTGAGCTGGGGGACCCAGGAGCCCAGCTGCCCCCCACAGAAGGCAGCGTTTGGGCAACTTCAGGAGGGGCCATGGTCCAGTTGCTGGTGTCAAAGATTGGTGTTTCTGGACCAGGCCAAGCTCAGTGTGCCACGGCTGAATGTGCATCTGAGCCTTCGTTGAAAATAATGGGCTAGAGATACCTAACCCCCTCTGTGGGAGCCTGAGAGCTTTTGGGAGGCAGCTGACGCTGGAGAGGGGTCTGTCTTTGGACAGGAGTGAAACATGGTGCTTTTGCTGACCTGCTTTCCTTTCAGTGTTTGTGCTCTGAATTTATGCCAAAAGGTGACCAACTCTTCTGCCTAAGTGTAAGCAAATAAAAACCCCATAACTTTGAGGAAAGACCATCCTACCAAAACCCCCCAGAAAATAAGAAAGAGAGCCTAAGGAGAAACACAGTAAATCTTTGTCACTGAGTAGACAAATACAAAATTGCATTTAGCAATTATAGTTCATGATGGGAATGCCATAGTAGCAGTGCCAAATTCATAGTACTAGCTTTAATGCAGAAAAAGTAGTCTTCTAACACCATGCCAGCAAGTTGTGGTGTGGTCTAACTGTGCACTATGGGATGTCATAAAAGTGCACGCAGAAAGCATTTTCAACTCGGAACCAAAAAAGTATCATTCAACAGGTGTAATCGAAGTGAAATAAATTGATCAGCAAAACAGTAAATTTAAAAAAATTTTTAATGTGTGATTGGCCTGGGTGATTATCAGATCTTAATTTTTTAAAGATCAATGATTTGTGACAGCTTAAAGAGAAGAGTTTTAGGACCCTGAATGAAGTTGCTCAGAGAGTTCAGAGGTGGACAAAAGAATTGGAGAATAGTATAGTAAAAAAGATCCTGGTTAATGGAGTTTTCTTTCTATATGGGGTGATATTTTGAGTGCATCCTCAGCAAGTTTGCCAATGACACCAAGCTGTGTGGCATGGTCATCACACTGGAGGGAAAGGATGCTATCCAGAGGGACCTGGAGAGGCTTGAGAGGTGGGCCCATGCGGACCTCATGAAATTCAGTGCAAGGTCCACCCACAGGTTGGGTGGAGAATTAATTGCGAGCAGCCCTGAGGAGAAGGACTTGGGAGTGCTCGTGGATGAGAAGCTCAGCATGAGCTGGCAATGTGCACTTGCAACCCAGAAAGCTAAGCACATCCTGGGCTGAACTGAAAGAAGCATGGCCAGTGGGTCAAGGGAGGTGATTCTGCCCCTCTGTGCTGCTCTGGTGAGACTCCACCTCCAGTGCTGCATCCAGCTCTGGAGTCCTTAGTACAGGAAGGACATGGACCTGTTGGAATGGGTCTGGTGCAGGGCCATAAAGGTGATCAGAGGGCTAGAGCACCTCTGCTATGAGGACAGCTTGAGAGAATTGGAGGGGGACATTCTGAGTTAGGAAGCAAAGTATTGGGCCTAAATTATGTTTGAAATAAGAAGTGCGTGATAAATTATAGAACCATATGGTTGAATAACCTGGCAGTATTTAAGAGATGGACAGACATAGTCTATATAGAGCTATGGTTTAGTGATGGTGTTTGTCAGTGTTGGGTTGATGGTTGGACTAGATCATCTGAAAGGTCCCTTCCAACCTTGGCAATTCTGTGATTCTCAGACCAGGCTGGATGGGGCTTTGAGCAACCTGGCCTAGTGGGAGGTGTCCCTGCCCAGGGCAGGGGGGTTGGAACTCGATGATCTTTTCTCGATGTCCCTTCCAGCCCAGACCATTCTGTGATTCTATGTTCGGTAATCAAGGTAAAAGAAATCATTATGTCAAAGCTGGCAAATGAAAGGAAGAGAACCAAAAGGAAGATAAAGCATTGTGTCAAAGTGAGCAGTAAATCCAGGATGAGATGTGTGTTTCTTATACAACATGAGAGTACTGCCTCTAGCAAAAAATAACTGGTTTATTAAGCTCAGGCTAGTACCAGATGCAAAGAGGTAATAATTCACAAACTGGAAAGCCATTATCCAATATGTAATGGGACATCTCTGAATATTCTAGGTTACAAACATTCTTTTGGCTTTCTGCTAGAGAGAAGTGGAGCTGAAATCAAGCAAATAAAACTAATGTTACTTAATGTTGGAAATATGTCACTGGGCAGTTTAAATTGCAAGAGGAGTATGCAAGAGACACACATGAGTTGAAGAGCCAGGTAATATAAACACAGGCAATGATGCTTTTAGCAAAGACAAATGAATTCATGAAACCGGTGACACTAAATGTGGAAGTGATTTATAGGAAGGACTCCTAAGCCAAGGAAACCAAAAAAGTAGTCCAAAGAAGTCAATACACTAAGAGATTATTAATATTTTTTTCTTTGTCTTTAGAATCTGGGCAGTCGAGGTTTGAAACTGCTTCAGCCTTCTATGCTGTGGTTATATTCAGAAATAAATCCAGACAACACCTGCTGGCTGGGTTGTGGGAAATGGCCACCAACCCTGGCCACCGGGAGAAGGTCCAAGTGCAGGAATGTGGGTCTTGGAGCTGCAGCTTCCCTGTGCCAGGGAGGATGCGCTGGAAGGAGGCTGGAGCAAGGTGTTTCTGTGTTTTAATTTAGATGTGTGGGCAGAATTATTTACAGCAGATAAGAGGGAAAAAAAACTCTGTTGTTTTTATAAGATGAATGGAGTCTGAGGTTTAGCTGCCTGGGACAAATGTGGTGAGAGTCAGGCTGGTGCCGGGGCAGGGGGACGGGAAGGCAGAGCGATCAGCCAGCAGCCTGGCATTTCCTAGCTGCCTGCCTGGAATTGTAAAGGCAAGATTTATTGTCGAAGCAAAGGGCTGTGAGTAAAATAGAGCAGGACTGGGATCCTGAGTCTCTACATTGCTCATGTCTTTCTGACGAGCAGTCAACTCGCTGAGGAAACCAATGACTCTGTTGGCAGCTTAGAAGTGATTACTGGAGCCTTGAAGCTTTGTAAACCTCCAAATTAAGTTCTGCTTGCAGTTCTGCCTTCCTCATTCCACATCCCCAAATTTATCCCTGGAAGAATATTTCTAAAATACTCTATGGCGTGCCTGAGACTTTACAATGACTTTACAGTTCTTCCCAAGTTGTTCTCGGAGGTTAGATATTTAACGAAACGGTATCTTAAAATGAGTCCTGAGATCCGTGCATAGTTAGTGAAGAGTGGTGGATACCTTTGAGGAGCTCTGCAAGGATCCTGGGTGCCTAAATTGAGGCACCCAGGTGAGCTGAGTGGTCACCTCTGGACAGAGCCGTGCAGAGAGGGGACTCTTTGGGGCAAGGTGCCCTCAGCTGCACGCCTTGGGTCTTCTCCGATCAGATGATAAATGATAATCACAACATTTCCATGAAGGCTCTACTAATGTAATATATCATATAATCACAGACTCTGAGTTTGAAAGGTAAATATTTGGTAGTCAGGGTTCACAGGGAGTTACAATTTAACTCTTCCTGCAGAATTTCTGTATAACGTAGCCATTTCACTTACTTAAGTGGTCAGGCAATTAGAAAGCTTGTCATACAACATTGTCTTAGAGTTTATAGAAGAAATTGTTAGTATGGTAGTAAAGGCTTCGCTACAGCAGAGCATGCTTTGCAATGATAGAAGCAGATGGTTTACAAAGTTACTGAATAAGAACTGATTATTGATTTTCCATCCTCTAACAACATCAGTGTCGAGTGATAATGTACTGTACTGCTTGTTACAGAGTAAATAGCCATTTTTATATGACTTGCTTTATTGTAAATTGGCTACTAGCAGGGAAAGTAAAATATATGGCTGTCTAATATCTTGAAGCAGTAAACAAATTGCACATGGGGAACATCAGTGAAGCACTGCAGAACACTTGCTGATATTTATAACTTCTGCCTCTGTCAAAAAACTCCAAATCAAAAGTTCATAGTTCTCCTAATACCAGGCGTAGTCAGAACCCCGTTGTTTTACCATTCACTTTCAATACATACAGTTAGTTTAGCAAAATACTAAATGTGTTCTATTTTAGCAGAATGCAAGAGGTCACAGGATTTTTAGCAGCCACCAAGCATACAGTGAAGTATAAGGTTCAGTGTTGTTTCCCTGCTGAATTTATTCTCCTGGCTTGAAGAAAAGAAAATTCTAGAAGGTTAAAAGTGCAGCTAGAAGCAGGAATGATATTGTAATTCAAGGTGACTGTGTAGCATGTTTAAATAAACATGCAGTAAATATTTTGCCTCTTGTATTCTGGTAGTCTTTAATAGCTGCTTAGTTTGGGCTGGAGGAAGGGAGACCATTATCTCTTGACAAGGCTGTTTTCACTCAAGCTATTGTTCTTCTAAGAAAACAGACTTCTTGCAAGTCAGTGCCATACACCTGCCAGAAGTTACGCACCCAAACTGCAGCGGGCATGGGAACGTTAATAGGTTTGTAACTATCAATTTAATTCAGTTTTTGATCATTGCCTCTTTTGCAGGTTAGGCTCTCAGGATGCTGATCCAGTCCAGCCAGCCTGGGAGCCAACTTGTTGCCCGGTGTTATCCCAGTGCTGCGGTATGGTGTGGGGAGCGGCGCACTCTGGTAGGTGGTGATGGTGGTGGTGATTCAGTAGCAGAGAACTAGGTCCATCACTGGTCTACCCTGCTTTCCCCTCTGCTCCAGCCTGTGAAGCCCCCAAAAGGCATCCCCAGATGTGGCTCCTACATCCGAGAGGTAAATGGCTTGTTCTGCTTGGTACAGGCATTTAAAGGGTTAATGTGGCACTGAGTAAATAGTGGGGAGAAGCGAAAAAAAATGGTTTTGCACAAGAAGAAAGGATCTGTCTTTTCACTATACTAATCTAGGCTGAGGACCCAGGGTCTTTTGTCTTGCTGTATGATTTCTTCTCTAGTTTTTAAATATAGTGTTTTTATTTACAGCTAGGAAGCTCAGGAAGGCACAGTAACCTGTCTTCTACTCACGTGCCAAAGTGAATACATACAACTTATTAGGAAATAATATACTTACTGATTAGGTAATAACATGGCAAGGCAAATAAATGATTTTATGACAAATTTAAACAGCAGTGGATTAAAGTTCAGGAGGTCTGAGGATTAAGAAAAAGGACTTCATCTGGTCAAGGTAGATAGTGGCCATTAAACTGTCCTGTGGGAGATTTGCTGAGTCTGGAATAATAGGAAGTGTTTGTGTGTGTATGAATCGCCATACCTTGTTTTTCTTAATCAAATGGAGGCTCAAGCAATTCCTATATTGTGCCTTCCTCCTTCCCTGCCTCACTCCGTTCCCCCCCCCCTCCTCCCCCCCCCGCCATTGGCTTCCTTTATTCTGTTTATGGGTTTATAAGTGGGAAATAGAACTTAATTGACTGCTTATGCTATATTTAAAATGGTGACATACCTAAATCCAATTATGCAGGGGAAGATAATGGATGCCACCTCATCAGTAAGGTGCGTTGCCATCAGCGATGTCCATCCCGTTTTTCTTTCTTTGCATTTTCTACAGCAGGGGAGGGGAAAATTATTCCATAATAAATACTGTAAAAATACTTTGTGCATAAACCCATCTCTCCCTGTTGTTATAAATTTGGAGTGCTCAAGCTTATAGAAGATCTGGTTGTGCTAATTAGAATGCTGCAGCAAAACCTTCCCTACTACTGGTATGTCACTGATAAATCCCAATGAATTTTTTTTTTATAAAGGTGTTGATTCATTTCTTGAGTGCATCTTTTTTAAGCCATGCAATTTTTTGGAAGTGCACTGGGATTTCTTTAGAAGCACATCTTGACTTTTAATAAATATATCAAAAGTGCTTTAAAATATATCACAGCTAATTTTGCTCTCCCATAAATCCATCACTTTTTATTGCCTTTTAACTAACTCACGTTTTTCCAGGTTGGGGAGGAAATGATTCGGATCTCTCAAAGGTATGTTTGTCTTTCAATTTTCCTGGCTGTCAATATTTCGGGAGAAAAAATACCCAGAAAAAATCAACCTTAAAGGAAAGAAGGACAGAAATGTGTTCCCTTATGACACCCGAGCTAACTGGAGTATAATAATCCTAAAGATCCCAGGTGACAGAATGGAATGACAGAACTGGAGCCGCCTGTAAGGGCACCATGGCAATTTAGGAATTCGATTTCATGTGTCTGGCTGGTTCCTGAGATGAGAGGTCCAGGACTAAAACCCAGCTCTGGCAAACATTGGGAGGTAACCTGGGGTTTGTGTGCAGATCAGCCTCTTGCATTTCTGCTGTTGCCTGGGGGCTCCTCAGCGCTGTTTGCGGAGGAAGAGAAATACTTGCAATTCCAACTCGGATGCTTGGACCTTTAATGGCATTCAGTTAATGCTTAGTAATTAAGATACGATTTGTAAAAATCATCCTGTTGCTTAATCCTCTTCAGTGCCAAGGGTTATTAGGTAGGGATTGCAAACAAGATGAGAAATTGGGACATTTATAGGTTGTGGACTGAATGGGAAAATATTCAAGTGGCTTAAAAAAAATCTTGAAGTTGTTGGATTTTTTAAACCTGTGGTAAATTTTGGATTATTAAAACAAATATCATAAAAAAATTAAGACGACCTCTAGCTCAGCAGTCCTGTCATTTAATAATCCAGGAGTTAATGTAGTAGTAGTTAATGTTCTGCTTCTGCACCTAGAAATGTGTAAGTCTATGGGGCCTGATGGGATTCACCCAAGAGTACTCAGAGAGCTGGTGGGAGAGCTCACTAAACCTCTCTCCATCATTTATCAACGATCCTGGTCAACAGGGGAGGTACCAGATGACTGGAGGGTGGCTAATGTGACGTCCATCTACAAGAAGGGCCGAAAAGAGGATCCAGGGAACTGCAGGCCTGTCAGCCTGTCCTGGGTACCAGGAAAGATCATGGAGAGCATCATCTTGAGTGAGCTCTCACGGCAAGTGCAGGGTAGGCCAAGGGATCAGGGCCAGCCAGCATGGGTTTATGAAAGGGAGGTCTTGCTTAACCAACCTGTTCTCTTTCTATTACCATGTGACCCACCTTCTGGATGGGGGAAGGCTGTGGACATTGTCTGCCTGGACTTTGGTAAGGCCTTTGACAGTGTCCCCCCCAGTGTTCTCGTGGAGAAGCTGGCAAATCGTGGCATAGGCAAGTGGACTCTTCACTGGGTAAAAAACTGGCTGGATGGCCGTGCCCAGAGACTTGGATTAATGGGGTGAAATCTTGTTGTTCACCAGTGGTGTCCCTCAGAGCTCAGTTTTGGGGCCAGTCTTGTTTAATATCTTTATCGATGATCTGGCCGAGGGGATGGAGTGCCCCCTCAGTCAGTGGGCAGAGGACACCGAGTTGGGTGGGAGTGTGGCCCTG
>JAOQGL010000040.1:61755984-61776315 GCA_027564165.1 Gallinago nigripennis | reverse complement strand
GACCTATAGTAACCCCTTTGACCTATAGTAACCCCTGAAGTGAAATTTTTCGGCGAATTTGACCTATAGTAACCCCTGAAGTGAAATTTTTCGGTGAATTTGACCTCTAGTAACCCCTTTGACTGATAGTAACCCCTTTGACCGATAGTAACCCCTGAAGTGAAATTTTCAGTGAATTTGACCTCTAGTAACCCCACATGCTATTTGATGACCTCTAGTAACCCCACATGCTAATTGGGGACCTCCAGTAACCCCACGTCCTAATCCATGACCTCAAGTCCACAGGGTCCCTGGAAGTTCCTTGGGGACCACGAGTTCATGGCACCCACCACGTCCATCTTCTGGGCTGAGAAGGCAGAAGGACCCCCTCCAGCCCTGCCCCTCTCCCCCCCCCCCGCCGCAGCGGTCAGTGAAAGGGAAACGTCTCACACGGGCATCAGTCCTTCTTTATTTCGGGAGGGAAGGGGAAGAGGCGCCGCCTTTTATTCAGAGAAGTGTCCTGAGGGAGGCAGGGAGCACCTTCCAGCTGTGCCACCTCCCAACGGTCCTGCTCCCTGGAGAGCTCTGGTGTCACCCAGCCCACCACCCCTTGCCCCGGCTCCCTTCTTCTCTGGGCCTCTGGGAACACGTAGCTTGAGTCCGCTCCGCTCCTTGTTGGTCACTTGCTGGTTTTGGCTGCTAAAACCGTGTAATGGCACCTCACTTACTGCTTTCTAAGAGAAAGCCACAAAGAGATTCCATCTCCTGGTACCCACGTGCGTTGCTGGAGGAGCAGCAACATCTGCTTGGAGACTCTGCTTGTCACAAACACTTGTTCCCCCTCTGGCAGACCCTGCAAATTCTTTAAAGCTGGATTCATCTTTGCTTCAAGTATTTTGAGATGAATTGCATCAGCTTTCATTAAAAAAAAAAAAAAAGGAAACAAACCAAAAAATCAACAATTTCCTCCCCCCCTCCCATCCCCAAAGAGTGAAGTGAAAAAAAGACCAGAATGGAAATTATTCTAAGAGGGAGGAGGGAGGTTGGATACAGGGAAGAAAATCAGATAATGCGAGGTCCAGACGTTCAGCTCCAAATACCCAGGCTTTGAAGAGCACAAACTAAAGCCCAAAAAGCTTCCCTGCTCTCCCCTCCTTGCTCTCCTGTGAGCCACAGCTGGGGGAGTTACTCAGAGCACGGAGATGACAAAACCCCAAGGCCCGAGAGGACCCAACTTCTTTCCAGGTACCAAAATATGGATGAAGATCCTTCTGTTTTGTGTTAACCTGTGGAAAAACCAGAAGAAGACCATAAGCATCCAGTCACGGGGCAGCGTAGAGCAGGCAGGGGGCAGGGCCCACCCCACCCCATCCAAAGCTGAACAGAGGCACCACTTTATTAAAGGCGACCTATAGCGCTGCAGCGCTGCTTAATTGCCTTGTGTTTTCAGGAGAAATCCAAACCTCTAATAGCTTGAATTTGTGCCCTTATTGGAGGCAGACTAAGTTCTTACACTTTCAAAGCAGGCTGTGAAATTTCTGACAGAGAGGAAGGGGTGTTGTCAGACCTGCTGAAGCCATCAAGGAAAGCTGAAGGCCATCCTTCTGCTTTGGGCATTTGTCAATGCAACAGGGTCACAAGGACCAAAATGCAGTTCTTTCCCCTTAATGTGTTTTTCCTTTCACCACGGGATAAGGCCCTTTGTTCTAGAAAGGACCTCTCACGCAAACTGAAAAGAGGCCGGTTACCTGTGGCAACTTCATGCCATCACAGTATAGTATTTATGGTACAGCATTGGTGCTATAGGTGATACAGCCTTCGAAAAGTTGAAAAACCAAGTAAGATTTCTATGAAAAATTGTACAACCCTTGCTTTAGGTTTTGCCAGCATTTTTAGGAAATCACTGAATTTCTAAATAAAATTTAAAAAGTAATGTTTTAAATATTTAGTTCATATAGACTTCCATCTTCTCCCAGTAGTTCAGAAACCGTGTCTACGTACGGGCAGGGGGGAGTCCCATCTATCCACAGGAGCTGCATCCTCCAGGACTGACAGGCCTCTGCCCCCCTGTTCAGGGGAAGGCTTCAGAATACAAGGAAGCACAAGCTGGGTCTTCCTCCCGTTTCCCTTTCTGCCTGGCAACATGGATCAGCGTTGTCCATCCCACGGGAGCACAGCACCTCACAATGAAAATCACACGGGGAATCTGAAAAGCAACAATTTTGGCTCCATGTTAAAAGATTTCTTGAAATTTCAAGGAAATTAAGGCTGAACTTTGCTAATGATGACTTACGCATTGTAAACATAAAGAATTCCTAAATGATATGAGAAAAAATAAGCACCAATACAGTATTCTTCTCACGGCAATGAGGTACAATATTCTTATATAAAGGTCAGCCCGTTGGTTCAGTGGTGTCAAGTACCTCAGAAATGCATGAACCAAGCACATCTCTCAATAAAAATCAGGCACCTGAATCGAGTCCTGTTGACAGCAGATAGCTCCGTCAGCACGTGAAGTGAGGTCAAAGCTGACAGAGGGGCAACCATGACTCTATTCGCCTCCTCCACGCGTTTAAAAGATCACCACATTTCCACTTCATCACATTTAAAATATGAACAAATTTCACAAATTAGACTGAAATCCATAAGCAATTAAAAAAAAAAAAAAAGTGAGTCAAACACCATTATCACTGTATTAGAAAACTGGGTTGGAGTATCAGTGCTCTGGTAACACAGCAAAAATTGGTCCTGTAATTGCCACAGGACAGATAGCTGGGAAGGAAAATAATGAAGTTGCCCAGGGTGAATTTGAAGCGGTGAAGTCTTTTAACTAAAGACAAAATAATTGGAAAGTTTTAGCTAAGAAATAATGGGAAAATGAACAGAAGACTACCGTAGAAATAGCTCGTGTAGGCTTAGATAAAAAATAGAGCAATTGAGACTTGAAGACAGCACTGGCAGTGATTAGAAAAGTAGAGACAGAAAATTAGAGAAAATGACAAAACGTTATGCATAGATGCCGCCTCTTTTAAGTGATCACTTTCTACAGAGTTGTTCAGAAAGTAAGGTGTGAGTTGAGAAAAAGGGTGACAAACTGAGACTGCACCACTGCAGAGGCAATCCTCCCTGAACGAAGAGTCAATGGTCTCTGGGTTAGTGGTTTCCTGTGGTGCTGGGGTACCCGCACTGGTCTGTTCCTCCATCTGTCAGAACGTGGGCAGCCATGGAGACACGTGCCCAGTGTGCCCAGGCCCTGAGTGGGGCTTAACACGTGTATGTATGGAAACAGCTCACACAGATTTCAACACCAAACTCATGTGAGCGCTATAACCCATGTGGCTTGGCCAGAGTCCCAGCTGATAACAGAGGGGTTTGGGCACAGCCCTTGTGCCTGGCTCAGTTTCACCCAGCCTGAGATCTGAGCGGGATGCAAAGGTGGCTTCTTTCTCTCTGTAAGCATTCCTTAGTGAGTATATCACAGCATCATACAATGCTTTGGGTTGGAAGGGACCTTAAAGACCATAGAGTTCCAACCCCCCTGCCCTGGGCAGGGACACCTCCCATCAGACCAGGTTGCTCAAAGCTCCATCCAGCCTGGCCTGGAACACCTTCAGGGATGGGGAATCCACAACTTCTCTGGGCAAAGAATTTCTCCCTAATATTTGATCTAAATCTCCCCTCTTTCAGTTTAAAACTGTTACTCCACATCCTATGGCTCCACTCCCTGATAAGAGAGTCCCTCCCCATCACCCCTGGAAGGGGCTATAAGGTCTCCCTGCAGCCTTCTCTTCCCCAGGCTGAACAACCCCAACTTTCTCAGCCGTCTTCAAAGCAGAGGTGCTCCAGCCCCCTAATCATCTTTGTGGTCCTTCTCTGGACCCATTCCAACAGATCCATGCTCTTCCTGTGCTGAGGGTATCATCACCTGCTGTAAGAGAAAAAGAGCTTCAGAGATTCCCTGTTCTTTGCTTCCTAGGGTGCTGTTCAGCACGGTGGGAAGATGCTCCAGACACCCTGTTTCTGGGTACCCTTCACCAGTAAGAATGAAGTGGCCTGAGGCTGTAGCTCTGTCCTGTACCTCCCCCGGATATTACTATTACATTTTCATATACTAACTCTATTTTCAGTTTTGCAGTCCTGCTAGGAGTGGCGTGGCTGTGCGTGCAGCAGGGGAAGACACCAGAGTCTCTGCCTTCAGCAGAATAACCCGGGTAAACTCCCACAGACTGCTGTTTTGCTGAAGCTGCTACTAAAGTATATCAGAGAGGAGAAAAAACCCCACCTTGTTGTCACCTCCCTTGTGCTCCTTCAGAAAGGCAATCTATAAACTGGAAGAACTTAAAGGACAACAATTAGAAGAATGTAGTAGTGTTGGCAGGTTGTGAGTGACAGGAACCAGCAGACCTATCCACCGCATAAGATACAGTTACAGCAGGAAGAATTTTTTTAATCAGCCTGGTTCCAGGCTTTAATCACTGCTTCCAATTTTCTGCAGATTGTCCAGTCTTTTCTTAGATACTCCTTTCCCCCAAATTTTATTTTCTCTGAATTGGTGTAGATGTGCCTTCAGAGGGACTTTTCATCAATATCTGCTGTTAACTCACAAGTAAAAAGTTGTCAGGAGCACTATACTCTTTTTAATAGATGATCCTTTCATAAAAGACACATTTAAAACCATCAGCAATACCCATGACTAAATATATATAATACATATATATAACAGAAATATCCTTTCCTGTTAAGTTAGGGAAGATCTCAGTGAAAGATTCCAAACCTTTTTCTTGAGAATGTGCATATGTATCAGCACCTTCATTCAGTGTTAAAACTGATTGAAGATGGTTACTAATAACCACATCATTTGCTCCTCCCTCTTCTCTCCACTCTTTTTAATATCCTTTAAATCTTTAATATAAGATTTTTGCTTTGCTGTTTCTACCCCAAGGTTAAAGCTTTTTATTTCCACCCAGTAGCTCAAAATGGAATTTTGAAATTAGCAAGTGGTGGTTGGATCAAGGTTGGATGAACAATTAAGATAATGGTGGGACTATCCAGCTGAATAATCATTTAGATAATGATTGCTGTCCTGGAACATTGTATGAGGTATGGAATAAAAGGAAAATCAAAAGGAATTCCCTCTGAATAGATGCTTGGCATGGCTAAGTGCTGCAGCAGCATATCTGAATGATAAAGGATGTTCACTAAGACAAAAGCAGTTCTCTTTGCTAGAGAAGAGGAGGATTTCATTCGTTGCTTTTCTTTCCCCCGCCCCCTTCCTGATTTATATTTGAAATGCCAAGTGTTGCTTTCTTGGATGCTCATTTAGTGTTTGAAAGGACATGCTCCAAAAGAAAAAAGAAAAAGAAAAAGAAAAGTCTTTTTACCTTTATTGTGCCAGAGCACAAAGGTAGAAACAAGCTGCAGAGAGGATGTACTTGGGAAGTCTGTAAAGAAGGAATCAATCTTTGTGCTGATTCTCTCCAAAGTAACAAATAACAGCTTGAGGCAGAAGGAATATGGGATATAAACTGTGTTTGGTTATTTTGCTTCCTGGGCATATAGACTTCCCGGGGCAGGTGAAATACTATTGCATCCCCCAATTTTAATTTGTTAATCCAGTCGAGTTGCATTCTCTGAGAGGTGGGACTGCAGACAGACTACCTACACTTTTTTCTCAGGGAGCCAGCTTCTAACCTTTGTGTTTCACTGTCTCACAGCTGCTGTGAGTCACCAGGGTGTCACAGTCAGGAATGCACTGGGATCCTGAAGTGTTCATTACTGTGGCACCAACTTTTGCAACCCAACTGTTTCCTCAATTACATTTGTAGATTTTTATTTTTTGGAATACATTTTGATCTATATTGTTTGTTGAACTGGTCTTAATTAGTTGGTTGGGTTTGGTTGTTTTTTGTTTAAATAAGAGTTTACCAATCAAATTCTAGGAGTATGCTTGTTAATACAGTGGGTTCAAATTCCTTATGGGTTAAAGATCTGCTTTTTTCATCTGGAGGGGAAAAAAATGCATTGTTTTGCTTCAGTCTCCAGGAGAATGAAACCTTCCTTTTTTGCTAACTTTAATGAGGTAGCAGTCTATCCCCAAAGCCCAAATGACATTTTTCTGAAATAGTTCAGGCAGAGTACATTGAACATGCATCCTTTGCAATATAGTTGCTAACAAGAGTAAATATTTCAAATGACCTTTGCCAGTGCCTGTGTTTACCAGGGGTATTAATTAAACTTCCATGGAAAAGTCCACAAGGATTAGATGAGAACCAGGAATAACATCCCTCTGACATACCTGGCCTATTTTGGGTGTCATTTAACTGACAGTACAAGCTATTTGTGACCTGTCACCCGTTTCATTAGTCAATCTAAAAACTCGGTATTCTTGGCTTGAAACTCTACACAGAATTACAGACCTCTAGTCTAGCAGTACCAATTTTCCATTTCACTCAGCATGACACAAACCATCAGATGCTCTGAAGGTGCTTATATATCTGCTTCTGCTGGCTGATATCGTGTGGTCCCAAGTAAGATTAAAAGAAAAATCACCTAGACCAAATGATCGATATATCTATCTATCTATATATCAAGCTAGGACCAGATTTTTTCAACTGTTTCGTAAGAGCAGTCTTTAGCATTTGGCTATAACCTTATGATTTTGGAGGAGAGCGGTAAACCTTGCATGCCTGAAAATATGCAATCCTTTTGTCTGTGAGAGGTGTATTATTCTGTTCTACAAAGCAATAACTTAACCTTTTAGCTCAACATCCCACCTTTATTATTTCAGTAGCACCAAAGGAGGAGACGAGAAAACAGCGGCAACTATCTTTGGGTCCTCATGCCCCAGCTTAGAATACGTACTTAGAATATGTACTTAGAAAATGTACTTTTCTGTCCTTAGGAAGGGGCCTGATTTGGAAATGGCAAAGTAAAGAAAGCCAAATTGAGTGAATTTTGTCTTTAGAGGCAGTAAAACATATGCAACACAATATAAGCTCCTTCATGCCTTCCGCTCAGGGCCCTTCCTTACTTCAGACTCGTGACTGTCACCATAGCTATGAGAGTTCATTTTAGCTGAAGGTTGCTTTGTTCTGCTACATGTGGCCCCAAGCCACATTTGTCTAGTTTGCATTTTCATGCTTGTGTACAAAGTTTGGGAATATAAGGTAAAGGAAAGTGTACATCTGTCATCACCGCAGTCTTAAATGTGACCTACCTTTGGGAGCACCTTCCTCTTATCACGTGGCAGACTTGTCCCACTGGACTTCATAGAGCAGCTTCTGGAAGAAGGAAGGATGATTCTGTATAAACTTCATTAATATCTCTATTTAATTCTGCATTCCCAATAAAGTTTTAAACTCACAACAGACAGGAGCAGATAGTAAGTTGAACACTTCATCTAATTCATTAATCCAATGTTTTACATTTTTATTTGAAAGGGAGTGTCAAAGCACACTAAAATTGGATATAAAGAAAACAGAGGGTGAAAACAAAAGCTTAGAGAGACAGATAAGCTACTCTGAGATAGGAAGAAATGCAAATCTCCTGTGAATACATTGGAAAGAAAAACATCCTGGAGAATTTAAATGACTAACTGAACCTAATTTTCATTGTTATCGCTCTCAATAAGCAGAGAGGTTTTTGTTTTTCTCTCCCTTCATGTATTTATGGAATGCTCTTTGTGGCAATTTAAAGATACTTATATGTTCTTCCGAGAAGTATGAATTATTGGCCTCTTTACAATTATCCAGTTTATAAGAGAGAAGAAGATTGAATCAGACCTTCACAGTAGGGAGGGACAAACGGAGTTTTCTCCTAAAAGTTTTCTCCTTGTTGAATCTTGTTGCAACAAAATTATGATTAAACCATCGCAAAGAGGAGGTATATGTGCATAGGGAGCACTATTCCTCATAAACACAACTGTAACTCACTGTATTTTATTTTGATCACAACTACAATACAAATGTTGTCCTGGATGACAGCTGGGATCCAGTGAGGAGATAACTGGGGATAGGTGCTCATGTCTTGTCAAAGTTATATAGATTCTTTTTGAAAAAGACATCTGGTTTAAGCGCTCAATGCCAAGTGAATCCTTAGAACCAAAGGCAATCATTGCTTGCTGGTGATGTGTATCCATGAATAATTGAAGGACTTGCCTTTCTCTATCCTTACTTTGGCTCCCGGGATTGAAGGGACCCAGGCTTTGCATTTATTAAATAGATCTAATCTTGTTTTTATTTAATTTCCATTTTTATTGCATTTCTGTTCTCTATTCTCATTCATGTTAACATTCTTCCCCTATTGTAACACACGGAGCTGTGTGTTTAACAGCACCGAAACAAAAAGGTACCTGAAAGTATCTCTTGTTTCTAGTGCTTGCATTTCTTTAAAAAACACAACTTGGTGGTTTTCAGGGGAATCTATGTCTGAAATACCTACAGAAGAGCTCTTCAAATGTCAAAAAGATATTTACAACAAATTGTAGTAGTCAGTAGGGTTTCCTTTCCTTCTAAAAGAAAAAAGTCCTTATAACAAGCCCTTGTGTTACATTTCGCAGTATTTTTTTTAAGTCAAGAAACTGCAATTATGATGATAAGTTAAGCTTCCTTTTCTTTATGCAGACTTAGAATGTGCTACAGGCTAGTAAACTGATGTTTTCTCTCTGTTTCCCAAATCCAATGGCCAAAGATGTATGTTTATTCTTGAGAGATATCTCAAAAACCTCTGCATGTGGATTTTAAAAGACCGTTTTACCTTATCAGTTGAGCAACACAGCAACACAGTCATTTTTGTATTCAAGATAAAAGGAAGAGCCTGAAGACAATTTTATTTACACACACAACCACACACCCACACATACATGCAAAAACATAGGAAACTTATCTTTTCTATCTGTTTGGGCTCAGACAAGGTTTGTTAATGGGTAGCCTTCATGGCACACGTAGACCAACTATGAATGCCAACAGCAGAAAGAATTTCACCCTTTGCTAAACACACAGTAGTAAAAAACCATCTGCTTATTTGGAGCTTGTTCCTGCTTCCATTTAATGCAGATCAAAACAGACAAGAGGAAGAATTTTAGCTCCGTTATATTCTTTAAAAAAATATGCAAAGTGCTATATACTTTGGCTGTTGACCACTGCTAAATGCAATTTAACAGGCTAAATGAATACACTATGCAAAAATTATATATGTCCTTACAGTTCTTTAAGAATATGCTGTACATTATTTCAAGAATAGTAATGCTAGCTAGCCATTCAGAATGAAGGATTAATTACCTGGGGCTAGAAAATAGCTGAGTATGCCAATATACTTATTCACTCTTCTTCATCAGTAATTTAGGAAGTTTTCCACCTTAACATCAAAACCTTAGTGTGTTTTTGCAAGTACTCAGCACTTCCACAGAAAGAAAAAACAGGAAAGAAAAAACTGTAAAGTATAAATAGATTAGGACTGTAACAACAGGTTTCTATCTCCAACTCATTCTCTCTTTTCATCTTAAAAATTATCAGTTCCACATATAAGAAACAGATGGATAAGTCCTAGTTAAAGAGGGATTAAATAAATATTGGAGGTTTTTCCTCTGTTCACATGCCATTTGCAGGTGAAAATAGAAATTTCTTCACTGCCTCTGGATGTTGCAGTGAACTTCCAGTGACTACTTGGCTAAATGCTCAATACTAAATAAAGGAGATATTCAAAAGGACCCCACCTGGAGTACTGTGTCCAGCTCTGGGGTCTCCAACATGAGAAGGACATGGGCCCGTTGGAGCAAGTCCAGAGGGGGTCATGAAGATGATCAGAGGGGCTGGAGCACCTCTCCCATGAAGACAGGCTGAGAGAGTTGGGGTTGTTCAGCCTGGAGAAAAACGGCTCCAGGGAGACCTCCCCAGCTGCTGTGGAATATCAGAAAAAATGCCTTTATATCCCTGATCAGAGAGAGGCATAACAGCAAGAAAAATAAATAAACTACCTTGCATTCACCAAATTTATGATAGGAAATAATAACTATATTATAGTAATATAATATATATTAGTTATATATTAGTTATATAGTATATATATAGTTTTATATATTCTATATATAGTTATATAGAAATAATAACTATATTATAATAATAATAAAATAATAACGAAACCAGCTGCTTTAGTACATTGGCAGGAAGGTACCTCCCAGTAACTCCCTACATCTCAAAGCCCTCCTTACTTTCCTGAGTAGGATTTAAGCCATAGGCTCTTAAGATCTTTAAAGACTGTCTCAGATGCAATTGAGTTTTTTATTGTGCACACCAGTCCTGCAAGCACAATCTTGTTTTGTATAGGAGAGCCTAGGTCACTTCCACAGAGTGTAAGCAATGCCCTCGGGGAGCAGGGCCTTCGTGAGCAGCCACCAGTGCCTCACCTGCTTCTGAAATAGTGCGTGGAGACTCTCAAAGTTTACTCTGTCACAGCAAAATCAAACAGCCTGTTCTCATTTTAAACGTCATACCTCCACAAAGACGTTCCGCCACCTGCTTTCAGAATGCCGAGTGTAAACACACTACGCTAACAATAGTAGAAAACAGCATTTTTGATGGAGCTTGTTTTGATCTGGGCTACTGCCTTGCCTTGCAGATCTGGAGCCTATCGATAAGAGCCGACTGTCCTTGGGCTTAAAACTGAAGACATGACATTTTTGTTAACGCTGTTAATCTCATTAGATATCTGCCCAGAAGTTTTTCTACAGCAAAATGAGTCAAAGAGTAGAACGGTTATGGATTTTTTTGTTAACTTGGGAGATTTCTTCCCCAGCTTTGGAGCATTCACAGCTACCAAAATGAAACAGCTTATACTCTGCAAAACCCTGTAAGCCCAGAATAACTCACAACGTAAGGCAATTCCAACTGATTCCATAACACGAAGGCTACTTTCAATTTGTTGGAATGGTGCATAGACCGCTTTCTACAGAAGAATAGCTTGACAATTTAGATTATTTCAATGGACTGTTCACATTCAACTAAGTTGTCACCATCTGTTCCAACTTACAATTATAAATGCAAGCAAACAATGTTCACAGTTTCAAGTGGGGTACATTCCTTTTCCTGCATAGTGCAAGCCATACATCTGCTTTCTGGCGGGGAATGGAGACCCAAACTAGGAACATTCTTCTATTCTGATATTACAAATGCTTTGAGAAGACCACAGAAGTTTTTAGATTATAGTGTGGTGTTTGGGATGAGCACCAGATAAAGTACATTATACAAAAGTATAAATGATGTTTTGGAGGACCAGTCCTCTTTCACATTCGCCCTTATGTTCCTGACTCTATTTGCGTGCACAATGGAGACGGGTGACAAGTGGTGTCCCTCAGCTCTCCATGTTGGGACCAGTGCTGTTTAGTATCCTCATCGGTGACAAAGACAGTGGGATCGAGTGTGCCCTCGGCAAGTTTGCGGGTGACACCAAGCTGAGTGGTACAGTTGACAAGCCTGAGGGACAGGATGCCGTCCAGAGGGACCTGGAAAAGCTCGAGAAGTGGGCCCATGTGAACTGGGGCAAAGGCAACCCCCAATATCAATAGAGGCTGAGGGATGAAGGGATTGAGAGCAGCCCTGCTGAGAAGGATGTGGGGGTACTGGTGGGACTAAAGCAATCTCAGTGACCAGGCCCATGTAAGAGAACTAGGCAGAGCTTCACCCCACCTAACCCTAAGTGTCCTGCTATTCTCCACACCATAATCTTCCCCATACAAGTGGTGAAATTGTATTAATCCAGTGAAGCTGGCACTCTCAATTATCTAAACTCTTAGCAGGGAATCCTAAGGAGATGGGCTTAAGTTTCACCTCCTAAGAAGGAGAGGGCTGCAGGAAAGCTTCGATAGCAGAGATTTTAAGAACTTTATCTCAGACTGTGCAAGCATATGCTCCTAGAAGCAGACTCCTTGCTTTAAACAAACAATAGGAGGATTTGAAGCTCAGTTTCTCATCCTATGGGAGGAAGCTATAAACACCAGGTTGTAAGTCAAAAATAAGGAAAATACACAGCACGTTTCCTCTTCCTTTCCCCTGTGTTCAGTATGAAATCTCACCTCGCTTTCTGTTCTAAGAGTATTCATTTGATCAGCCTTTGCAGGTGTTATGGGGAAGGGAAAATTTCAGTCCTGAATCCTGCTGGAGATTAAGCACCATGCTGCTCAGTAAAGAAAAGACTTATATGTTGGCTCATTGTATGAGTACTGAGGTATCCAAGTTAGTGGACAAGCAGGACTCTGCTAGAATTAACTAGTCAGACTCTGAAAAGGCTTTGGAGAATCTATACTTTGGATTTAGCCATTTAAGAAAAATATCAGTCGAGCTTTGTGCATTCTGTGGTTACAAGAAAACCCACTAGCCACAGTTCTGGGCAGTGGTTTCTGCATCTGTGTGCAGACGTACACACACGCAGTTTCCTTTGTGTGTGTGTACATCTGGGATCTGTGTGTTGCTGAATGCTGGTAAGGTGCTTCCTCATGCACCAACAGAGACTTTCTCTGTATTTCTAGACTAATTTAAAATGATTATGTAAGGTGATTTGACTTCTGTCTAGTGAGATGCATTTCTGAAATTTATTTCATATATCACAATACGTTTTGAGAAATACTATGACGTGTACCCCAATATTATGGTAACAGATGTTTTAGGAAAGTGAACATATGTAGTTGTAGTCTAAATTGCACATATCTTGATGGAAATGGATGAAAGAGGCTACTGGCTGGTGGTTTTTCAGTAATTTTATAATGTTGGGTGGTTTCACTCTAATCCCACAAAGCACATCACAGAAACTCTTTCCCTAACTAGCTCTACTGATTATCACTTTTTTTTTGCAACTTGATTCTGGAAAGGCATCAAGAAATTTTCACATTGTGATCCAAATAGCCCCACTGGCATACTCATGCTCAGAAATAAATGAAAAATGTAGGCCATTCCAGGAGCATAATAGAAGTGAATAGAGATGTCAAAGCCTAAATTAAAGATTTTCAGTCCCAAATGAGGAAGTCAGTAGGTGACAAGAAATTAACTCTTTTTTTCACCCTTGAAGTTTTCCTTCTCTAACCCTAAAGACATTGTGAACAAAAATTCAGACTTTTGTTTACATAGATCTGTGACCGAGGATTGATAACTTTCAAAAGAGTTCACAAAAAATAATATTCCTTGGTTACTTATATATATTATTATAGCCATAGCCAGGTTAAGAAGAGAAAAGAAGTCAAAAAGGAAGCTTAAAGATTTTGATAACATTTAATCTGCTACAAGTTGGCATAAAGACATTTCATTTATTCTTTTGGCCTGTCCTGAGTCCACACTCTCCAAATTTTAATAGCTTGTTTTAATTAAGAATTCCATGTCTTGTTCTGATTGCTGGTGACTTCACAGTCTTTCAGATTTCAAATCACTTATCTCCTCCTTCACCTTTAATTTACGGGCTTGATTACTTTTTAAAGTACTGGAATTAAAGTATATTTTTACAGAGTTTAACTTATCATAGAATCATATCTTGATTATCGTGACCATTTAAAAATGTCATATTAACAAGTGCTCTGCTTTATTATACCTTACCAGGCAGCATTTTAATTTTTATTCTATATTTTGTACTACAAGTATCATTCTGTACAGTCCCTGAACTCTAACTCAAAAGTGATCTGTGTTTTTAAACCAAAATCCAACCCTTTCACTTGGGTGAAAAAGGTAAATTTTTAGAACGAAGATTAGTTACATACTACCTACAATTCCATTATGGGTAAGTAAAAAAATACCTACATTTTAAAGGGGAAAATATTTGGGGTTTTTACATGAAAGGCCTGAGCATATATGCTTTTGTGGTGAGACTCAGGGTCATCTGAAGCTCAGTAAATTGCCACTAGTCAAGGAAAAATCCTAGCTGCTACCAAAACACATCCCAAACTTTAAGGCTCAGTCTCTCCTTCTGATTCTTCACGTGAACATTCTTATGTCACTTCCTTGTGCAACAGTCAGTCCTTAAACTAACTTTTCTCTTCGTTTATTCATTTACTAAATGACCCTTTCTTGAAGAGAAACTGATTCTGGCTGTGCCACCTTCATTTAGAAGTCATTTTATCTATATGTATATACACACAAGCCTCAGGTACATCTGTGAGAAGCAATAAAATTAGAGATATGAACTTAGGAAGTTAGATTTTAAAAAATGCATGCATAGTGTCAATGATCAGTAATTACACTATGTAACTACATGCACAAACACAATTAGACACAGAGATTTGAATGTATAAATATTCTACTTGCTTATTCAGGAAGGGTTGCTCTAAATGAACGCTATCCAAATAATAGCACATTTGTTTTGCAAGTGCAATTATGTTATGAGTTTTGCCTCTCTGACTCATAAATAACCACTCTTTGTTCAATGTTACAAGTCAAATAGCTTTCATACATATACTCTTGGTCTAACATTGAACATATTGTTAACTGATACATTTTAAGACACTGATAAACGAAACTACAACCTTTGCTTTTATATTATTATCCCTTTGTTTGCACTAACTGTTATGTACTACGTACTAGAGGACACATTGATTCTGTTCCTTTTTTGGCACACAAAAAAGCAGGTCTTTTTGTAGAGGCCCAGGGGATCACACACTGTTCTGCATAGTGCAGCAAATGGGCACCGTTTGCCTGAGTTCAAAAATCCTCTGCACCTACAGAAATGAGGTCAGGCTTTACAGTGCTCTCTGTTAGTGCCCGCAGTGTCAGGAAATATCAGGCTTTATTATGGCAACTGGGGAAAAAAAGAAGTTCAATTGGTTTTAATTTTCTTTATTTTCACTTTGTTCATGATTTCAAAGCCACTGACCGTAATGCTTTACTTTAAATCCAACCAAGCCAGTGTCATAACCCCATCATTACAGGCACGTTGCCACCATGCACAAAACATCAACAATTACATACCAAACTCAGTAAGGGAGAAGGAGGAAGAAAAGTTCTGCTTGGTTTTATAAAATACTTAGAAATCAAATTAGCTGCACAGGTACAACTGTATTTTGCAGGCAAAGGAATTATGTTGTCCACGTGAATATTAAATCAGAGTAGGAGCAGTTCAAAAGTACATTCCCAGACACAGTAACTCCAACAAAGCACGCGTACCTTATTCTTTTTACACATATAATGCAAAGAATTGGAGAAAACCTGTCCATCCCACACCACAATAATCTCAGAAAGGTCATGAGTCTTATTCAGACTGGATTCCGGCCCAATGTAAATCCAGTCTGGGGGCGTAGGATGATTTTAAATGGAAAACTACCTGTACTCGGCTCTCCTGTCATTGCTGTAAAACCGGCGTTTTGCTGCATTCAGTCTCTGCCTTAAATTGGAAGATGGGCAAGAATAAAGAAATCTAAAAATGGGGCCGGATATATCTGCAAATCTAGTTTAACAAACTGAGAATGTCACAAAGGCAACAGCTTCCCTTTGCTCCCTCCCATCTCCCAATGTGTTTATGAAAGGGAATGGCTGGATGAGCTGAAGCAGTTCTCTGACCTTGAAAAGCTGTGTCCTGGATGTCACCCAGAAAAAAAAGGCAATTTTTGCTGAATTGAAAGATAGCCTAGTATGCTGGGCTAGGCTCAAGCATCCTACAGGCCTGCTGGCTTGGTTTTTCATTGTGGGCTTTTATTCTTAGGAATGAATCATTCTTGTACATTTCTTCAATCTTTCAGTAGTGACAGGCCTGAGCTGTGGAGTCAGAATTGTGAATAAGACCTGAAACTTATCTCATGTTAATTTAAAATAGCAGTCTTACTATTGCATTCAGAGTTAGCAAATACATGTGACGTTACTGAAAGAAAAACCAGAACCAAGTGCTTATCTTGACGGATTAAACATATGCAGCCGGTAACCTTGAACCCACTGTGCTTCCCAATTCTACCTCATCATTTTCTTGGTCTATCCCTTTTTAAAGACACGTACAAACCAATTTTACTTCTCCTTGTGAAACACCAAGTCCACTTAAAACCATAGAGCCAAATCATGCCAGTAGAGGAAATCACTGCTCTTCTTGTGAATACCTTTCAATCTACATTGTCACAAAACAGCTAGAAGAATTTGCTTTTGCTTTGAAACTATATTTTCCCCTCCCTCTGCTATCAATAAGAATTACGCACACTATCTTCTGGGGAGGCAATAACATGACATTTTGCACTTCAGTGTGATAGGTACAAGGAACAGCCATATGAAAAGACTAGATGGCTGGCTTTACTCCTTCAGAGTGACGGAAATATCATTTCTTGTATACGACAACTTGATGGGACTGAATTGTGAGGTGAAGCAATATTCTGCAAAATGCAAACATCTTTCTGCATTCTTCTCTGAAGGAGGAAAAGCCCTGTGTCTTTGTCCCCGCTGCAGCGATAAGCACTATGAGCATCGTCGCTGCAAAGAGAGCATTTTGTCAGACTCAGCTCTGCAGGAAAGCACAGAATGCATGTAAGACACTTGGAGATCTGTTTTAGAAAACCCAGGGGAGTAGTCGCACAGTTACTGCAGTTCACAGACATGTTTAAGTTGTACATTGCTACAATCAATTGCCATCTCTTAGAGTGGTGCACGGCTGTCGAAAAAATTTGGGTTGGAAATACAGCCCACGCTCTGCCTTGCTTTGCCAAAGATCAGTCAGAATAATGAGAGCAGAAAATGAAGACTCAGAGCAGACCCCTTAATCTGCTGGCTATACTCTTCCCAGATTGGTTTCCACTAAGCTCTTGTTCTTACCTTCTGTGACTGTTTGAAGGGGAAAGAAAAAATAAAAAAGCACCTTTCCAATCAGATTCAAACATTTAGATTTCCCTAATACATTGTATAAGAAAACTGATACTTAAAAAAATTGATTAGGGAGATCTGACAGGTTCAATCAAACGTGATACAGCCTACAGAGAATAAAAACTAACTTTGAAACAGCACAAGATTGAGATGTATCAGAAAAGCAACCAAAGGAGCAAATGCTCCACGGGAGGCTACTATGGCAACGAGCTCTCCTGGGGTTTTGAGCCCCGCAGCACTCGTGTCCCTCGGGAACCCCCCACCATGCTGGATACAACAATTATATCTGATCTGGAAATTAGCAGGAGCAGCAGACACTATTTCAAGCCCAGCATTTCAGCCTCCACGGTGCTGAGCTAGGATGCAGTAAAAGACTGAAAAATGGCAGCAGAACAGAAGCTCTCTAGAACCTGTTGTCACTCAAGGTTTTATTTGAAACCCACTGATTTTAATCGCAGCTTTTCACTGCTATTTTTTAACTTTAGAACAACTACAGTAATAGTGTTGGAGCCGGGGAGGAGCCTGAGAACGAGAATTAGATGTCCCCACTGTAGCCACCTACATTTTCTCTCATCAAGTAAACTCACATGAGAGTCAGTGGAGAGAAATGAGCATTTCTGAGTCACAACTCACCTGCTCGTATTCACTCCAAGAAGAAATGAATCATGCTCCATAAGTAGCCTTTTCTTTCCTGTGACTAGAAAAGAAAATTAGACAATTAGTTCAAATGTTAATAATAATAGATTACCAGCATTACATGATATAAACCCTAAATCAAGGACTTTATTTTCACACTTTTCCCCCTCTGGGTGCACTTTCTTCCCTCCTACCCAGACTACTTTAGGAGGGTTTTTTTCCTGCCAAGCATTCCTGTAGTATACAGGAATGCACTACTTGTTTTCCCCATCACACATAATTTCCCAGCCCTGCTTCTTCTAGCCTCTGTTTTCACATTTGCTTGTGTTCTCTTCTCTCTCAATGTTATTCTGGTTGCTAACTTCCCCGCAACAGTTTATTCCAAGACATTTTGATTATGGAAAAAAGCCACCAGGGTTTATTTCAAACATCAAAGCTCAAACGGCATTTAAAGATTTTATATCATCCAGAAATACCCTGCACTGTGGTCATTGCTATGCTTCCTTTACATTTCATAAATCAGAATGAAGCTGCATTGGGTAGTGTCTTTTGATTATAGATAAAGATAACAACTGATGCATAAGATTAATGTATATTCATGAGTAGAATTATCCCTGTGCATGAAAGCACTACATTAGTGCTTGGTAATCAACATCTACTTTACTTTTTTTTTTATTTTAAAGTTAGCACAGTCACTAATCAAAGATAATTACACCACTGCCATTTGAAATGTTTATCAGGAGTTCTGTAGGAGGAAGAACAAGAAGTGCAATTTTTTCTCTAAGTGACATGCAGTTCTAACTACAGCTGGGCCAACAGCACTGCGATTTGGCTTCACAGAGCTTATTTGTAGAGTTCTGGCATGGAAATAATAATTGCAGAGAAGTAATACTTTGTATCTGAATACAGCCTTCCACATAAGAATCACAAGATGATAGTAAATAATAATAATAAACTATCACTATGTACAATATGAAGTACAGAAGCATGGACACACACCCCCCCCCCTTAATGGCAAAGCTGAGGAACAGAATAGAGTAAGTTTGCAAAGTAAATAAATCAGTGGCAAAATCAAGAAAAGCATTCAGATCCCCTTATTCTCACTTCTCAGATTTAGACACCCTTCTGAAAACAAGAATGAAAAGGAAGAGTAATTTCCATTCTTTCCAAACCTCAGAGCAACAGGACAGCAGGGTTTTAATTTTGGACTACTACGTATAAATTCTATAAGTAAGCTCCAAAGAGGACAACTCAACAACGCTTCATGTTACATTTGAAATACACAAATCCTATAGAGGAGATGTTGATTAAAACCATTTTCTAGATTTGGGTTTGGTTTAGATGACATTTATGTCTGCACAGATTATATGGGTGATTTCTTTACAAACCTGCTCCTTCTCATCTTTCTTCACTTATCTCAGAAACCTCACAACTCTCTGTGCAGAAGACTACTCCAATCAGAAACCTTATAATATTTCACATGTCATTATTTTTTTATTAGAGTACCAGTCCTCCTTTCTCTTCTCTTCTTCCATCCAGAATTTTCATCAACCTGTTATACTCTCTGATTCTTTGAGAAGGAAGACAGAAAGATGGTAAGACAAAACCTTTTTGCTCCTGTTTTTTCTCCTGGTATTACATGAAATGTAAAGAGATCATTTTTATTATGGTAGACCTAGGATATGAAGGCAGAACTGGGGTCGTACTTCTTGTACATAATATGATATCCAATAATATTGAATTTAGGATGATGCAAGGAGTATTTATGAAGTCCCAAGCCTTTCTCTCCCTGATTCTTGGGGTGTTAGTGCTGAGGGAGGAGGTGGGGAAGCAAAGAGGCTGTGTGATTTATCCAAGCACCTCAAGACCTCATCAATAACGATATGCTTTTTATTCATAAGCACAGGTTAAAGTTGCCTGCCTATCACAAAAGTATTGCAAAGCAACTTAATTACTTAACCCCTAGAGTCAGGTACAAAAGTTTATGGTTTCTGGGATAACAAGAAAGTACACAAAGATGGTTGTTCTACTGTTTTTTTGCTGCATCTCATTTTAAAATACCATTTTCTAAGAAATCCCAGAAATGTGTTCGTTCTAATTAGAAAAGAAATTACACTTGAACACTAATTTTCAGACATGCTGAGCATCACCTGACTATCATCAACTGAGTGGGAACGACTAGTACATGACAGTAACAAAAAATCAGAATTGTCCAGCGTTAACCATCGTCTCTCATCTTCATGTTCAAGGCAGTCATTGCTTGCTAAAGAGCTTTACAGATTCCTGAGTTCATTTCATGAGATGTCATGAGAAGGTATGATGTACCACTCTGAGTTCAGAAGCACCAGAATCAAAACAATTACATTGTATGGACCAGTCATAGCAACATCATATCATTTTGGTCTTTCAAAGGTTATTTTACATATTGTAAAGGTGGATAAAAGTTTGCTCGCGTATGTAAACTATTTAATTTGGCTTACAAAATGATCCAAAACTTTGTTGGTTTTGTTTTTTTCCTCAGCTTTTTAAGTTGAGAGTGCGAAAATTTTCCACTTGTGTGTGGAGAACCCTGGAATGGGAATGTACAGTCACAATAGGTGAAAATGGTAAACTTTTAAAATTGTTTATTATACCTTGAAATCTGAAACTTAGACAAGCATCAAGATGGGATATATGGCTTTTGAAGTGCTCCCATCCCATCTGCTACCACTGAGACGGGTTTGTCCCCCTAAAGCCATCAGAGTGGGAGCAATCCACGAGAGCTGTACAGCCCTGAGGAATGTCATTACGGCGTTATTGGCACAGCCCTCAGGCTCGCATCACCTGGGCCCCTGCAAATTCTGCTTCCAGCCCTGGCAGAGCTGCCTCTGTCCTTTAGCCTTCTGGAGCAGTAAAATAAGTTCCATGCAAT
>JAOQGL010000040.1:61737470-61755884 GCA_027564165.1 Gallinago nigripennis | reverse complement strand
CAAATTCTGCTTCCAGCCCTGGCAGAGCTGCCTCTGTCCTTTAGCCTTCTGGAGCAGTAAAATAAGTTCCATGCAATTTACTCGGGAAGAATCAGTCTCTAAAACCAAGATGCTATCAGCAATCTGTGAATGGTAATGATCTTCTAGTACTTTTCAGATCAGTCCTGTTTGAACATCGAGCAATCAAATTCATTTGTGAGAACTGTGCTCCAGCTCCGGTGCCTGACTTCACTTCCCATTCTGTGATTCTTGTTTTACTAGCAATTCAAACTCCAATAAAATCCCAATGAAAGCCACAGCATGAAGTTTCTTCTAAAATGTAATGTGCTGCTTAGGTTTCCTTTCAGATTTCTCAGTTGCAGACCTTAGCTCTTTTTGTTTCGATCGTTAGCAAAGCAGTGCAGGGTTAACACATCGCCTTGGGAGTCCATGGCTACTGAGAGTAAAAGCTCAAGGTCTGTTCACGGGCACGAGAGGATCTGCCTGACGGCCACGCAGATGGGTGCCTCAGGAACAGCCCCTGCTCTCCCTGCTCTGATGGCAGATGCAAGCAGCTGCCTCGTCTGCCAGGGGCAGGGACCCCGCTTTGCCATCCCCACAGGGTTACGTTACCAGAGGGGCTCTGCTGTGGAGGGTCCCTGGCTCTCCAGACAGCAGTCTGGACTTAAGAGCAGCCCTTGCAAATTAAGCATCCTCCAGAGTCCATGCTTTTAAGCAAATTTCCATTCTGTGCTAACAGGGAGGACTGAAAGAGGAGTCCACCATCCTATTGCAGCACGGACTAAGGGGCATCTGTGTATCAACCGGTTGCCATATGGTAGCAATGGAGCTGGGCCAGGTTCTCCTGCCAATGCCAGCAGAGAGATCTCTGCAACAGAAAGACTCTAGCAGAAGGCAATGTAGCACTGCAGCAATTACAGTGTCCTGCACACCCGAGGCCTGCACAGAACCCACGCTGGCTCAAAAGTGGCTAATGCTTACTGGGAAAGGAACACAGATGCTGCATCAAATAGCTGGGAAACCAGTGAAGGGTTACAAGGGAGATAGCCTAAGCTCTCTTCTCCCTGCCTCACTGCTTTTTAGGACCAGTATCTTCTCTATAAGATTCATGAGAACACTTGGAGCTCTCGGATAGCCAGGGATACAACTGCAGTATTTCCCAAAGAACATACAATTAAAACACAATAAGGAATCACTGTTTGAAACGGAATAATCCCTAAAAAAGCATAAGACAAAGCTCAAATTCCATGATACATCCCCTCATATTAATGTCTGAAGAATTAGTAACAGAGAAAGCTTGTTTGAACAACAGGTTGGTATCAACAATTCCCTGCGCATCAGCTTCTTTGGGTCTCAGACTGCGCCTCAGCTTTGTTCGTCTGTGGCTACTGAGGTGGTGATAAGCACTGCAAAAAGAGATGAGACACAGCCCTGAACTCAACTGCAGAGTAATAAACACATCAACATGCCACTTATAAGCAGAAATTACTGCAATCGCAGTGCTTGAAAATTAATGATGGGGGGAGGTGACACATGCACAGCTTTCACTGAAAGCAGTGTAGGATTTTTATTGGCAGTATCCACCCATTTCTGCTGGAAGTTCATATCCCTCATATGCATGATAATTAGAGTCCATTAACTGGGAGGGGGACAGAAGAAGAAGAATTTTCATGAATTGTGACAGCACTCTGAGGGTGGTAGAGGGGGGGAATACACCATTTATTTGTTTTCTAAGAACAAAACCTCCCATTTCCATGAAAATGGGCTTAATTTATTATATTTTTTTTAAGTAATCTCTGTGTTCAAAATCACGGTATTCAGGATTTAATAGTACAGCTGCTCTGTGAATCTTCATTTCTCAAAAAAAGACTAATGCAGCTGCCTGCAAAAACTGGAGTGGAGACCCACAGATGGGAACATGCTGTTGGTAGCCTCTGAGTTGGCTGGTTAACCTCATGGAGAGCTCTGAGATGGTGGCAGACCACAGACAACTGGATTCCCTGGTGCTGTTTAACCTCAGAGTGATGTACAAAGCTACAGGAGATGCTGTGTGGTATCCTGCTGGGAAGGGGAATGCTATGGAGCACCTCAGGAATACCGGGCTGAGAAACAGTAGATCTTCATTTTTTGGTACACTGTGACTTGATAAGGTCAATGCCCCAGCTTCTCCAGTTTCATACTGGGAGCAGGAAAAGTAGTTACTTAAAGTGATTAATTACACATTTAATTGTGTTAATTCATGCTGCACTATGCATTGAAAACATGCTGTAAAAATTGACACTTCAAGATGAGCTCATAGCTAAGTATGGCTCATGGTAAGTATGCTGCTAAGTTTCAGTACGCAGACTTCTACACGGTTCCTAATTAATTAGTCACAGCAGCAAAGCTTTTGTCTGTCTCTCTAGCTGGGCAGGAAAGAAGTGAATTTGGTGAGCTGGAGGAAGTTCTGGTCAATCATGCAAATTTTCTCACACCACTTGCATATACAGTTAGGCCTCTCTTAAAAACAAGGTAGCGGAGTCCAATCACTGTTGAATTTCTTTAAAAAAAAACCAAAACCAGCCTGGAAGCACAGGATCACATGCATATAGCTAGAAGCAGTTGTGAGTCAGAGAACAAAATGCAGAACCAATCCAATTTGCTTATAAACTGAAAGGCTTTCTGCCAGATCTAATATGCCATTTATGAGGATACAGTGATACAATTCTCATGTAATAATTACTGCTAATTTTATGAACCTCCTGGAGTAATTTAGGTTGCACCGTTATCAAACATTTCCAAAGTTTCCACAGCCTCATAGAAACTGTACTCACTGATAAATTTCTGGTTAGCCTAGTATGCATTTCAAAGTGCAGTGAGCTGTTTCCATTTAGCCATTTTAATTATGCAAGGCCATAAGCTGCTTTATGAATTACATTATAAAAAGCATTTTCATTCTTATTTTGCAATTAGGCAGTGAATGTGAAATCAAATGAGAATACTGGGGTTTGAAGTGATAAGCAGAAATACATACATCTTTAAGAGAGATACCATCAGCAGGGTCAAAAGCTGCAAGCGGGTACCATTCCTTTGCGTTGATTTAATGCCAGCGGTAAATTCAGCCCCTGTTTGAAAAGGTATTTATCTGCTTTGTACCCAATAGACAAAGGTTTGTGGCTGCCTGTACGGCTGCTTCCTTATTCCCACCACCAAGAATCCCTCATTCACCATCTCTCTCATGCATAGACTCAACAAAATCATGCCCTATTTCTCTCCTGAACTGAAAAGTTTGCTGCCTTTTGTGTGACACCTTCTTCTCATCAACTGGGGCGAGGAGAGCGCAGAGACTTTGGTGAGCAGAATCACCAAAGCCACGTTCTCGTTACTGAAAGGAGGGGAACCCTCCCGCTCGTTGTCAGAGAATCAGTGCAGAGAGGATAAGGGCATCATTCTGAATGCAGAACAGCAGTAATGACAAGATCTATTAAAGCTCCTCTTGGGACAGAAAAATCTTACACAGAGAATCCATAACAGCCTCCCACGAGTAAGGCGCGACATCTTCTCTACTCTGAATAAAATGCTTAATTTTTTTTTAATGTAAAAGTCTTACATTTTCTGAGGATAATTCTCCACACCTGTCATCCTAGCTTCAGGCAGCAAAGATTCTCAGAATAATACATAAGAACACATTAAAGGAAGGAAATAATATTAAGAAAATACCCAGCAATAGCAGTGTCTGAAAACTACAATTAAAAAGAAAGTCAGTGCAAAATGGAAATGTACAACGGTGCATTTTGATTCTCACACCAAGTACCTGGAGTTAGCTTGTATCCAGCTATGAGGAAGAGTGTGTCTCAAAATTCATAACTTGACAGTTATTTACTGAATTGCAAACATTCAAGATGAGCAAAACCAGAGGATTAATTCCTAAATTTCTAGTAGCAAAACTGAGGCAGAAGAGCTCCCCCACTGCCATCATGATACCAGCATATCCTTCAGAGGTGAGAACAACAGCAAAGAGAGCTGTTTGGCCAAGATGGGAAGGGAGGACACAGAAAGCTTTTTGGAGCGCCGTTACCCTCCTTTTGATAACTACGGCTCCCTCTAATCCTTCTTCTATATGCATTAATGTCTTAAAGATATTTTCATGAAGTAGCTTATATAGACGCTGAAAATGAATAGGCCTGAAAATGAATAAAATGATATGAAGGAACATATGAATGATATGGAACATAAAATGATATGAAGGAACATAGTCCATGGTGTTTCTGGAACTCAACAATTACAGAGGTGGACAGGATCAAGCCCAAGGATTCCTTTCTATTCTCCATTCTTAGTTAACTTAGTGGAAGCACAAAATAATAATCTTCTTCTATGGAAGGAAAACAGGAAAATGGAGACAATTCTTTATTCCAACGCACCAACTTTCCTCCTTAGCAGGTGCTATATTAATCGATACCCTAGGCTTTGACCTTTCAGGAGGAAATAGTCTTATTTTGCTACAACATTTATCACTGGGGCAAAATGTCAGCAGTGTAGATGGTGTTTTCTAACAGCCCTTGTTACAATGGCTTGCATGTAATTCTGGAAATGGAGCTTCTGACATGCTGGTAGATACGGTATCTCCTCCAGAAGAAGCACAAACAAAATGGAATATCACAATCACTTTTTCTCAGTATAAAGACTTGCAACTTGATAAGAAAAAAGGTCAGGGAAGATTGTTATTGCCAAATATATTGTGTCTATGAAGGCAATAAAGGTGGCAGAAAGAAAGCCTAAGTAGGTTTTCTTTACCAGTTCTGTGACTCTGACAGTTTCGCTGTCTTTTCTTACACTTTGTACTGATTTGTTCAATAATCTGAATGGCTGCATTCAGCTGAACCGTGGTACATTATTAGGACTGCCTTCTTCCTTTCTTAGGTCTCCCTCAATAACGCCACTTTTCATTTTCAAAAGCCAATACCACAATGAATCCATATCCTGGGTGTTCTGACTATAACAATGAAGACCTCATCAACCAAAAGAGGCATTTTCCCATGTTAGCACTCATCTTGCATACCACTTAATGAGGCACAAATACTATTATGTCTGACAAAACACTTATCTGTTCTAATTTAGCTGTAAAAAGACTGCTTTCTATGTAGATGGTTAGGTGCGTTTTGTGGGTTTGTCACCATCGGTAGCCTTGCCAATATACTGGTGATGTGGGGGGTTTCAATTAAAAGTCATTAGCAAAGAACATGAAGCAAAAACTTCTGCAAAGATTTAAACTATGTAACAGTGATTTGTCTTACTGGAAATACAGGAGGAAGGAGGCACAGAAGATGGGGACAGCGAAGGAGGTATCAACCAGACTGTCGCTTTCCCTGCATGAGTTAATGATGGTAGTTATTGTTCTTAAATTGTTCTTACTGGAGTCCTCCTCTACTTAGTTGACACCAGCTTGACTAAATTGACTCTTGTTGGAGGCAGGTAAGCCAGGTTGAACAGTTTCAGTCAGATCCTCACGATTGAAGCTAGGCTACACCCAATGGTTTAGAGACCCACTGCCAGGCTCTATCTGCAATCACAGCTTTTCAATGTTAAGTATGACGATGAGTGTGCTAAAAGATATTAGATATAAGTTCTATAAACTTGAGGCCCATAAGACTAAGTCTATTTATAAGTCGCCTGAATCGCACCTCTTCCCTGGGTAGAGCATTCATTCTTCACTCAATGTACAGAGTCCTCTAAAGATTAAAATCTACTTTCAGGCTGTCAGATGCCTGATGACTGACTAAGGAAAAAAAGGTAGGAAAACAGTTAAAGTTTGTATCACAGTTTGTCACTTCTCCACTCACAGAGTATCAATATAGAAATTAAAGTTATTTAAAACACCTTTGCCTGTGTAAGGATAATCTTCGAGTCGCTATTGCCTACAGGTTACAGTCTCAGTAGGAACATACTTTAATCAATAGAGCTTCAGAGTTACCAGGTAGGATGATAATAAGATTCTGCATCTGCTTTTCTCAAGGTCCATGAGCATATTAAAGGAAACCTCTCTGTGCATCCACAGGCTGTCTCTGCTCCTCATCCCCACACCCTTTGGTGCTGCTGCGACTCTATTGGAACGGCAACAAAATCTTTTGGCTAGCAAGGTGCTCAGAGCAGGGCTGGAGCTTCTTTGCAGAAGTTAATAGTTCAGATCATGCACGCTAATGGTTCTTAGTAAATTGATATGTTATTATTGCTTAATTTTGGTAAACATTCTTACTGGAAAGTAGTCTCTCAATTGCAGCCCATCTAAAATAAGCTCATTTATGCTAATGTCTTTCTCCTTGACACTCAGTAAATTCTTCCTAATGCATTAATTATGACTCCAGATAGACCAATGATTATTTCATATATGCTAATTAGGAATCATTTTATTCAGTCTGCCACACACATCAGTAAACAAGTGGAATGAATTCCCCACAGAGGGGATAAAAAGACAATGATTTTCCTTCCAATGCAGCTTAGAGAATTTACCCCACAATCAAGATGTAATTAGAGAAGAAATGAGGAGTTAGAAAATGCACTTACAGGTGTGAGAGACGCCAAGAACATGTTATTTCTCAGTGATAGAATAAAGAGAATTCTTAGCTGATTCATCTTTAGCTAAAAACTCATTCGAAGCTAATGATTTTTTACTATATATGATTAAGAAGTGCAACCTCCTTCTACAAAGTAAATAAAAATTACGATCAAATTAGTTTGTAGCAGAACAAATTGATATGAGAAAAGTGTAACTTCAGCCCTGGGTTTGAAAAAGATACAAGGTTGAAGAAAATCATGTGTCTCTTTTCTCCAATGAATGTCAAGGTTAAAGCATAGTGGAGAAAACTTTTTGCTCCTAATACTTACCATCCTTAGCACTACTAAAGCCCACAATTCTAAAACTGGAAAAATTCTAAAAAATTAACATCACAGGGATATATATTGTTAAGCACGAATTCTTAGATCCTCATGACATAAATGAAAATATAGTGTAGAATGAAAGCTAGCAATATTTACGGGCGGGTCAGGTCCCTATATATACATTTAGGTTTGTACTTGGGGAAAAAATTATTGTGTGGATATGACAATTTGTAGTTTATTTTTCTCTTCATGTCTTAAATCAGGTTAACTCATTTTACAAGTTTACACACTCAAGGCCTAGACTCCTGCTGGGTACTTTCTAAAAGCATGAATAAATAATCTAGAAGACTGCGATCTCAATTCAACTATCAATTTTGATGTGTGAGCCAATCTACAAAATAATTTGGTCTTCCAAAATCAGATATTTCTGTGTTTGAAGGTTGACTTGCTAAAATGGATGAATTGATCCAATAGTAACTCATAGAACTAGAAACACAGCATACAGTCATTATTGAATGAACAGGCCAAATATGGTTCAGAATCAGAGAATTGCTCTGAATGTTAAGGATACTGTTAAGGATATTCCATTTCTGTACAAGCTCTCTTTCAATTATAAGTTTAGGCCAATGTAGGGGGTTTTGTTATGTTTTTTCGTTTGTTTTTGGTTTTGTTTTTTTTTAAAAGGCAGACGAACAATTGCCTGCAAGAAATTTGCACCTAATACTATTGTGAAGCCTGTCACCACAAAAGTGGGATGAATGGCTGCAGGCATATCCCTGTACCTGCACTGGCCTAAAAGAAACATGCACTGTTGCCTGCATGCAAACAAAGTGTGAATTTTTACCCGAATTATTTAGACTTCAGGAGTATTGGGATGAAATCTGAGCCAGTATCTGGAATCTAAAGAAGTGAATTTGATCCTAAAAGATCAGGAGTAATATCAGTCTTATGACTAACTAATGTTGTCAGAAGCACTTTTGTGTGTTACTTAGGTTGAAGAAGATTAAACTACCTTTCTTTAGGCAAATGAATGTAAACTTACTGTGACTACAAACGAATAGAGTTCATGCCCTTGAGAATATGCTGGTTCTGGATCTCATGTTTCACAGAAGTGACCAGTTGACAAAAGCTTTCAAATTCATCTTGCATATAAACTGTAGTGAATAATTCTGGTTTTATTTTTTTAAATTTAACTTTGGGAATTTGAAAAACACTTTTGATCATCTGGGACACAGGTAATACAGATATGCCATTAAAAGCCAAAGTACTTTTGTGAAATCATCCCTTTTATACTACCATTATCATAGCTTATTTCAAGCGTGGCAACTCCTTACCCTAAGGGTCAGCAGGTACACAGAGTTATTCCTAATGGAGGAAAAAAAAAAAAGGCTAAACTCTGCTAACAACTCTCTGAAACATTAAGGGAAAAATGTCTAGGATTATTAAAATTAACATCAGTCAGCTTAGACAGAAAATCCTTAACTGTCCAGTTAGATTACTCAGCCATTCAAACTCCCTGGAGATAAGGCTGCTTACAGGCTGTTTAAACTACGCTCCAGTTCTAATGAATGCAGGATAGATAAGTTTGGAAAGCAAGCACCTTGAAAAAAATACTAGAAAATGTAAATTTTAATTGAATTCATGTAGTTTTGTGTATGGGGGCTGATACTTGGTTGGGTGGTTGCTAGATTTTATGAAAAAGGTAATGAAAGATCAGATGAATAGTGTTCAAGAGCATTAGCCATAATGATCACATTGCAAGCTATTAGCAGTTTTAAATATATAAATATATAGCTGCTAATGGGATATGTGTTTATGACAACATAGCAAGATGATTTTGCCACTAATGATTTTTTAAAGACAAGAAACTGAAATCCCAAGTTATTTGCATACTGCAGTATTTAAAAGGAAGGCCATTCCCTTCACGTTAATTTAAACAAAGTTATGAAGAGCTAACTAACTTATGTACAACATATTGAAAACTTATTAAACAATAACGATGGTCCCTTGCTGGTAGTACAGCAGTGACACGCTTCACTTGTCTTTCAATACAGTATCTTAATATTCAGAACTATCTATCTATCTATCTCACAAAACATCAAATGAAGCCATGTGGAAATCTAAATTCCTACTGAGTTTTAGCATACAGAAATGGGGGAAATTTCAATGAAGTACGTTTTTTGTCCTTCACAGAAATCAAAAGCTATAGGAAACCTTCATAATTCTATTTACATCTTCAACAAACGTCTTCTCACTAGCAAATGGTTTCCATGGTTTTGTTCATTTTCTAAATTTTTATTTATTTTTGAAACAAAGAAATTAAAGCAAATAACTGAATGTAGGGGATTACCTCATTAACACCTATTACCTTATTAACACCTACGCATATGAGTTTCTGACTTCAAGGAAGGTAGGACTGTCCCAGTAGGCTTCTTCGTAATACTGTGTGAACATGAAATTTTCACCCACACAGTTAGTACTGCAAGCTCTATGGCATCTGCTTGGAGCAACAGTAAGAGTGTAGAAGACAGGGACTATCCTATTCGTTATTCACTCGAGTTTGGCTTCTATGTTTCTAACACACTGTGATTAAATATACAGTGCTTAAATCAGCACAGTGCCAGCTAAGGTGAGTTCCAGAAAGGTGGATCTCAGTTAGGCAAGGAATACAGAGATGTTGTATATTAATTAAAACAATTAGCAAAAGCTTTTTCAGTGCAAGTCTTCTGAAAATGCTATGCAAATGCAGGTTCCAACCTCAGATGGCATCTCTAAAACATTGACAGAACAGTGTCATCTCAGTGTCTCACAGCTCACTGCTACACATGAGACTAAAACTGCTGTCAACGCTTTCTCTATTTGCAACTGGTATTGAGCACCCTTCTACTTTTGATATGTTTCATATGAATACAAACAAAGAAGAAAACGATTTCTTGGTCAAAATTTGCATTTCTGTTTTGACATTCAACCCAGTTTCTATCATTTGTTTATGCAAATTCTTGTTCACCACTGCTGGCATTTTCAAGAAAATTATATCATTGTGCTCTTGATAATATTACATCGGGATAGGATCTGGGAAGCATGATCTGAAAATGCTTTGCTACATTAGAAGTTACTTTTGTTTAAACACACAGAATGCATTTTCAAGCCACTCAGGATTTGCATGCTTGCTTGGGGGATGGGGAAGCAGCGCTGAGGGAAGAAGAGGATGCAGTAAAAGCCAGGCACTTAATCTTCAAATCTGGGGATACTATTCTTTTCCACTGGGGACAAAACCTATTCTCTGGACAAGACTGACATCAATTATGCTTGAATGTTTAGACCATTCAATGTAATGGATGATGTTTTTAATTACATAAATAGATAATTGCCTGGCATCTAATACCGATCATGATTGTGGTTTGGGTTTTTTGTGGTGGTTTGAGGGTTTTTTTTAATCAGTACCAGACATGAAATAACCATTCAAGTATAATTGTTTATTTTTAACAAAACAACTAGGGTCTATTGGTAATTGCATTGTGTGGTGTTTACTGAGAATTTTAAAATGGCTTAAGAGCAAAAAGACATGGATTTAACAGGGATTTGGCATGCCAGGAGTATCGTAACTTTAGCATTAACTAAATTTGCTACTTACAGCAGTGCCCAACTAAAAAAAGTCAAGACAATCATCAGGCTGCATGAAATTTAAACTGAAAATAGAAGAATCTCTCTTTCGTGGACTTTAGCTGTGACAGCAAATCCTTGCTATTCTCCATCCTTTTAAACTTAAGTCAGCGTTGCCAAAGTTGGTGCTTCTGCATAACATTTCAGATGTCATGAATTCCTAAATCCTGATCCTAAATCATGACACTGTAACCTCAAAAAAGATCTTGCAGTTGATTCATAAAATGCCTAAGTACTTGAAATGCAAGTAGAAGTACAAAAGACACAAGTAGCACTGGAAAACTTAATGCTAAACTCTAAACTTCATTCACTTCCACATATTCAGTAAATAGAATATCTGATGTTGGGCTCCAGTATATGTGTTCCTCATAGCATAGATAACACAGTTATCCTGCACCTAGTGGGTTGTTTGAGTTATCAATAATACATTCACCCAGTTACTCTGCCTAAAATTGTGCATTGTTCTGTAAAGACTACGCATTTTTTCACAAGTGGCACATTTTAAAGATTGGAAGGGTTCCTGATAACTCAGGGGAGGGAAAAAAAAAAAAAAAGGCAAATGATACATTAATCTTTAAAAAAGGCAAGAAGGAAGATCAAGTGAACCACAGGCTTGTAATACAAGAAGGAAACTGGGGACAGCCAGCATGGATCTACTAAGGGCAACTTGTGTCTTATCAATCTGATTGCCCTCTGTAATGAAATTACTTGCTTTGTGAGCAGGAGGAGAACACCAGATGATGTTTACCTTGACTGGAGGAACAGATTACAAGAATGTTATGAAATGAAATAATGAAAAGTACAAGTGGAATATTGTCCACTTTGGACAGTACATTGTCCAGGTGTCCCAGTATGAGCAAAACATGTCCAACAGAAACCATTAGGATGGTTAGGTGGCTGGAGTGCATGAGGTACAATGAGAGAGCTGGGTTCACTTGGCCTTAAGAACAAAAGGCTAAGAGGGTATCTAACTGTAGTCTTCCACTGCCTGGAGGAGGATTATAGAGAGAAGGCAGGGCCAGGTGGCGAGACCCTTCTCAGAGGTACACAGCGAACAGACAAGAGGCAAAGTCCACAACTTATAGCATAGGGAATACAGCTAAATATAAGGCAAAGTATTTTCAATCAGAGTGGTGAAGAGCTGGTTTCCTACTCTGCTGCTGGAGATATTTAAATCTGACCAGGACATGGCCCTGAGCAACTTGCTCTAATTTCAAAGTTGGTCCTACTTTGATCAAGAGGTTCGACTAGACCACCCTTGGAGGTCCCCTCCAGTCTAAGTTATTTAATGATCAATGAGGATATAAAAATTCTTGAAAAGTTGCTATGCATAAATAATACAGTATGGGGGAAAGAACACAAAAGATAAAATAGCAAGATAATTACTCTTGCACCTACGATCCATTAAACTCTATGAAAGACAGCATTACCAGAGCTGGTCTTCGCATGTCTGGCGGTAAGTTTAGACTACGGAAGAAAAGATTGGCAGGGTGGAGACAATGTTGGAGGACCAATGGAGCTCAGAACGGTTTAGCCAACTTAACTTACTCCAAACATGCTTCCTATACCGAGATGAGAGAGGGTCCTACACTAATGCATAATTCTGGCACCTTCCTCAGAAAGCTCCTAGCAGAATCCAACCCTCTCTTCAGATATAATCTTTGGCATTGCATGAATAGCACAAACACACTTTGATCTAAAGTGAGAGCTTGACTCATATAAACATGTCAGATGATTTGTTAAGAATAACTTTCTGTGGAAGGAGCACAGATCTTGAGAAATATGTAGAAATCACAGTCATATACTGTAATTCTCTTAGCTAGAAGCTGTGCAAATGTAAAATAAAAAAAATGTTGGTATTATAACAATAAGTTAGAAATACACCCAGGTAACAATAGAGAAAATTCACTTTTATAGTTTGTGTAGTAAGATGTTTATAATGTATCACATTTTAGTTTATATTAAGTCAAAAAGAGATATGAGGGGATGGAGAATACAAAGAAAGCCTAAGCAACAGACTGTAGGAAGAACAAACTCATTACCTCCACACAGACCTGACTGGTTCAGGAAACCACACAACAGAAGGGTTAAACTAAACTGCTTAGAAACAGCCAGAAAAAAATAAGTACACCCATTATTACATGCATTTACTGTAGTTGGAATAAAATGCCTTATATTGCTGGTCTAATAATCAGAAAAGCACCCTGCACTGGCGCAGGGTTCCTATGACACTAACTCATATCCCCACTGAGGCTCCCACCTGCAGGTGCAATGACACCCCACTCTCCTTTCAGGTTACCACTTGGCCAACTACATACTAGTGTGTCTCAAGCCCTTCAAATATTCAGCATTAGGACTTTCCCATTCCTTTAAGTTTATAAAATTATATCTCTTACCGATTTTTAACACAATATCTACTGAAATTATTTTTTTTTTTAATTTAATAATGAATTTAGTAAGGTGGCTTTTCTAAAATCTAGTCTGTGGACCAGATCTTTTTCTCCTAGGAACTGCTTTCCACACTTATATTTGGGAGTCAAGAAGATATTGCTTGACCAGAAAAGTTGGCCTTCCTTGGATGAACAGTCTCACTGGAACAACATTCATACAGAAACACAAAAAAAAGTAAATATTCAGCAAAATATTATATAGCATGTAGTGCAAAATCAAAAGCACACTGATTAGAAAGAGACTTTGCAGCAAACTGTAATCAAAGTTTAGATTTGGATTTTTTGCTTCTTTGGCTGTTTCAAAGGCCTCCTCAATTCTTCAACATAATACTAGAAAATTTAACAAAAGGAAGCTGAATGGGCACGAGGAATCTTGTAGTTGCTCTTTACCTACTCTATCATTACCGGTCCTAGAATTTCAGGGAAATGTATCCATCTTGAATACATGTTCAAATTGCTTGGCTGAAATGCTGTGTGTCTACAAATCACCAAAATGTACTTCTCTGAACAAAACATCTTTGGAAAAAAAGAAAAGTACAAATCCTCTGACTTCCACACATTGGAAAACAGAGAAAAAATCAGCACAACATACAGAACTAATTCTAGTCATTCATGTCTTTCACGCGTGTTAGTTGAGCATTCCCATTGCTCCACACCTGCCTTTATAATCACCACAAAGTATGACTGGAACATCAGCCTCTGTCCTTCTGTGATTAGAATGTAATTCGTTTTAATTTCTGGTTAATGATAAAAGAACCAGCAATGGGGGGTTGTTTAAAACTCTGAATCTTTTCTACTGTGATTTTTAGTAAGGCCCATTTTTTATGATGATGTAAGACTACCATTCCTGATTACGTTACCCCTTCTTGTTCATAAGGGCATTAATCTTTCACGGATAACGTGGTCTGTTTCTAATGAAAGCCTGAAGCCTTAGACTAAAAGCACTCAATTTAGGTTCTTTAGAAATAGGGTCTCATTGAAACTGCATAGGAGGTTGGTTAAATACCTTGCTGTCCAAATGACTTACAAAAAATAATGGAGCCAATTGAAGTAAAAACCTCTATGTTCTTTTCTTGTAACAAAATAAGGACAACCTAAATGCAAAAAATTGCCAAGGAGATTATATAAGCAATCAGCTGCTAACAATGCTTTCCTAAGTGAGCCAATATATCAACATTATTGAGAATTCAGGCTTTATTCAGGCTTCATTTGGAAAAGCAATTATACCAGAGAAAAATGGTAGAATTTTCTCTCTTGTTAATTGAAAAGCAGTAGTAGATTTTTGGATGTTGTTATAAGGATAGTGAGATATTAAGTAGGTGTTTTCAGAACCAGAAATGAAAAACCAGGAAAATGTAGATCCATCAATTCTTCATATCTCCAATATCTGGATGTTGGTTTCCAGACCGATACAGCAGTATCAACATCAGACTCTGAACTCTGTTCTGCCCGTTAAGCATGGTTCTAGATATGTCTATAGGGAGATCATTTCACTGCACATCACACTCCTTTCCAGCAAGAAAAGACACCCATCACCTTACTGAAAAATGACTGGAAAAACCCATCAGGACAATCTAGGCCTACCTGACTTCTTTATGTAGACTTCCTTTACACTATGTTTTTGGGGAGCAAAATGTGTCTTTATATTTATTCAGCATCCAATGCAACGGAGCTCCCTCTGAGATCCATTGATGCTACTAGACTGCAAGTAATAACTAAAAATCTTCAAACATAACAATGAGTGTGAGGGTAGCTCTGTGCTTTTACATGCCTATATCAGAGAAAAATTGGTAGTGCTGAGTCAAAAAAGAAAGCAATTTAAAGAGTAGATATCAAGTTGCTGCCATTATTGCATTAAATTGCAATAGAACAGTCTGAAGTACAAAAAAGCGGGGAAAAAATAAAAGAGATAAGTAACAACAATGTACTCTGAACCAGGCATTTACATGAGTGGCTAAATAAAGGCACTGAGAGCTCACAGCAAAACTCAGGACATAGGACATCTTGTAGAAGATAAACCTGAAAGACTTGCTAGAATATCCACTTTCAGATACACCTGAGGACAGCTTTAGGCAAAAGAATGTAAGACATTGACTGTACATGGCTACAGGAGATCTCCACAGGCAGGTTAAGAGTGCATGGCTTTAAACCTCAAAGGCCTGGGGTCCCTGGGATCGACAAAGCAACCTACAACCAAACTGGACAGAGAAATCAGATGAGTAGCTTTTGTACAAAATATTACTCGGGCAGATGAAGGACACAATAGCGTATGCTATTGCCAAGCCCCTTTGCAAAGTAGATTCACCACTTCAACTGGCCTCCCTGCTTACTTTTTACATTATTACATTTTGTCCCATTGCTAAAATGAAAAACCAGGTGCCCACTTCCACAGTTGAATAGGCTGCTGTGTCTAAATGACATCCATTAATTTCAGGATTCCAGTCTGTAGAAGAGTCTACAAAAGAGTTTGTTTCAAATTGCTTAAGGAAACTGAGAATTTTATCCTTAAATTTTCTTGTATTGAAATGTGTTGGCATAAAATGTAACTTTTAAAGTAACCTAACATTGTGGCAAGCAAAAATTCTGAACTTTCTTTCCTTCCTTGAAAGGAAGTGTTGCTACATTTAAAATGCTACATTTTCTCCAACAGCCCATTTCTAATATGAAAATTAATGTCCCCTGCCTGAGAACCTCTGAAATAATATCAAATGCATTAAAAATTGCTGCTTCTATTCAATACTGATTAGTTAGCGTTTAAAGTTAAAAAATGGCCATCCACAATTGCATGTTATTGATTTACATTTTTAATTACATTTTGCATAACATAAAATTAATTTCCAAATTAGTATCTAGTTAGCAAACATTTGAGCTAATTATAAGGTTTGAAAAATCTTTTATATTAAGTAATGTAGGAAAAAGTGAAGGAAGGACTTCGAAACCGTGTAGTTTTGTGTGAGCTGCCAGAACCATTTCAGTAGTGCAGCAATACTGATTGATGATTGAGTCTAAAGGTCCCATCAAACCACGCAACAAAGCATTACAACAGTTAAAATAACCATACCAATCTCGGCTTTTTATCACAATTATTTAAGAAAAATTGTATTTTGGCTAAAAATAACGAGAGCCTTTATGGTCTTTCAGGAGGAAATGAAAGAACTATTCTAACCACTTTATCTTGATTTGAAAGAAAATGTATTAGTGAAAAAATTACTAGCTAGAAGTTGCTGGGGAGAAGGGTAGATTGCTCTCCAATTATTTCTATTAATCTGGCATTATTTTTGATACAACCAAATTGGGGAAAAATACTTAAAAATACTAAGAATTTTGTAGCTTCAAATATATTTCTTTATTCCTCACAAATAAAAAAACCCCAACAGACCCCCCTCCCCAACAAAATAAAATCCACAAACACTCCCCCCCCCCCCCCCCCCTTCCTCCAAACCTACAAACCTACAACATGAGACTGTATGGACCTAGAGTCTTCTTTAATTTGTAGGAATCAACTAATACTGAAATTTAGTCTGACAAAATAACATAATAAATACAGAGGCATTCCCTGTTTTTATTCTGACTTGTACAACCAATTTTTACAGCCTTCACCACAGAAGCTCCAACCTCACCAACCACTTCCTTGATGTGGAGGGCAGCAATCCCCCAGGGGTGGCAGCTCTCTGGTCACGCTGGCACCTGTACAAAGCCCAAACCACGCTTATCTCCTCCCCTGGGCAGGGGATTTCCAGCCCCAGCCAGTGTGGCTGAGCCAAGCACTTCTGACAATCAGTCAGTACCGACACTGAGGTCTTGCTGTATTTCAACTCATCGTGGTAGAAAATCCACCTTCTTTCTTCATCTAGGAACATGAGAGTTTGTGCCAAGAAAAGGGAAATTATATATTATTATGCTCGCTGCCTCACTGTTTGTATATGTTTATATTCAGATTGGCACATTTATGTTACTGCTCTGGGGATAAAAGCCACAGTTAAGAGCTGACCCAGTCTCTAGGAGTTACAGGATCTTCTGTCCAGCTCTAACATTAAACCAAATCCATCATTGCATATTACTATAAAGCACCAACTGGATGGGGCTGAAGAAGTTCTTTACTGCATCTTGTCAACAAGCCTTTTTTTTATCTAGTTAGCAAACATGTTCAGCCGACAGTCGACCAACACCCCCAGCTCCTTTTCTGCCACACAGCTCTCCAGCCATTCTTCCCCAAGCCTGGAGCGCTGCCTGGGGTTGTTGTGACCCAAGGGCAGGGCCCGGCACTTGGCCTTATTGAACCTCATGCCGCTGGTCTCAGCCCATCCATCCAGCCTGTCCAGATCCCTCTGCAAAGCCTCTCTACCCTCCAGCAGGTCAACAAACAGTAAAATAAATGCATACATACATAAATAAATAAATTCTTTTAGAACTAGATTTAAATAAACCTTCATGCCAGCATGAAGATTTTGGAAAAGTACCATGAACTATTTCCCAGTTTTAAATTATTAAGCCCACTGAATAGCTAAGAAACATGAAGACCTGGGCCAGGTGAGCTCATTGAGGAACTAGCAGAAGATTTACTTGTTGCATGCTGCCTCTGAGTGCATATTAAAAGAATCTACGTTTTCTACATGTGAGCTGGAGAGCAAGCTTCCCCTACCATCACATTTGAGGCCAGACCTCAAATATCGCGTTCAGTTTTGGGCGCCTGACTAAAATAAAGACATTGAGGTACTGGAGGGTGTCCAGAGAAGGGTAACGAAGCTGATTAGGTGTCTGGAGAACAAGTCTTAGGAGGAGCGGCAGAGGGAACTGGGGTAGTTCAGCCTAGAGAAAAGGAGGCTGAGGGGAGACATTACTGCTTTCTACAACTACCTGACAGGAGGTTGCAGCTAGGTGGGGGTCAGTCTCTTCGCTCAAGTAGCAAATGGTAGGACAAGAGTAGCAAATGGTAGGACCAGGGGAAGTTTAGGATGGATATTAGGAAAAATTTCTTCACAGAAAAGGTTATCAAGCATTGGAATGGGCTGCCCAGGGAAGTGGATGGATCACCATCCCTGAGGGTATTTAAAAGACGAGTAGATGTGATGCTTAGGGACATGGTTTTGTCAGTGCTAGGTTATGGCTGGACTCAATGATCTTAAGTGTCCCATCCAATCTAGATGATTCGTTGATTCTAGTCTATGATTCTATATTTTGTCTGGTGTCCAGAGGCACAGCAATGCCTCCAGCCACTGCTGCTGCTAAGGTGCACCATGCCACATGCTAAGGTATGTGTGAGCACAGATCGAGGTGCTAAAGGACTGCACACACCCTTAGTCATGCTTTGTTTGTCCACTTTGTTGGCAAAAGGATGCCTCGCATTTGACTGCTTTATCATCTGTATATTATGCTGATGGATGATAGAATCATAGAATGGTTTGGGTTGGAAAGGGACCTTAAAGATCATCTAGTTCCAACCCCC
>JAOQGL010000040.1:61722539-61735561 GCA_027564165.1 Gallinago nigripennis | reverse complement strand
ACATCCAAGGCCAGGTTAAGTTCTAGCTGAGCTTTGGCCTTTCTAATCTTTTCCCTGCATAACTTTACTACACCTTTTTAATCTTCCCAAGTAGCCTGTCCTTTTTTCCAAAGGACATAAACTTTCCTTTTTTCCCCGAGCTGTGACCTCATCTCTTTGTTCAGCCAGGCCTGGCTCTTCTGTTGACAGCTCACTTTCCTGCGTTCAGGGATGGCCGGCTCCTGCGCTTTTAAGACTTCCTCCTTGAAAAATGTCCAAACATTCTAGATCCCTTTTGTAAAATACAGGAGCCCCACCATACTGGGGGCAGAATTCCAGCAGCAGAATTCAAATCACGAGTAAAAACGTGAACCACCCCCCAGCTCTCCTCCCTTACCTTCCCGCAAAGTAACAGTAGAGCAGGGTTGGTACTAAAGATGATCCAGAGTCTGACAGCCAGGAAAAGCTCCCACCCAGAATCTGAGGGACTTCAATACACTATCCCAAGAACATAGGAACCAAGCAAGCTTCATGATGCATGAACTTAACAAACCTAATTAAAATGCCACATCTAAGGAAGAGTAACCCTGTTGTGGCAGTGTGGCAGAATGACTGCAGAGCAGACTGCAAGACATGATGGAGATCAAGGTAGTCTGACACAGCCCACTACAGAAGGCACTCCAGGCTACTAGACACCAGGGCCATAGGTGAACAGGTGCCTGCCCATCTATCATAGAGATTTGCAAAGCAGTACCCAAAAACAGAAGTCTAAGCACAGCAGGGCACTGTATGGCCAGAGGCAGGTGTAGAACAGCAGTTCAAAGACAACAGCTGAGTGACCATCATCCTCAGGGATCTGCAAATACCAACTGTAACTGAACGCTGCTGCCAAGGGACAGGCAACCAACATGCAGACAGAGACACAAGGAAGCTTACAAAAATCCTAGCCATCAACTGGGTCAGCACAAAACTCATGCCACCCCCTTACTAAAAAAAACCCAAACCTAAAAATCCCCCATCAAAACTAAACCCCAAAACAAACAGTGAAGCTAGTGTAACACAAGCTGCGGAGTTCCATGGTTCATACTTGTGGGTAGGTGAAATAATGATCAATTATCATTGTAACAGGCCCATGTCAGGGCCCATTTTTTATTATTACTTACTCTTGTTGTAAAGGACCATGACTCATAGGCAGGGAGGGTGCCAGGTCTGGATGATGAGGGGATTAGCACTGGGCACATGGCAATGTAGATGCAACTAGAAAGGACAAATGAGAAAGCGTCCAAAGAAGAAATACAGTCATAGCACTGAGAAAATCCTTCATCAAATTTGAAAATACAGATGAGAAACTGGATGTTTGCTCAAAAGCCAGCATACTGGAAGGACAATGAAGCCAGAGAGGATACAGAGGCCTTTGCAATCCCTTGCAATAGAATCCTCTGGGTAAAGCTAACAAACAAGTATTAGGAAAAATAAACTACCCGTGCGTGTATTTAAAACAAAGAGGTCACAACCAGAGTGGAATTTGGAGTGAGTAGCACAGTAGCAAAGAGTTTGGAATAGACACCATGAAGTCCATCTGCTGCCATTAGGTTTGACTGCTGGCTGCTGTTGACTAATTTACAGAAAGTTTCATCATTAAGTAGCTAGTTTAGATTTAGATACATGCAGTCCTCTCAGTTTATTGTCTAATGTGAGATTAGCAGCAGACACAAACAGAAATGTTATGTTCCCTACAGCTCACAAAATCAAATGCCTTTCAGTTCCAGGCTCTAGTCTTTCTTCCAGGTGGTGGCAAGGCACAGATCCAAGGTACAGTATGGCTTCCACCAGATGTTGGCACTCATGCAAGCCTAATTTTGGCAAGCAGGGGAAAAGGCAGGTCATGAGATGCTGTGGACCAGCCGTTCTGGCGTTGGCTTAGTGCCTTGAGAGCACGGCAGCATTTCACGTGTGTGTCAGGCCTGGATACTTCTCCCAGTTATTGCATGTTATTTAAAGCAAAGCAAGTCTCCAGCTGTTATAGTGTGGTGAAGTAAAAGTTAAACAATCAATTGAATGTAGCTGATATAGAAATATGCAGAAATGCTTGAATTTGCACAGAGTCTGAAACTACACCTCTACAAATCACGCGCTTCAGCCTGTATTCATTCAATGACTTGTATGACATCAATGGTACTGTAATTACAAGTACTTCTAATTTTGGCTTCAATTCAGTGCACTGTTGAATCAAGATATAACTTGAGCGCTTGTACAACAAAATTGAGTTAAGTAGTTCTATAAACTCCAAATAGCTGGCCTATCAAAAAACCATGAAACGGAGCTCAAGTAGTGCCGATGTTTGAATTAGAAGCATCATGCAAAAGCAGCTACAGATTACAAGCTGAAGTGAGCAAATTCAATTGCTAAGCATAGACCATGTGCTGTTTTATTATTTGGCTATTCTCTTGAGCAGTCTGGATTGAATAGAGCAGCTTCAATTCAGCAGCTGCTGACACGAAGCCAAATAGTATTCCACTGCTTACAAAAGCATGTGAAAAAACAAGTAAAGAATCAGAAAACGAAGACTTGAACCAATGCTCCTGTAAGCCGGTAAGTCCACCCCTGAGAGGGTGGAGGATAGGAAACGAAGGACTACCTGCTACACATGGAAGGGACAGAGAATTAAATAAAGGCATTTTACTGACACATGGCAAGGCCAGTTGCCAAGGCATGCTTGAAGCCTGGGTTAACATCCAGGTGGTATGGTGACAGGGAAATAATTTGCTGGTCTCTCAAATTTTGGTGCTATAAACCTCACCGAAACTTGGTTAAGTCTCGTTGGCAGTTATGCCTTACAACTCTAATTTTAATAGGATTATGTGAGGATTGGCTCTCTAGAAAAAATGTGGAAGGGAATTAGGTTACTTCTGAGAGAAATCCTCACCTAATGCATCCTAGTCAGAAGAACAGACACATACCCTCTTAGAGACATGTTGAAAGGCCTTATCCTGGGGGCAATATGTCAGTGATCCAGGAACAAAGACAAATATTTTGAAATTACTCGACATGCTTTACATTTTAATTATTTGACAGGGTGAAGAGCCAGGGGTCCATAGACTGAAGGAGGCATGGTGATGGTTAGGGACTAGGTGGCTCACTGGTCATGGATTAGCTACCCAAGGTGAAAAAAGCTTTAAAGAAGAGATCATGTAATGTTACTAACACCAGGTGCATCAGAATATAGCCTCAAATTAAGTCAGTAATATGGTTTCATATTTACCTTGGTGCAGTTTTCAGCAGAAACTTGTATCATTGGCTTTGTTACCAGGGAAACTGACTAGAAAAGTGGCAAGGTTTATGATGAATATTCTCTGTTGTGGGCAAGACAGGAACATAAAAATATTTAATACTGGAATAGTGTGCAGCAGTTGACAGGGGTTGATATCTTTTTCTTTGGAAAAAAAACACCTGAATTCAGCTACCCGTTTGGACATCACTGAGAAGATGATATGAACTCTTAGCTAAGAGCATCCTATGAGCAATTGTAGAAGCAAAGAAACACGACTTTACAAAAGACCTTAAAAACCATCAGTACCGGGAATTGCAGTGCTTCATCTGCAGTAAGCATTAGCATTGAGCGCTTAATTTAAAGTATCCTAGGTAATAATTATAAGAGTAATTTTGAGTACAACAAATCATTGTTTATACAGCATTTTGGATACTCATTAACAGGTCTCTGGGCATAGAGCTGTCTTTTTCTTAAGATTTTTACCTTAAGGGACCTAAGAAATCCTTTTAAGTAGAGTTTTGCCTCCAGAAACCCTACTAATGATGTTCCTCTTAGGAACAATTTCAAATGCGGTGATGATGGCAGGTTGAGAGCAGCATATATTCTTTTCATCACTTACTTTGCTTTTTCACTGTGGTTGACTTCTTTCTGACGGGCACACTGATACCTTGTATATAATACACTGAACCAGATGACCCAAAACACCTGACCTGAACCGTCTTGCTTAGTGGAAGTAATGAAAGCCCACCTGCTAAACTTGTGAGAGAGCCAGAAAAATCAGAAGCTTAAACAACAGAAACCTATGGATATTGTTAATCCTAGCTTGAAAGTCTGTGAAGATAAACTTGAATTTCAACCTAGGTTGATCAAGTCCATCAGCTTCAGGGGTTTGGTCATTGCTTTTTAAATAATGAGTATTATGACAGCAAGGGTTTTTGAAGGAAACTGAGGGATTTAGGAACCCTGTGTATTTGGCTATTAGGTCATAATAGCCAAATTAATAATAATCACTAATGTTTGCAACGGAATTAAAGTCATATTTCTTCAACCTGTTTCTATTTTATGCTTGTAAACTCTAGACACATAGAATAAAATCAGGTTTAGAAACTGTATTTTCAACAATCTGCACTGGTTGCTTTTCTAACAATGTATTAAAAAGGAGTCTATAAAGCACATCAAAGTGTTTAGCATCTCTATAAATAAGAAAGTTAAAAAACCCCTAAACCTAGGTATAATTTCAGGCTCAAAACATTTCAGAGAAAAAAACAGGAAAGAACAAAACCCATGCCTGTGTGCTGGGTATAGGGGTACATTTGTACGTGTGTGTGCACCAACTTGGTTTTTTTAGATGGATCTCTGTAATTGCAAATTATTTCTACCAGTGAAAATTACAGAAGCCTTTGATCCATGGTTCCAAGCAAAGGGGAAACAAATTAATTGCCAACCCAAACATTTTCCACATGCTGTTCCATGCTTTCCACAAATGCCATGTTGAGGTCTGTCATTTCAAAAGGGAGCATACACAGGCTGCGGGAAGGAGAGCTATGAGGAGCTGCCCTCAGAAGGCAGTTTGTGAACAGATGGCTTGAGTGATACTTGCAGCCTACCCAAAAGCAATGGACACTTCCCATGTGATTTATTTCCATATGAATCTGGCAAGAATTGGCCTTGCCACATCCTCTAGAAATCAGTTTTATCAGGGGAAAAGTCCAGGCCTTCATTTTATTGTCTTTACTGAATTGAAAGTCACATCTAGAGCGGTTAATTCTTATGTTCACAAGGCCAGATTTCTTGAAAACCATGAATACGGCCATAGCACATCAGAACAAAGGATCCCATAGCCCAGGTGCCAAAAGAGGATGCTAGAAAAGGATTTCAGAACAAGGCAATCACATTGTCCAAGTACTATCACTATTTCTACATCATCTCTATACAGATAGAAACTTGCATTGGATTTCTCTTCCCTCAACCTCTCTAGCTTCCTCTTGATCCCATATGAAGTTTTAGCATCTCCAAACTAATGAGCTTGCCAGCTACCTTCTTCCTCTGATGCCATCAATATAGGCATAAAAGAATTTATACCAGCACTGCTAGTGAAAAGGATTTACAAGTGGCAGCTCTTCAGCTGCTGAAACAAGAATATTAAAAGAAGTTGATTTAAATAGATTTCTATCACACGCAATAGCGAAGCAATCAAAGGTTCTGAACAATGACAACTTATCTTTTAAGATAATGATTACAAGTCAGGCTCAGCTTTAGCTGTCTAAAAGTTTCATGTCTAATCTAAATTATTACGATTTCTTTATGTTATATCTATATATAGGAAGGCTTCTTCTCCAGAAAACAACTCAAATCCACCCTATGGTAGGTGGTTTCTAGAAGTGACTAGGAAATTAACAGGAGTATATCTGTTCTTAGAACAACTATTTTATTGTTTGTTTCAATTAACTTAAAAAAAATATTCTTGATTACCTAAAATCATTCTGTTTATAAAAAAAATATCAAAAACTTCCTTAAAACGACTCTTGGAGGAATCTTGAAAAAGATGCAGGATAAACCACTGCTGCTGCAGGAGGGTGAAGTTTGGACATAAACAGATAGTATTTATTTTGTTGCTAAAAAAAATGTCTGACACCAGAGGTTTTCTTTAAAAGAAAGATTACTCTTGATTACAAAAGGAGAGATTATACCACCAGAAGCCCACTGCTGGAGTAATGTTTATGATGCCTTCACACTTAAATGGGCTTCCTTGAGTAATACTACAGAGTAGCTGGCTTTCCAGAAATATGACGTAACCTTTTGCTATTCAATTGAGTACCTGAACTTGTTAGAACATTGGTGGAAATGATGTTGAGGTGCAGCTTATTTGGACTCTAGGATCTACATTTTTATCCACTGCACTGGATTTTCATGAAGAGGTTTTTATTTCTTAATTCATCCCTTCTCCTTGACAAATATTTGCAACGCTCACTACAGCAATTTTGCAAGAGGCCATGTTACAACTGAATGGAAATCATTGCACAAAATCAGAATCCTCGATACTTCATACTAGAAAAAATAATTTTGCTCAGCAGTTAGGCTAATACATTATATTTCTCAGCACTTTTTTTTTTAATCCTTTAGAACTACGGCTATGAAAGAAAATGTCTGAAAATGATTACTTTATTCAGTGCATAGGGTCATTGCATCAGACAGTGACAAAGGTGTCAAAGTGTGCAGCATATGAATAACCTCAATATTAGGGAGATTCAAGGTCCATTTGCTTTTTTTTCATTCTTATGTGAAGTTCACTGAAGAGAGTTTCAGATGAACACGTACCTTAAAAAATTCGGTTTTGCTTTCTCTCCACTCATATATTCGTAGCAACACAATGGTTGCCATGTACACCTTGAAAAACAATTTGTTGCCTAACACTGAAAAGCACACAAGTTGGAATGACAGTCTGTATGTATTCTTATTTTAAACATTCTGTTATTAAACAGTGCTTATGTTGAAAACAGACTACCTTATGAGACAGCAGAAAAGCTGTCACCACCACTAGAAAATTAAATAAAAGTTTATATCGTAACTGACATTCTACACATTTTGTATAATAAATAAGTAAATAAACATTTATATGTCTGTATGGAAAAAAACCCCAACACCTATTTTCATTACAGCAATTTATGTGATTCAATTTGCAGTTACACAATTTTAAATTCTAAATTAGGATTTACGTTACTGAAGTCAGTGTAATTCTACTATCAAACCAACATGAGACAGGAGTTCATCTGACCCCTCCACCAATCTGGATCCCTCTATACTGTTGGCCTGTTTTTCCCCTGATGCACTAGTCCCATGGGTCAGATTCAATACATTAATGCTAGTTAGTACCTAGGTGCCAAGCAGGAGCAAAGAAATCAGTTAACCTCCTGAGGACATTGCACACCCTGGGCAAAGACGGCCCCAGGCTTTCCCTTTTCCCCATAGCAGGGATGGGGATGGGAGCTGGAGAGAAACAACTGGTTCTTCAATCAAGTCTAGCCCTCTCCACTCTCATGTTGTAGAGCCAGGTATCTCTCCCAGCTGTCATCCGCCAGGCTCTCCCATTCTAGATGACAGGAGAAACACAGATGGGTGACCTCAAGCTCCCACCTCTCCTTCCAGGTTTGGAAGGTTTGGTAACATCAGCTCCTGCACCGCTGCGGTTGGGCTTCCTCTCCTCCCATACTCAAGCACCAAGCTCTACATTAGGATCTCCTGAGAGGTTCTTGCAGTACTGAACATGTTTACAGGATGGTTATTTTTTTCAGGAATGACTGGAAAGATATTTTTATTGCATTTGCATAACCCTAACCAAGTGCAGAACTCAAACTGACAGACTGTTCAAGGCTTTTCTTGGCTGCACTTTCAGCGCTCACATCAGATCATATCCCTCTTTCTCCTTCATCTTTTTTATACCTTGAATTTCTGAATTCTGTTTTCCTTCCTCAAAAGACTCACTAACTTCTCTTTCCTGATCCAAAACTGAGCTGTGGAGAGTACTACCTACTCCATCCATCACTTGGTCCCCTAACTCCATTCCTTTTCCATATTGGTGCTTTTTCTTATGAAACTGAGAATTATTACCTGAAGACAGATTTCTTCACCTCTTTGTTCCAGAAATCTCTCCATTTTTAAAATTAAGTCAGACATATGCCTCACCATAATCCACATTTTCTGAAATGCTGAGAGGGATTTCAGAAAAAAAAACAAATGACATTCTAGAGATCAGGAAAAAAGGGGACATGAAATGTATTAGGGTACTTTGAATCTGAGAATTATTCATATGTAAAGAACTTCAGAAAGCTGAAACAAAAATACCTGCAATACAGTATTTTGCTTTAAAACTGTCGATGATTCTTTCATCTTCATATTCCACTACAGACCATGTCTGAAAACTTTTGCTTATATGCAGCACAGGAGAAATACCTTCAAAGATACTCATTAGGGATACATTATTTGGTTGTGTGATAATGAAAATTACTTCAGGATTATCACGATGACAAATAGAACACAATGAGCTTTGGAAAAAGAAATATGTCTCTGTAATGATCCTAGTTATATATCATTTAAGATATATCACCACTTACGCAGGTACTAAGTAAGCACCATTTTCCGTGATTCCACCAAACAGATGTTAGCGTCAGGTTAATTTTTCTACTAATAAGTTTAATACTAAGCATCTTTATAATCCTAGAATGTATGCTGCATGCAGCCCTTGTAGAAATCAAACATAGATGCAAAGGAAGCATTCAACAATAATGTTAAATCTTAAAGGCTCCTTAAAATTATGTGAAGTCACTCAAGAAGACTTAATTTATCTTATATCTTCCAGAAAGTGCTTATTTTTTTGGTAAAAAAAAAAAAAAGAAAGAAACCCAGGAGTTTTATGAGAAAACTCTGAATTTTGATTCAAAAAAATACTTTACACAAAAGATAGTTGAGCAATTAAATCTCCATTTTCAAGCAAATTTCTCTCCCTCACATTCTCTTCTGCTGAGCCATAAAACCTGACAGATCCTAACCACAGCGAATCAAGAGAGATGTTGTATAGGTCCTACACGCAAGACAAGAAAAGAAGCAATCTTATCTCTGATGAAGTGTCACTTTTCTTAAAGTGTGAAAAATAACATAAATATAAATTATTACTTTCAGTTACTCATCCCACCCAACATCATGAAGAACACCAGAGATTCATTACATTGCATTTCTACTTTCAGGCACCGGAGGAATGAAGCCTTTGAGCAATGCCTATCCCATCTGGAAAGGTGGAGCAGGAAGGATTCTTCCCAAACTGAATATCAGAAAGCCATCTGAAGTTTTAAAACTTAATATCACATCTGTAAGAATATTAAGTAAGATACTTAGGAATTTACGGGATGTGACTACCACCTGATTTAGAAGTCATTCACATTCACCCCTGCAACAATACTAATGATCCAGCCTTGAAAAAGCATGCAGTTATATGGCTCCAGCTTCAAATTGAATAATTCCTCTCGTTAATGAGAACTCCATACTGTTACCTTGGGGAGTTGTAAAAGTCAACACTAAACGATCCATTTTATTTGTAATTTTGAAAGTACCAGTCAGGATTAAACTGTAATCATGACTTGTTATTAGATCAGTATATTTCTGACTAATGCTTGGCTGTAGGAGGATTTATCATGAGTTCAGCTACATCTAATGCTTTCCCACTTGGATTGCTCCCTGCAGAGCTAATCGGATCTCAATGGAAGTTTATAGGAAATTCAGCTACTAAAGTGACAGAGGTACAAGTCTCATCTGTCCCTTCTTTCTGACCTGTATTTTCTCCTTTTTTGCTTTTCCTCAAAAGAATCCTTTTCTTCAGGTTTACCTCCACAACGGTTTTCATTTGTATTAATTTTCCCTTCTTCCATCCTTTCCTCTCTCTTTTTTTTTTCTTTCCCTTCTTTTTGTCTTTCATTGTTACAGTTTCTCAGCCAGCTAGCTCACTGTAGCACTAAGCTGAGGTCAATCATAGTTACACCATACACCAAAAGAATATTCTCTCCTTTTTTCAGGTATCCATATAATTCCCTGAGATATCCTTTATAAGGATTCAAAGCAAAGAAACTGAGATGCATTGGGAGAGAGCCATCCTTCCAGGGCCAATGACACACATGCACTCCCACAAAGGCTCAGAACGGGAACCTGGAGCTGCTGGTTTCTAAATTTATGGACGGTGCAAGCAATTGCCAGAAAACATCTGTGAAAGACCAGGCAGGATAAAGCCTTGAAAAATAAGCATTCTTATTGCACCTATATGGTCACCCTTGTGTGTTTGGGATGACGACAGATGAATAAATGAGCGAGCTGGCAGGTGGGGCAATTTCCTCTGATACTGCAATCTGTATGATCCTGAATTTTTATAGACTGCACATTCAAGGAAGTTTGAAAAATATAGGCATTCAGTTATGAAAGCCTCAGTATTCCAAATACATTTGAAATATATAGCTACACTTCTGCCTGCTGTAAATCAGTGTGCCTCTGTTGTTTGAAGTTAAGCTATATTTCATCTAGCTGAGGATGAAAATGAATGAGGTTACAGGCTGTCCCAACACACTGCCTAGCAAGGGTGGTACTATTACAGCAATCTAGATCTGAAAAGCTGACTTACTAGGACCCAGAGTCACTATCAGGGCTAATAGTAAAGTATATTATTTCCTGATTCCCAGCAGTACAATGAAGTTACAAGCAGGTACCCTAGCATATAAGAATTTATCCTATTTCTAGTGAGATTAACTTGCTACTGATGCTTACATGGAAATACTCACACACACACCACCCAGGAATCCTTAGATACCACGAATTATGTTTTATCAGCTAGGTTTAAAAGATGCAGTACCTTCCCACTCTAATACAAACAGATCAAATATATAAAATTATGCAACAGGAAAAGGCAAAACAAAAGGAGCAGACTAAACCACCACTAGCATTTAAAAGATTATAGAAAATGTAGGTGTTTGGTTTTGCTTTTTTATAAAGTTTGGAACATGGAAGAGACTCAAAGTGTTGACAGGTGGAGCACGTAGGCTGAGATGAGGAATATCTCTAGTAATGAAGTCATAAAAACTCCATCTCAGAAAAAAAAACCTCTAAAACAAATGGAATAAGCCAACTAAGGTAGGAAATAATGAAGAACACTTAAGAAATTGCAATTTAGCAAGACATGCGAAAATAGGGAGCTAAGCATATCCAGTACAAATGTTAGGAGCCTAGAAGGTCCTTCCTATCAAGAAGAATCCTTAAACAAAGATACTCATGGAAAAAGTACACCAGGAATTTAATGGAAGGATGTGTAATAAAAAGGGGTGTAATCTCAGGAAAAAAAACAAGTACAATTGAAAGCACAGATCATACTGGCAGAGGAGAAAGACAAACAAAAGTTAAGGAATAGCTATTGTCAAGTAATGTAAATAAGTGAATGTATTAAAATATAGTACATGTGAGGATTGCCAATCAGGACTCAAATCAGAAATTTTGTGGTACTAAAATACCTAATCAGAAGGAGACAGTAACAAGCAAATGTAAAGGAACATTAGAAAGGGTATAAAGGCAGTAAATACATCTCCAGGTAGATAGTTAGAATAAAAATAAAGTAAATATCTTAAAGAGTAAAATGCAGCAGCATGGAGATATAGTTATGTGGCTTCATCAGTTTACATTGATACATGTATCTCATTTCAGAAATGAGTAAAATAAGACTAAAAATGAAATAAAAACACTTAAACTGTAAAATAAAAGAGCATTTCAATCATTAAAGATAAGTAGTGCTAAAAGGAAAGATATTTAAGAAAAGATTAACTGATTAATTTAAAATGGAGCCAGATACGACAGATTGAAAAAGATGTTGAGCAGCAAAACACAAAATGGCACAAAACATAAACACCTGCATCCCCTTTCCTTTATACCCACCTTCTCTCACAACATTTCAGAAAAAGGAAGTCCCCCAGGTGGGGCTATTTGAAGAGCAATGCATAAAAAGAGCACTCAAAAAGAGTGCAAGAGCAGAAAACCTACATCAGTTTATTGCACTAGTGTTCACTAAAGACACCAGTGAGTTCCTCTATCACAGAATTCAAACCAACTTTAGTAAAAGGGCTGTCTTAAGCAGGAACCATCAGTACAATTGGTTTAAGATCAAATCCACAAAACAAGCAATTTTAAAAAATCCCATGGACTACTACATGGTCTTCATTTTAGGAACACATATATGAAACTTCCAAGCAACCACCTGTGGTGTGCAAGGCACCACTTAAATGATCTTCAGTTTCAGAGGAACAGAAGATAATAAGTAAAAATGGATTTATTAGACACACAGATAGACATGATATAAAGGAAAAGAACAAACACAGCTTTTGTAGAAAAGTTATTTCCTAGAAATTTCTTGAAGTTTGAAGGAGTCAATAGTCATAGTAATGAGTAGATTTATAATAGAATACTTTGAACACCATTTTTTAAGAAATTCTATCATGAAATGCTGTATTAGCAGACGATGGATAAGAGGAAAGCCTTTTACATACATACATAACAGCTATAAGGGTCAAAATTAATAAAAAAAAAAAATATATGAATAGTTTTCACAAAACAAGGAGATCACCAAGAAACCAAGGTCTTGGGTGGATCTCTTGAAAAAACTTTAAAGTTAGTGAATGTTGCAGTGGTAAAGTTTACTAATGGCAGAAAATTACTGTAGATAATCAAATTTAAAAGCTGAGTCTGAAGAGTCAGAGAAGGGTTTCATGATACTTGTATGGCTAATAATAAACTGAAATTGCTCATCAGTAAATTTGGATTGCTAAATATGGAAAAAAGAGGATAACTCCATATATAGAATGACTGGCTCAAATGAATTATTTCTTGTGGAAAAGAATTCTTTTCTGCAGAAAAGAAGACATTCTGCATGAACCTCTAGATGTACAATCTGAATGTTCAGAAGAAATTGCAAAGATGATATAATTTTTTAGGAAAGGAATAGAGAACAAAACAGAATCTACTGTTAATGCTTTCTTATAGGTACTTATGGTTTTTTCTAGTTATGGTCTTTGAAACATATATCATAAAATCACAACATAAGTGATCAAAAGTATGAAATGGCTTTTCTGATTAATAATTACATTGATTTTTCAAAGTACTGAGGAGATCTATATAATCTGTCTCCCATAACATCCTCATTGGGAAACTAAGGAAGTGTGGGCTGGATGAGGGGACAGTGAGGTGGACTGAGAAC
>JAOQGL010000040.1:61695205-61722439 GCA_027564165.1 Gallinago nigripennis | reverse complement strand
CTTCAGCAGGGGAGTTGGACTAGATGATCTCTATGGTCCCTTCCAACTCTAAAAAAATCAGTGAAATTCAGTGAAATCATGAATGATCTGGTAAAGCTGATTGAGTTATGCTTATTTGTCTTTTCTCACAGAATGTAATTCAGTAGTTCCTGATTATCAGGAAGCAGACTTAAAAGGAAATAAACAATGTTTTCTTCCACACAAAAAACAGATGAATTGGGGCACCACCATAAGCTATCATGAAAACCAGAAAATATAAATGTGCTCAAAAAAAAAAAAATCAAAAAAATCAATGACACAAATTTATGAAAGTTGGGTGCAATTAAACACCAAAGCCCAGATGACATTTCTGGCTCAGGAATTTCTTGAACTGCTGGTTCCTGGAAGTTTAGAAGCTGTACTAGGCACAATCACTATAAATTTGCTCTGGTTTTGATACACATTCCCTAAGCATCTGCTGGTGATCAGCCATTAGAGATGACTGGGGAGTTAGCCCATCCTTTGCTCTGACCCATTAAGGTATTTCTCACACGCATCAACTTCTTTATAGCACCGCACAAATCTGAACAGGTACAAAGCCCTGAGGATCAAGTACGATGCTACAGAACATGATTAGAAAGCTCTCGTGCAGGAAAAAAGACAAGAACGCTCTCACGAACCAAAGACATCAGTCAGGTTTTGCTTCCCAGCAAAACCAACTGGCACCTGTGTGTCAAATATATGCAGCTGTCTATGTGTTACCGTCAGTCCATCTGCTGCACACGCCATATGTTAGTTGCTTTATTTAGGGCACTGGGGAGAGAGAGGGAGATACCTTGAAAGGCAAATTAATTCAAATTGCTATGAATATCAAAACCTATTAGAAAGCTAAACTTGCCAAGAAATATATTTATTAAAATTATGTGCATACTAAGAAGCAGAAATTTGCATAAGAATTGTATCAGTTATGCGATGGTATAGAAACAGTGGCTGTAAAATTTCACATCTGTCATTACAAACAGAACTTCTGAGTTGCTGCCAATCGCTTCACCCATACAGCTAACCTTTCTCCTGTCTCTTTTGCTTTTATCTTAGGCTTCTTCCACGATTCTTAGTCCATTTTGCCAGGGTTTATAGCTTAAAGCTGCTTCAGCAAATTCTTCCAAAAAGCTATTTCTAGTCCACTCTTCCTGAGGAGAAAGACTGAGATTTTCCTGGTTATCCCTAAGTATGATGCTTACTCAAACATGGGAGTTGTCTAATTTACTTTTTTTCAACATTGCATTCCCTGATTGAACTCCTGTTCTTTGAAAAAGATTGCACCTTCCTTACTATTTGCAAGCTGTGTAGCATATTTTTAAAATTATCAAAAGAACAAGTGAATATTCTTTATGAACCATTTATGCTTTTTGCTTCTGAGTGCAAAGCCTTCTATAAAGTTGAGCATCTAAAGACCATCCAGAGGTGATATGATTTTTACAGTACAAATCTGTATTTGCTGATGAATTCAAAGCCATCTTTAATATATCTTTTGGGTTTTTTAGCTACCTGTCTTGGAACTAGCATTCTTGAAGCATATTTTTGTTAACAGTTTTTAGGAGCTGTTCCAGTAGAAAGAAATCCTTAAAATTTGAGAACAACCTAGCATTTTCTCCATTTCCTTCCTTATCCCTCATCTAGTAAATCAAGATGTGAACTCACATGGTAACTCCGCAAGCACAACCACCCCAACCCCACATACACACATTCATCGTGTGTGAAATCCTGAAACAATACATTCTGTTTGAGTTCTATTATCTTTTTGGAGAAGGACAGAAGCGAAGGAATATCATACATCCTATAATCTTGGGAGTTGTAGGTTATGTACATTTCAGGAGTCAGTTTCCAGCAATAAAAGGGCCTGATCCTGAGCTCACAGAAGCCAACATGGTTTTCTTAAAGCCCTATTTGCTTCAGCTAGAAGGGTACTGCTTCCAAATTTGTCATAGATGGGATACTGCCATCATCCAAAAAGTCCTAACATTTTTTGATATAAATAAATTCAATGCTACTAATTCCTCACTTTAAAAAAATGTGGTAAAATGATTAACATAAGATGCATTAGAAAATGATTCAAGAGGTTGCTATCTTATTTGCATGAAAATGCTTGTTTTAAGTCAGTTATGAATAGCCCAAAGCTAAATGTTCAAGAGTCCCAATTATTTTAAAATATGAGATTAGTTACCTGCACAGCTTTCATTACTGAAATCTTGCTTGCTTACATAAGATCAGATTCTTGCTTGCACTTTATAGATGCTTGGTACATTCCAAATGGTGCAGAGCAGTGGAACATAGGATCCACCTCACCAGATAGGAAGGTGCTCCATTTTAAACTGGCTTAAAATCACGTGAACAATCCTTAGACTGTCCTAGATCTAAAGCCTTCAATGATAAGGGGAAATCAGCAGAAGAGCAAATAAAGATTCTGTGAGTTCTCAACAGGTTGAGGCTTGAAATGACTTAGCATAAATTAGAAGTCCCAAAGCCACCAAGTCCAGTAACTCAACGCATCTCCTACCACAAGCTCCTTGCGACACAGATCAAGACCTGGATTATGTACTTTACAATGGTATCTCTATAGCTAGAATATTATTTATGAAGAAACTTAATGAGCATCGTCTTTTTAATTATTTCATTGTAGCAAGACAAGTGTCCAAATCTGGAAACCTGTAGAGACCTAGCAGTGACTGAAATCCCTGCTGACAGCCTCAACTAAAAAGCTGTGATAAACTCAGATCCCCCAGGACAGATTAAGGTGTATCAGCAAAACAACATGAGGGAAACCAACGCTGCTGCTGCTGACTTTACTGATTTCATGGACAGAGAATCTCAGTCACCAGATCTTTCAGCTTCAGCATTTAAAAATAATGATAAAGTTTCATTTCCAAAATAACTGCAGTTTTAGAATTGAAGAAACAGGGAATTCTTGGCTAGTTTAAATGGGCATTTCTATATTCCCCCCTTTCTCCTCATAGAATTGCCAGCATGGGCATTTATGCAATTAAGAAGCAGAGGCATATCACAGCATCAATTAAGACAAAAAAAATACACAAACGCAGAAATATTAGACAAATTGACATGTAGCAGTTTCACCAGTTCTGCTATTTTAAAAGAAAATAAATCCCTGAAAAGACTATTCTCTCTTTAGCGTATGAGATTTGCATACGTAGTGATCCATTGCAGAGTTGAACCGTCAAACCCTGGGAGGCTAATTTATCCAATAGAAGGTTATAATCAACCATATCAAAAGCTCAGATCCTTAGAGACTGCAGAAGTTATAAAAAAGGTATTAATAAAATTTTTTCTCTTACGCATAACTACAATAAAAAAAAAAATTAATACAATTAAAGAGCAAGGTAGAAAATACTGGGGAAAACAAGTGTGACGTGCTTCTCTTTTACAGTTGGATTCTTCCAGAAGCAAACTATTCTGAGTCCTTTGTTTAAGCCATTATTTTTCATTAGATGAGGCACTGGTGTTATCCAAAAGTTAATAGCAGGAATATGTCTGTGTGACAAAACAAATACAGCTTGAATCCTGTAGTGGTGAATACAAGAAACAGTTTGCAATCCAGTGCATGCCTGACATACACAAATCAACAAAATGTTACTGTGCTCTTATTTTAATAGAGCAAAACCTCTATTATCTGGCACTGTCTCTACATCTCCAGATTAGAGTTTAATAAATAAATGGAAGCTTTGGAAGAGTTGTAAAAAAAACTCCAAGAACAAAAAACCAAACAAACATCCCTTCAACACAACAACCTGTGGACTGGTTTGACTAGTGCAGGTAATCATATTGTTGTTGCTTAAATCGCCCCTTGACATCAGGCATATGTCAATAGTATATTTGATTAAATAGTCTCATACCTTGGCAGGCTACCTTCAGGTAGTAAACATGCTTTAAATAAAACCCTAAACATCTGACACGTACCTGAAATCAGCACGCTAAGCCAAAATGTTTCTGTAAACAGCAGCTCTAAGCCCCATCAACAGCTGTGGACATTGGCTGATAGACCTGATGCAGTTTTTTGTCCTTACCTTATATCCCCTCCAAAACGACACTGTCCTTTTTTTTGTCTTCTGTGCCACAAGGACATCATTTCTAACTTCTATAAACTGAAATTTCTGAGTGGTGATGTGTTTAACGGGAGTTTTCCTCTTTTTGCTCTTAGGAGGAATGCTGTTTGTAACCGCTTCCACTTCTTCATACGGTCATGATAAACAGCAATGTCCTTAAGCAGCACTAACTCTGACTCAGCTGAGATCACTATTTTAAAGGCTGTATTAAAATTTATTGTCATATCAGTTTGTTAATTGCTTATATATCCTGCCAAAAAACCCCCACACAACCTAAAACCAACCAACTAACCAAACAAATAATCCCAAAACAAAACCCCAAAACAACTCCTGATTTTCGTGGCTTATCTTTCAATGTGCTGTGAAATCCTGCTTTGGCAGCAGAGGAGCAGTTATAGAGCAGCTCCTCATCACACATGCCAGTGTGTATATATTTCTATGTGTAATGGGTATATAGTGTTTTCAAGCATTTCTTCCTCTCTAAAAGCCAGTTCTTCCAACAGATTTCAACTGCACCATTTCCTCAAGATTCACGAAAGAACTTCAGTTTACCTCCTTCTGAAAATCTCATGCCATCCTGCATGCAAATGCAATTTCAACCAAATTTTAGAGAAAAAATAGGGAGAAGTTCTTGTTTGTGAGGAAAAGGAGGAAACAGTGAAAACTGGAAAGCTGATTTGTGAACTGCCTGGAGTGCCTTAGAGGGTTACAGTGTTTCAGAAGTTATCAGCAAAGATATATTAGTGAACAGAGAACAGCTGACCTATTGAAAGATGCATGGCAGTTACTTTTATGACACAGCTTTTGTTTTATTATAGAACTCAACTCTCATAAGGATTCAGTATTCTCCCTTGTAAATATTTCAGTCCATAGACAGTAGATGGCCCATATTTGCGAGCAGAGCAATCGTCCCAGAAGACTGTCATGGTAAAGCTATGGAACTTAGAAAAACCGAAAGCAATTACAGACAAGAAATGATGAGAACTTATAAAAGGCTAAAGGAGGAGAAAAGGATGAACACAGATGGCTAGAGAGAGAAAATGAGCACATCCATGAGCCTTGAGAATGTTTTAGCTAAAAAAAAAAAACCAAAACCAACCCCTGCCAATCCCCCCCCCCCCCCCCCAAAAAAAAAAAAAAACCAACTCAAAAAGAAAGGGCTGTTAAGCTCTTATTTTTGCAGGAAGATCTATTATATCTTGCATTCACATTAATTCATGTTTGCCACAAATCTGACGCTGGAAAGAAACCATTAAAATATGCTACAGTGCAGAGCATTTTCAATTAATTCTCAAATAACATCCTGTGATACAACACTAATTTTTAGCCATATAGAGTGACTAATAAGGTCATATATATTTTATATTGTATATTGCTGTGGGCATAGGCAGTGTGCTGGGCCATTCATTGTTATCTTATAAATTAAAAATATTAGAATTTACAGGTCATTTATAGAGTTTTTATGAAAGCAGCATCCCTTTTCCGTTGGAAAAAAAATCAATTTTGGATTTGCCACCTAGTGTTTCTCATTAGGTTATGATCACGCTGTGGTAGAAGTACAAGAGTTATTAAGGAAAAAAAGAAGATACATCCATCCTCTCACTTATTGTGCATTATATGTGCTCTGTGGTGCCCAAAGGTGCCAGTCAAGATTGAAACCTAGTTGTGCTTGGAGCTGTAAAAACATGAAATGAGACAGCATTACTGACAATAACCTCAATAGGAGATTACGTCTGGGTCTGCTTTGGGGTAGTTGGCAGAACTGAATCTGGAGGAAATTAAATGAGATGAATGTCAGAGACTGGTGCAATAACACAGCAAACTACTTCCAGGTATAAGGCATACGGGGCAAAGGAATAAAGGACAAAAAAGGTGAAAACTGATCAAGCTGTTCCAGGCCTTCGCACTGAGGGATAAGGAATGTCAATCTGGCAGTTAAGTCTCCTATCAAGTTGGACTTAGTTGAAAGAAGCCAGAGAAGCAATGTGGAAGCAGAAGTATCAATATAGATAAAAAAAATTATTTTAGGAGCTGTGACCTGCACTTCAAGAGGATTACAAAGAACTAATAAGGCAAAACATAACCTACTGAAGCTAGAGAATATCTTTGCTTCTAACAAGTAAGATCACTCTCAGTCTGGCTTTTTATACATGACTGCTATCCAGATATACAGAAAAGGCCTTCTACTCTGTTAGAACTCAGTACCTAGTAATTGGTCACAGAATTTAGAGTTGGTTAAAAAGAACTTAGTCTGGTTCTTTAGAAAAGAGAATGTTGTTGTCAGCATCATCCTTAAGCATTGTGCTTGGCTGGTATCTTTAATTAACAGAATAAGTACCTTACAACATTAGGCCAGGACAAAATTAGTAAAGAGAATTTAACAGAAAGGAAGTCTGTTATCCAAGATTCTGGAATAACGGAGGGGCAATTAGAGCAATTAAAATCCATTGAAACTTTATTGTCATGAGGATACAGTTTCTATACTTATAAACTTGGATGTGATCATTCAAAGCATATGGACAGAAACCTCTAGAAAAACTCTGTTTAATTGACATTCATTGATTAGTATTATAAGCTTTTAAATATTTTCTGTGAAATTTGCACACCATTCGTTTTCACTGAAGTTGTTTGGATGAACACAATAATCAGAAAAGATTTTTTATTTTTTTTTCCCGAGAAGATTACCTTCCTTTGTATTTCAATATTGCTCAGTTCCAGATGAATCACAGCCAGCTATATCTTTCACATGTCTGGATTCGGAGCCAAAAATAGACAGGAAGGAAAGGAGTTTACATGAGATTTGACACTTGTAAGGAAGGATCAGTATTGGACTATGTTGACCTTCAGATTTGTTATGAAACCATGTTCAACTCCTATCTGCCTTCCTGTAATACTATAAATCCCCAAGTTTTACCCTAAGGCATTTGCTCTCTCAAGACTGTAAAACTTTATTTAATTTTTTAGACAAGAGGTCAAGTGTTGAAACAGCTTCTTCCCTCCCCCATCCTTTTCTGGAGCATGCTTCCATGGTACATCTCACCCACAGAAATGGTAACAGAACGATCCCCGTCTCCTGCCTTCATCTTCCAACCCTACGGGGACTCCGAAGGGGAAAGCAGCAAATTGCAGGTCGCTCCTCCTGCTTTGCCTGGGGCTGGTCTTGCTTGGCCATCACAGTGTGGCTGGCTTTGGGCCAAAGCCAAAATCTGCATAGGAGAGTGCTCCATTATCTGGCATGGAAACCTTGAGGGCGAGCATAGATTTAGCCGGTGTTCCAAATGGAAAGGTAGTTTGTTTTACTTGATTTTCTGTTGTGTGTAGCAGTGCCTGTTGGTGTTTAGAGAAGTATAGTAGGAGTGCAGAAGAGTTCGGGGACCTTGTTTCAAAGCCATGTGCAAGAAGCAGCTGAAGTTGTAAGTGAGCCTTCTGGCATCAAAGCCCACCTGACTGTCAAGCACTGAACTTCTCTGAAAGGACACAACCGGCCTTTGCAAGAAGTTCACAAGGCCAAAAAGCTGGCAATAAGGGTGTTTAACAGACAAAAAGCAGTGCAGTTGGCATGCAGGAAGTGGTATTTTCCTTTTGCCTTTGACCTTAACTATGGAGAGGGGGAAAAAGTTTAATGGGGAAAAAAGCACAGGAGCTAATAAGAGTACAGCTTTTTCTGCAGAAACTGAGGACAGGAAGGATATCGGGGTATTGTTTATCAAAACAGTACATGGCTACATCATGTAATACATGGCGGGGGGGGGAAGAGGAGGGGAAAGCAGCAATCTCACTATGCATCTGAAGAGGGAGAGTGAGCAAGATCACTACTCTAATAGTTAATGATCTTTCCTGCTCTGATTGTGGAAGATTAACACTTGTGCCTTTGCAGTGAAACAACTGCTCAGTGAACTAGATTACATTATAAGTTTCATTTTTATTTGTTTGTAGCTAGTAACTTAAAGCAAGAACATATGTGTATGAAGCCTGAAGTCAAATGTTTAGAGCATGATAGATTTTTAAAAGGGAGCAATACCGAGGTCCTTAAATTAGAAAATTCCCCAACGTTTCTTTAAATAGTCTAGCCTTAAAATACAACTATGCAAAACTATAAATGTGTAAAATTAATTGAATCCAGTGGTGTTCAGTGAGCAGAGAATTTGGCTTAGTCATGCTAACTAGGAGCATAAATCTATAAGACATAGTCAAAGACAACAATTACTTTAATCAAAAACAGAATGATAAAAATTAGCAACATGATGCTTAATGTAATATACAGAGAGTAAATTTTGAAAAATGCCTCCTTACTTTGGATTTGCTTTTTAAGCATAAAGCCCTACAAGCAGCAGTCTAGCAGTCTCAGCTTCAGCTCCAGACAGGAAAAAAATAAGTTCTTTTCTGCACTAAGTGGTTTATGTATAATTATGTCGTAAAGGAAAGGATAAGTTTTCTAACTGTGGACCTTTCTTAAATTGGATGTTAATAAGAAACTGCTAGTGTAAAACAGTGGTGATGTGTTGCATGGCATAGAACTACTTAGAAAAGGGGAGTCTGTGGACTGAGGTACACAGCACAGACACAATCCATTAAGAAGAGCTGTGGCAGTAATTCCACTAGTTTCAGCAGAGCTGAGTCTACTTAATTTCAGTGATACCTTTGAGAAAAATGGAAAGAATAGAAGCATGGACTTTTCTGTTAATCTTAAACAAGGGGAAAGAGGTAGAAAACCCAAGAGACTGGTCACAATGAAGGAAACTTGGAGCAAAAAGTTTTATGAGGAAGACTAAGCTACCAGAGTTCTTGAGCATTTCTCATCTCTGACTGAGATACAGATAAAATACTTGATCGCAGACTTAACAATTAACAATTACAAATCAAACAAATGCCATTTTGAATCACCTGGTTACGGTTGCCAATAAACTGATAAAAGCATTTATTTTGATAGTAATACCCGAAGTCCATTATTAAAGAGAAGAAGAGTCCTGCTCCTCAAACCTCTATAGAGATACTGGAGCTCAAAACTGGATCATCAATTGTTACCAAGAGTTACTATGTCCTAATATAAACTCCGTAACCTTGGAAGGTGTAATTTACCTACCATATCACTGCACCTCTGTGGGGATTAGTCAAATGTCAGCAAAGTGCTCTCTGCTGTACCTGTGTTAATTAAAGACGGCCAACAGTTTAAAAAGAGAAAGTAGCATTTAAACATGCATATCATTATTAACGATATAAGGCTATTATTAATTATCTAAGGGTTCAAGTTAGGTAGGTAGGTAGCTTCAGCACTGGAAACAGGAAAAAATGAACCCTAGCATTTCACTCACTGAGATGCTACGTGCGCTTTACTGAAATAGCCTGGCAATTTGCGACGTGCTTCTTCCAAGTGAATAAAACTATTTTCACAGCAACTGCCATCAAAGTCTGCTTCTACAGGTAATTTTCTTAAATGAATTGGTATTTTCTTAGGATATAATGTAAAAAAGAGAACCCAGAAGGAGCTTGCAGCAACAAAGCAAAATAAAAAAACATCTGAACGCTCCAAGAAAAGAAACAGAAAGTAGAATACATCATGAAATATTTACCTAACGGAGCCACAGAAGTATCACCATCTGACATTTACTCAGGGTTAATACTGTACCATATTACTATTCGAAGAAAGAAGAAGATTGGTGGATAAATCTTGCTGATGTGAATAGCCCTACTTAAATCAGTCAGTGCTCTTTTCAGTAAGATAAGTAGATTTTGCTGTAAGTATATTAACACTCTTAGAGGACCAGTATGTGAAATTTTGCTATACTAAATTATTCCAATGAAATACAAAGAGGCTTTCGATGGTGTTCCCACAGATCATTTACCTTCTGCATACTACCATTTACTTATCTCTCCCCTCTATTCCGTGCACTTTTCAGTTATGTTACGTTACACTAATCAGTGTTTCATTCATCATTTGCCTACTCCTTATTATCTGCTCACTGCTAACATCAGTTTTGTGTCTGGTATGCTACTCAATTCTCAAACGGAACTCAGAGAGCCTCATAAATACATGGAATTTTTATTCCCATGATCCTGTCTTAAACAGAGAAGAAATAACATATACATTACAAAGTTGTTTTGGCACAGTCACTCATCCAGGGCATCCAGTTCCAATGCCAGGAGCAGACTATGTACCTCAGAAACCACACAGAAAAATTAAGAACACTAAGAAGTTGTTCAGAAATGGAAATTCAGATGGTTGGAAGACAGAAGTCAACTCCTGACACTATGCAGACCCAAGTGACTCCAGAAGATCCCTCCTTTCTTCTGATCTTGTCCAAGATACACAGTGAGAAAAGTCTTTAAAAGAAGCCTTAGAGTGGAGTATACTTGTACATCTCCAACTGATGTGAGCAGAAACATCCTGCAAAGCGAACCCACTATGTGCTCTGAGATGCCTCTGTGCCAGAATGAATCCTGGGTTGGCCCCAAAATTCATAGGCAGAAGTGTAGCACAGGAAGTATTGCCCACATCTGCCCACTGCTTAGGAAGCTGTGGGTTGTAGAGGAGAATTTCCTGGTTTATATGAAATGCGTTCATTGTTAAGGATATCATTACATTCCTGCAAGCAGATTCAGTTTCAGTTAAAGGAATATTTCTATGTTCCTGCTGCCTGCTCCCCTTTTTCCACCAAGATCCCCTACTAAAGCCTACTCTCCAACCAGGCAGGTGTTCAAGGCCATCTTTCAAGTGTGAGAAGGAATAATTCATTTCATAGTATTAGCTTTACCATTATCAGTGATTATGGAGTCTTCCATCTTACAAGCACGACTATCTACAAATAACCTGTAATTTGTGAATGGGTTGCATGAATGCACTTGCTTTTATTTATATCCTTCCTATCAGGGTTTACGTTTTACTGGATTCATCAGTCTGACTTTATTCTAAATGCTTCAGTCACAAGGTACCAGCGGTCTCTTTTCTAGGAGGTCTACCAACCTCCTAGATCCTTGGGGCATGAATAAAATTCACTCTGAACATAAATTAAGGGAGTCATTGGCAGTAAAACATCCAGAATTCAACTGTTAGCCACTTTCTTCTGTCCTTTCAAGGGAAACTTGCACTGCTTTTGGAAGGAGAAGGGTTAGTGGCAGTCTGTAGCTATCAATCACCCTCTGCTTAGTTCAGCATTTCATCAAAGTTCTCCCAATTCTTCTGTAATCCTGGAAGGCAGTGCTTGTAAATTTTTCATGGAGCAGAAATCCTAGTCAGTCTATCAAAGTAGCTGGTAGGTCCATTTCTGCAAACCATTAGACACTTCTCCCCTCTAATAATCTGTTCTGTCCTCAGGCTCCTAAAAATTTCCTCTGGATATATCACTGGAATAGCAAGCCTTGCCTGAAACATCACAACTTTTCACCATTCTGAAACTTTTGGTAACTTTCTGTCTTCTGTAGAATATGCAGCATGAGAACAAAGATTGATCTTGTTCTTCAAAACAGAGATGAAAACATGTGACCAAGCCCATCTGCTCACGGTGAATCATCGTTATGAACTAGTTCCTGTTCCACAACAGTCAACGTAAGCCCAAGTTCATCCAGCTTATTTCCTAGTCAGAAGTGGCATAAGATACTGGATAATGCCAGCCCACTTAAACTCCCTGCGTGCTCACAGAACATATGATCTAACAGGAAGAAAGACATTATGGCAGGTAATATTGGCAATGCTTGTCATGCTTAACGAAGGATTCATTTTTCTTCTGGCTATTCAGGTGGGTGTTTTTGGCATCTTGACTTAATGTAATTAATTGTACTTGGTTTTTACTGCTTTGCATTTGTACAGTAACACACACTGAAAATTTAATGGCCAGTTGTTCTGTCTTTGCTTTCCTGCTGTTTTCCTTAAAGAGATTTCTCTATATAATAAAATTCTGGGTGAAGATTTTTACAAGAACCAATGATAAGGAAAAAAGTAGATACATTATAAAGATAAATTCCTTTACTCAACATAAACCAGAATTTCATCATGGACAATTTACTTACTAGAAACTGCAGCTGTTCTCCCTTTTCAGCCTTTTTACTATTTATGAAAACTAAATGACAAGTGAAAGACGGGGCGGGGAGGGGGAAAAGTATCTCCTGCTTTCTTACAGCTGTGCTTAAACCAGAGTGGTCCTTCCAAAAGCAAGAATAGTATTTCCAGTTGCTTAAAAAAATCAGCAATTTTGAGGGGGTATTTTAGTACATTACAGAACTGATGTTTATATTCACAGGAAATTAAAATTTGTAAACTTAGTTGTTTACAGAATGCAACACTTGTAGAAATCTTCAGTGAAGATTCATATATCATATATTCAATTCATATAATGAAATTACCCCTGTTTCTGGCCAATTCATAAGCAGAAGAAAAAAGCAAATTTCATTAACGTTGCTATTCTTTTTTCTATTTGGCATCACGTACCTTTTCGCCTTTGTTTTAAAAATAAAAATGGCAGTGCTTCATTATAAGGAATTAAAACAGCTCTACTCAACAGAAGGAGAACAACTCAGAGTTGAAAGAAGGTGAGTTCCTCCAGACGCACTGACTTCACTTGCACCGCTATAAATTAAATAGACTTTTTTCCCCTTTGTATTCCTGTAGAATAGCACTTGGTACACCAGAAACATTTGTCACTGGTACAGTAAGAACATAAGGACAAGCAAAAGCTATAAAAATCAAGTTAATAACTTTTTTCCAATGACAGGTTCATCAGATTTGGAATCCATTTCATCCACATTTTAGTGATGATTAAACTTTTTATTCTACTGAATGTCTCATGTAATCTGTCAAGAATTTTGTGGACACTAATAACCTATCATCGCAAAGGTGCAGTAATTAAAGGCCTTGTTTTGACAGAACTGTTACAATCCTGGCACCCTGCAACTAAAGAGAGAAAAGCAATTTACGTGGAAACTAGAACCTAAACACCTTCACACTGAGACTGGAAAATACACTGCTACTTTATTGTGAGGTGTAATTTTACATATTTCTATAATAGCAACACAGAATACAATTAATTTTTTTGCAGACAGTAGAAGAAAAAAACCCAACAGGAATAGTCCTTTCCTGTCTGGACTAAAATGTTGCCAATTCAGATGCTCTTACACATTTAGTGATTTATTCATCAGCGTTACACAGCAAGGGCAGATTGCATTAATACAGACAAAACAGGCAAGTCTGCCAGCATCATGATTTTGCTGAAGAAATAGATGAGAATAAAAGTCTTAAATTTTATTTATTTAATCTAGTTTTGGGTGAGAATACGAGCATATTACTGTACAGCAAGGGTTTGAGAATTCTAATATGAAGTGAGTATATGAACTCCCTTCAGAGAGTCTTACAAGTTATTCAAGTAGCATAGAGTAAATGCTTTTTCCATATGAGGAATTCTTGTAACTGCCAGACAGTGAACTTGGAAACAAATTCTGATTTCTGAGGTTATAATGTTCTATCTATCTGGTAGTAATTTTCTGCATTTTATTTACACTTTAAGGATTTACCTCAGCTCAGCTATAAGAAGTGAACTGAAGAACATAATAAGACCTTACATATTCCAAACTGCTGTCCAAAGTTGTAGACTGGATAGCAAAAGATTATCTGAAACTCGCTCACTGGGTTTGTTTTATTTGCAGTCAGCGTACAATCCAGCAGATATAATAAAACATAATAAGGAACGAGGCTGAAGAATCACATCAAGATGCAATCGCATGAAATATTAAGAGGCTATGAATGAAGATGCAGTGTTTATTAAGGACTTGGGATAATAAATAGAATTATTCACAAACAAAAACAATCCATCAAAAGCGAGTTCATATTGAAACTGCATTTCAGTGGAGCCCAGCTCTTCTGTGTAATGCTGATGAATACATCAATATATTCCATCTTCATTACAGTGGGAACAGAAAGCCATAAACTATGCTAAGAGTGGGCTCAGCACTTTGTAAAACTGCACCTGTCATTTTTTGGCATAACCTTATTACAGAATAGATTTTAGTTAGCAGGTTCGCTCACAGACAGATTATATTTTGCCTCATTTGAAGATGATCAAAAACAGAGTTGCAAAATGAAAGCCAGCGATGCAGTAACTGCTTGATACAAGCATTGTCCAAGGATTTATCCTGGCTATCTGTCCCAGGGACATCCTTTGCGTGCCTCCGGGATCAATGCTTTTACCAGGAGAGCAACTATATTCCGCACACAGTGTCCTTGAGAATAACACTGGATTTTCATTATACAGTACCCTCTCTCTCTCTGACATCCTTGGTGCATTGCTGGCCCCATTAAATCAATACTCCTTTAAAATAGAAAAACATTGCAATCTACAGAGAACATCGGTAAGAATGAACAAGAAACTCACAGTTAAATATACACATTTGTAAACAGCCTCATGTCTGCTTCCAAGAGACAGCCATGTTTTAGTAATTAATACATGTTAAGGAAGTTATATAGATCTCCAAGTCTGGTTCATACTGAAAGGCTGTTTAAAAGGATTTTTCTTTTTTCAATTATTTAAGTGAGGTTTGGTGCACTAGGCTATATATATATATTCTCATCACTCTAGAAGCCCAAAGAGCAGCTGACATCATTCCCTCATCCCATGCAATGCACTGAGCCCTGATGGAAGTCAGTTATTCTCTGTGCATTGTGGTCAATCTGAGAGGATGAGGTTAAAACCTACTGTTTTCTCCTCTGTAACGCACTTCTGTCCCTTGTGCCACTTGAAGTTCCAGTGAACAATGAGGGGGGAGAGCAACCAAAGTTAAAGAATCCTGCAAAGTCCTCTGTGTCTAGGGTTCTGGCTGCTTAAATGGGAAATCTGCAGATGGGGGACTTTTTGAGAAGGTCACGAGGGTCAGTCTGACATTTTGGTGAACTGTCAAGATATAACTTCTCAGCAACTCTGGTAAGTTCCTCTACATTAACAACGTAGTGTCTACGAGAGGGATACAATTAATAAGCCCCAAGAGCTTAATAAATGAGTTCTAGAGGGATATGCTGGCAGTGTGCAGGCCCAGATCTTCCAGCCTGCTTTCTTTTTGCTCAAACTTTATTCCCTCAAACTCCCAGGAGCAAACTCCCAAACAGAAACTCATCTGTCTGTCACGTTGCACTTGACAGTCCTTGACTTGACCACTTTCTTTGGCTTCTGCTGGAAAGCTAATACTGGGGATTGTCAACAAAAGAACCAGAGCGCCATACAAGCTGTAATGCTCCTGACAGTTTGGTGAACTTTTATTCTCCAAAGTGGAGAATTTATGAAAGGATAAAAACAGAAAGGAAGAAATTCTAAGTTGCAAGAATTCAGCGGCTAGTACAGTTTGTTATAAATACGAGCTGGATTGGGAGAAATTGTCCTCCTGTGCCAGTACAGCACCTGACGGTATAAGGATACAACAGCTTCTAGATAAAGTATTGGTTTCAACTTCTGGAAAAAAGCACAGGATTTTCAACACCTTTGATACATTTCCTCCAAAGCTTACTAACTTGTCTCATATTGATTATTTCCCTTTGTTTCTGCTTATAAACCATCCATCAAGGTAATTTCTACTTATTAGTACATCTGTAGCCATCATAACAAGGATGCATGCTGGTGAACAGGGAGTGAACAAAGTAAAAATATTTAGTTAAGATCTCCTGTAAAACAGTGTATTTCACTTTCCCATCACACCTTCTGTATTTCTTTTTTTATTTTCCTGTAATAACATTATTTAATTGTATTTGCTAGTGGGAAGTTATGCTCCAATGTTATGATACCCCGTGTGTTTTTTGCATTTTAATGCCAGCAAATAGAATTATGGATAGCAATGCTGATCAAGGATTTGGCACGTATGGAAATGCTGAGCCAACTAATCTTACTTTAGTCTAGTGAGGTCTGACAGTACATTATGCCTCTCTCTGGTTTCATTATCAGTAATAAATTGCAGGGACTGTGCAACTAACATTTGTCAACAGGGTTTGGGGTCTTCAGTAACTCTGAAGGATTTGAGCTATGCAATTTTATGTTAGTCATTTTTGCTAGTATGGTATTTGTAAATCTTTGTGAAAGCTTGGGGAGAAGTCCCGTAGTAAACAGGCTCTATTTTATTTACTTCTTTTCAGTAGTATTGTGCTTGAGAAAAGCATATTTCTTCTGACAAGGCAGAAAAGTAGCACTACAAAATAAAACAGTGAAAGTAGCCCTTCTACTCTTCATAATAGTTATAAGGTCTTATCTGAAGTCGTGGGTCAAAACTGGGACATCTCCCTTTAAAAGATAAGGGAATCTATTTAAGAAAATCTATGGAAGATCACCAAAATAATCAAAATTCTAGAAGAGATGGGGCATATGCAAGGAAAAGCAGGAAAAACTCTCAGTCTAGTCTAGACTATAGACGAATGAAGAGACAGCACCAACTATTAAAAGGTTGCCACAAAGAGGAAAAGAGCTGTTCATCGTATTCATCTGGACAAGGCCAAAAATTGATGCAGACGCTTGGATTACATGCTTAAATAAAATCTTCCTATGCACAAACACAGAAAAAAGTTTAAATATTTCACTGAGAAGAAAGATGGATTCCACCACTAGAAATTTTGAAAAAACATGCTTGACAAACACAGTGACATGAATAGTTTATGTACAGCTGAGGAAGGCATAGTTCAAAATTATGATTCAGTAATAGAAACACTTTAAATGAGATTAGTCAGTGAAGGTGGGTTCAGGACATCAACTAAGCAACTCTGCTTCCTTGAATAGGATCAAGAGGACTAACACAGAAATAAGAGAAGATTAGAGGACAAAGCACAAAGGCGAAGGAACATCAATTTCTTTTTTTTTAGTACAAAGCAGATCCTTTCTGTCATGAATATGACTAAATGCCTTGCACCAAGAAACTATTTACTAACTTACTACTTCAGATTATCTGATGTATCTATTACCCAAAAATGTTCAAGTGGTCCCCCCAGAACAGAAAAAGTGCACTCACAAGCAGAAATAGCTAACGCAGATTCTACACAGGGCCTATGCAGGGCCCTACACACATCCACAGTGGCAGTGCGACGTGATAAAACCTTCCTCTCCAACTACAGTGATTTTCTTCTTCCACCACTCCTGTGCCAGGGTAGACGCAGAAAGCGCCCCTCACCTCCTTGCTTTGTGGGTTTCATGGCAGACGACTTCAAAATGACAACTGATTTTCTAGACAGAGGAGTCATAAAGCTTTTGAAGTCCAGATAGATTTAATCTACTGCATTTCTTAGAAAATCAGTTAGCATACTTAAAGCTGTTTGATTATTCAGACACAATCTATTTTTAGCAAATCCTTAGTTCATTTTCTACTCTTTTTTCTTTATCTCTGTTTCTTTAATTACAACTTGTCTGGTGCATATCCTTCAATCACAGCAATTATAACAAGCCTGTAACTGCTTTCATTATCTCTTCCTTCAAGATCTCTTTTAAATTCTTGCATTCTGTTGAGGTCGAACTACTGATACTATAACTGTCCAGATCACTGTTTTACAGTGCCAGGCAAGGTTGCACATGATATGGATTACAAATAGAACTAAAAATAAACATGAGGAAATACAGAGAATAGAGCTAAAAAGGGAATATCTGTCTGCATTTGAAGATGTTAAGTACCGGATTTGTAAGACTGCAAATTTTCATTCTTGGTCTTGAAACAAGAAGTAGGAATGTCCTAACAGAATTTGCAAACAGTAAGTGGGTAAGAGGTATTGCCAATTAATATCTCAGGCTGTAAAACTCTAAAAGAGAAGTTAAGTTCAAACATACAATGCGCACCATCAACTTTCTGGCCAAATCCCCTAATTTTCTTTTATAAACTGGGAACTCATTGATCTGAGATGACTAAGGAAGAGAATCACAGTTGAGTAATCAAAAAATACCCAGAATGGCAAAAGTGGCTATAAAAGCTGAACAGAAAGTACTCTCTTTTTAGTAAAGTGTCTCCTACTTATTACTTTGATGTCATTGGTACTCCTACAGTAAAGAAAAATACCATACAGTAGAACTGGAAACAGTTTTCTGTTTCCTGAAACAGAACTGTACCTCTCAAGCACTGATGAGATTTCATGTAGAATACTGTTTTACAAATAGATAGACTGAACTAAATTAATTCTATCCCAGCTGAAACCAGTACACAAGGATAAGTGACTGCTTAAATTGGAAGGGTAATTGAAAACCTATTTGGAAAACCTAAAAAAAAAGACTGATCTGATTAGTCAATAAAAATGGAGGTTGAGGGGTAATATCTTTACTTGTTTAAATATATTTCTATCAATAATAATGTAAATAGCTACAGAACATTCATAAAAAAATTCAGCAAGAAACTAGAATAGTTTCTTAATTTTTGGTACAGTCAGATTATGACACAGCCTTCTGGCAGAGAAGGGTATGGGACACCCTGAGAACATATTGCTTTTAAATAGAAAGAAAATAGAAAACTAATTTAAAGGTATAGCAGTCAGCACAGTAGGAGTAAATTCAAGAGCAGATTTAGCACCACAACCTTCTACCGCTCAAGGGAACCCAGTAGCCTCTGTGGAACGACCAGCCACCCCCTTTGAGAGCAAAAAGTATGGTACAGCAAGGAAGCCAGCAGGCAATCCACAGGAGAGAGAAAAGAAAGTTAATCCAAATACTTTACACTTACACAGCAACGTTTCAAATCCACATTAAATAAGAATATGTTGGTAACTCCTTGTAACTTAAGCATGTTTTCCCAGTGTAAAAATAATGAAAGTTAGGCTACTCAGATACGAGTTTCATTGAAATAACTGTTAAGAAATTGCAATTTGGAGATACAACACTTCTACCTACAGCACTACAATGAAATAAATTTTAATTTGCACTCAAGCAAGTAGAGATTGATTACTAAGACTAATTAATTGCATTTTCTATTTTATCTCCATAAAATCTTACTACACTATAGAGGAAGGATAGGTGGATAATGAAACTGCAGAAGAATTTGATAAGACTGAGTTTTCTACAACAGGCAAAGATACAAAGGGCAGTACTACCCTTTTCAAAGCCTCTAAAATGGATGAATCCTATGTTTATGAAAGGTGATGAGGAAAACTATGAAGGAAACACGGAAACACAATGCAAAGACACCTGAGCAAACTTAATATGAATGAAGTCTCCTCCAGGTGACATGCATGTGCTGATGCAAGTGATTAAGAGACCGGGGGGGTACCGTTTTAAGTGACCCTGAACAAAAGCAGGCATTAGATACAGCACGTTAATAGACTTGAATATAAACTGGAGAGAAGAAAACTCCCTCTGCATCTCAAAATAATCTGGCATGATGCTGGCACAATCTGTCATCAGCTCCATCCTGTATCTTTTTGTAGCAGAAAATTATAATATTGATAATTATATTTCTACGGTACTATATACCATAGTACAGTAATGAGCACTTAGAAGGAGTCAACCTGTAATAACAAATGGCATTTGATTTTATTTTCAGAATCTTGCTTGTACAGTGCAATTTACAAACTTCCCTTCCCTTGGTGATCCTCTGCCCCAAACAAGTAATGCAGATACTTGTGTAAAACCAGTAAACTGACAGATTGCAGTGAAATGGAAAAGAAATAAAATATATAATATTTTCTTCAAATGGCTTGGACATTGAAGTTGCCAACTCAAGTATAATCATAAAGGGAAATTATAGGGAAAAAAGATTAATTTTTAAGAAATAAAAATATTATTTGCCAAGTCATACTGCTGTTTGTTACGATTCATGCTTAAATCTGACTTGGGGACAAAACATTCATATGTGTAATGAGGTTGAGCACACGTTTAAATGCTGCTCGCAGTAGGGATGAATTCATCATTTGTTTCAGTACTGTTCACTATGAGAATCCAGTACTAAATTATTAGGTACAAATCAGTATCGGCACAGTAGGGCTAAAGAAGGAACATCAGTTTACACAAGTAAAGGCAGCAAACCTTTACTCTGTATATTTTTCAAGGATATTTTCAAAGATAAGATTCATAGAGTAGACAAAGATCATACACATCGTGCTTGCTCTTGTCAGAGTAATTTTCACCTTGGTTTTTGGGGAAAACATGCAAAAATATTAACATCTTAGGTTAATGTTTTCATGGTGGAGTTCAATTATTTTTGTAAAAATGAGATTTCGCGTTATGTATATTTAAAGGTGTCATGCAAGAATGCATTTTTCTAGACAATTCAACCTACCTACTGGAATCGCAGTAAATTCAAAAATAACTGAGCCTTAGGACAATGTTAATATTATAACATCCATTCTCTGCTCTTCTAATAAATATGCAGATTTCTTTGTTGATTGAGGGAACACATTTAGTTTTCAGAGTTTCCTTTGCTAGGAATTGTGTACATCCACTGATTCCTCAGTCCCTAATGAGAGCACATCCTATACATACACAAATAAAGTTGTCTTGCTGATTACAGAAACATACACGCTTAACAGGAAAACTTTTCAATTTAGCTTCTGTGTACAAATACAAGTAATAATTTCAGATCTACTAAGTACATATTTAAAAAACAAAAAGCTTTACATGTGGAAGAAAAATTGCATTTTCTAATTAAGAAAATGTTCATAATTTAAGAAGTAATTGACCAACAAATGTGGTGCGTGAGTCTGTTTAACCCAATTACATACTTCATTTATAAAGTGGGAATATAGCTGGGATCATCATTTGCAGAGGCGGTATAAACAGTAGTTAAGAATGGTTTAGATGTTTGCCTGCTTTCCTATGATCCTCTCTTATAGAGGCCATAAGAAATCAGGAGGAGAGGACCCCACATCCTGCAACAAAAACTAAGCGTGAAGTTTTCATTATAGATTTTAGGCGTACACTTCTGAAGGAAGCTCAGAGCTCTGCCCAGAAAGGGGCATAACCACGTCCTTAGGGAACACGTTTATTCATCAAAACCAAAACAATCATAATTGGCAAACTTCCATTTTCTGGTCTGAGGCTCAGGAGGATGTTTGAAAGCCTTCAACTTCATTTCTGTGTTAAGGGAAAAGAGTACGATAGGCAGACACTCCTCCTATTTAACCGATGGCTTTTAGAAAGATTATAAAATCCATATGATTATTAGGACAGCTCTAAAATCTTCTATACCTGGTAGAATGTGGGAATTGAATGTTCGTATTAGACATCTCCCGTAAGTACTCTTATCACACTTGGGTCCTCTGGCTCAAGGAATATCAATTTGCAGCAAATGGAAAAGCTCCAAGGGGATGGATGAAGGCATGAATGTATCAAAAAACCCAAATTCAAGTCCAACTTTAAAGTAACTTTGACTTGGGTATCTGACATTGTAGGTGATTGTCTTTACCACTAGATATTCCTTCCATCTTGTTTCTCACAGAAAACATTGGAAAGCCTCAGTTTTATTCCACAGTGGTATAGAAGCACTTCTGAAGTCTCAGGAAAAACACCAGACTAGGAAAACAGTTCCCTCTACACAGCTTCCTAAAATGCTAGACAGAAGGTTGCATGTGCATGTACTGCAGCTCTGACTTGGCCTGTTCTCCCACGCTTGGTAGCTGTGTGTGCCTGAGCCCTGAGCACTCCTTTACCACCACAGCACCCAGCCCTCCTCAGGGGGCAACAGAGATGCTGTTACTCCTGCGAATCGGGAAAGCATTTGAAAACAAAGCTGCACCTTTGTGCTTTTCAAAGACTATTACAAGTAAATTCTCAGGAATTTCCCTACATTATCACTGGGTCCACAGCTCTACTATGCTTTGATTGGGCCCACAGAACACATGGCAGTTATGCCTTCAAGGTGTCCTAGAGAGAAAAAATGCTTATTGTTACCTAAATCACTTACTGTGATAGTTCTAACTTCCCTCATTTATGCTCATATCTTCTAGCTGTACCGTTATGTATAAATGTGCACTGAAGGGTAAAGAATAATCTTCCCTTGGAATCAAAAACGGACAAGAGTAGAATAATTTAAGGAAATGCATAACTGAAGGGGGAATGGCAAGAACACATTCAAGCCACATGGGAAAAGCCGCTTTGCAAGAACTCAAGCAAAACTATTTGCATCGACACAACAGCGAGGGAAGTTCTGCAGCTATTCAAGAAACAATGGGTTCATGTGCTATGGGGTTAATCAGATGAAGAACCACTTTGTGCTTGGCACGGCAGCATGAGTTAACTGGATTATAAATCCTTATTTATCTTTTATTTTGCCTGAGAGACAAGAATCCTGCCCGTGCGTTACCACTGTTTGCCAATACATAGACCACTGAGGAAAATGCATTTTGTGCAAGTCTGTACTTAGATCTGAATACCAATTCAGCCATAAGATAAAAAGCCTAAGTTTCCCGTTGGAAAAACTCTGGCAACATTTAAAATGTAATTGGTTTTGCAAACTGACAACTAATTATCCAAAAGCAAAATGCACATTAGGCATTCAAATAATGAAATGTCAGTCAGTATAATAGAAGTGCCACTTTTTGCTTTCAGAAATTTAGTCTTAAAATTAATCTGTCTACATATGCACGGGCACATGCATTTTGTGATTATGCTTATTCACATAAAATAAAATCTTACCAAATTTTATTATTTCTACCTACAGACTGCCTGAGTATGTCCTTCAGCTACCTCTACTATTTGTAAAGGTACGAATGTCACTATTACTACAAGCTGTTTCAGGCCCACGTTTGTTTTTAAGTGCCTTCTGCACTATCTTGCTGCTTGCCAAGGGAATTTTCTACCAACTGCTAATCATTAGAACATACTTATTTCACTGTGTTACGGATCTGTGAGTCAGACCTCATTACACAGAGATGAGCCATATTAGCATTAGCATTGTGGGGTCTGAAAAAGTGGTCCACCATGAAGCTGCAGAAATTACTATCTAAAGGATGTGCTCCATTCCCTAACTAATAACGATAGGATTTGGTATGAGGCAAGACTGAAGAATAAAAGAATATTTGTTTACTTAAAGCGTAAGTTTTTACCATTAGAGAAATGATAAACAAGTGCACCATTAAGACTGCATTCAACAACATCTTCCCTAGACACATAATTTTTAGTTTTGCACATGAGATTCTTCAACAGCTCAGCTCTGAGGCTAACTCACCCCTGCAATCCCCCCTCACGTCTGCTTGAGGGGGCTGCCTTATGGAGGGGGGCATCTTCCAGCTACGTGCTCCTTGTTCCAGCTGCTAAACAGGGCCAGGGGCCACTGAGAGGAGCTGCTCAAGCCTTCCTCCTCCATGCCCCTTCAGGGCAGAAAGGCTGCTTCTTATCCCTGTATTTCTCTTCACACGCTCACTCCCTGTGATAGGGATGGCTATAGCACATGGCAACGTACCAGACAATTATTTTTTTTTTTGATAATTTAAAGTAGAAGTTATCAAACATGGCAGTGCAAATAGTGAAACTGAGAATGCATTCCTTCAATGAGTGTGACATTTGTCCCCTGGTACAACCGCCTGTTTTAGCCCAAAGTATGTCACATACGTGTAGGGATAAATACATGTACGTTTGCAGTGGTTTAACCCCAGCTGGCCTCTAGGACCACGCAACTGCTCGCTCACTGGGGTCAGGGAGAGAATCAAAAGAGTAAGGAAGAACTCATGACTAGAGATAAAAACAATTTAATAGGTAGAGCAAAAGCCTACCTACAAGCATACACAAGCAAATTAAAACACAGAATTCATTCCCTGCTTCCTTTTGGCAGGCGGGCATTCAGCCATCTCCAGGGAAGCAGGGCTCCATCACGCATAATGTTTACTTGGGAAGACAGACGCCAAAACTCCAAACATCTCCTCCACCCCACACCTCCTTTTTCTTCCCCCAGTTTATAGACTGTGACCTCAATGGTACGGAATATCCCTTCAGTTGGTTGGGGCCAGCTCTCCCGGCTGTGTCTCTCCCAGACTTTGTGCCCTCCCAGCCTGCTCGCTGGTGGGACGGCGTGAGGAGCAGAACCCTGACTGCTCGGCAACAACCAAAGCCAGCTGCGTGCCACCAATCCCATTCCCATCCCAAAGCCAAAACATGGCCCTACACCAGCTGCTGGCAAGAAAGTCAACCCCATCCCGGGCGAAAACATGCCAATACTGTAGATTCATACAGACTGCCTGTATACATGCAGGTGTGTGGAGACAGATGCAGACAAAACCAAATAAAATATTTCCAAGATATTTATGTATATTTTATACCTATGAATGTACATGAATTTACCCATGCATAGGCATATTCTCTGCGTGGGTGCAACACAGGTGAGTGTGTACACACATATAGCTACATTAGGACTGAAGTTCTCTGCAAAAAATCACCACAGTTGCATTCCCATAATAGACTCGATGATTTGTGTGGAGAACTACACTGGACTTGACACCCAGCTGTGCTGGAAATCAAAGTCTAGAGCCAAAGATCTGGACTCAGTGTGAGTGAAGGAAAGACTTTCCTCATGAATATTTATGTGGAACTGTTCAACACTAGCTAAAATAAGGATGTGCCACTGGTACTCATGCCGTAATATCATATTTTAACAAAACGATTTGGAAGTATGAAAGAAAATACACAGTATTTTAATAGAGTCAGAAATACAGCCCCGTTCCAAACACATCCATCATTTTACCTGCAAGAGTCGTTCTGCTTCGCAGTGGCCCTACTTAGGTGAAGCACTATAAGTGGGCATGAAAATATATCTCCCATAAATTTGCTGTAACAGGGTAACAGTAGTTGCTGGAACTGAGGTTGCCAAATTGTTTCCTCTAAATAGTAACTGCTTAGTCCTGTCTCTATCGATGAACGGTTTCCATTTAATAATTTACCATTATCTGTTCTGTAGCTCGAGTGAGGTGCTTCACTCATTTTTGTCGTGATGAGAATAAAAATAGTATTTTCTACATTATAAGAAAAAAACCCTGAGATTTTCTGGGCAACATTTTAACCTAAATAACTGAAAATTTAAAAAGCTCCAGTTTGCCACCACAATAGTCCCTACTGAGAAACAGGCATAGCATTATGGAAAAAAAGGCCTTAATTTGACTAAATCATGAGCTTTTGGGAAATAGTGTGCAGAGTTTTTGTTAAACTTACTAGGTGGGCAATGCACTACATACACATTTGTAGCTTTAAATCACACTGCCCAACTCAGACATTCTAATTTTATCACATATGTTACAGGAAATCCAGGATCAGAAATAGGTAGTTTAACTCCTTTCAGTCCTCTTATTCATTTTTCATTACAATGCCTCTCAGTCAATTAAAACCTAATAATTATGAAGTGGTCCATCTCTGTGTACATTCAAATTATTGATCTTTATTTGGTATATATAACTCTAACTTAGTGAGGCACAAATGAGGCTCTAGAATGATTCATAACCTGCAAGAATAAAACGAAATTGCCCTATAGTTGTGAAAATTGATACTGTGGGCTCACTCATGAGGTATCCTGCAGGCACCACCTCTTTATCATCCACACCAAGGTATCTGTAAGATTTTGTTGAGGCTCTCTCCCTCCCTATCTGTGTGTAATCCCAAGGGAAACTAGATGGCACAAGGAGTGTCTCATTTGCATCCTGTAGTGCAGGTAGAGGTAGGTGCACATCTGAGGACCAGAGCTATAATCATACAACACACCCAGTTTATAGGTATAGAAATGTGTCATTTTTATGTTCTCACAAAGACAAAATTTGGAGTTGTCTTCAACTTCAGTATTTCCCAATTTGCTTTGATACTGAAATATACACCCTTCTTCCAATTGTGATTGGTCAGATAAATTATAGTTATGGTTTTGTTTCATTTATGCAAGATTCACAGCTATTCCAAGAACACATTCATGTAAGAAAATGTAATATTAATAAATATTAATAATGAAGGCTTTAAAATTATTTTGATGAGTGCTTGTGCTGCAGCATGCAGCAAAGGCAAATGCCTGTTACAGGTAACTCAAGGAAAACAGAAATACAACCACTTAGTTTGCAAGGCAGGGTTTCTAGTAGCTGATTTTTGAGCTACTTATTGAGCTCATTTTCGCAATAAAATTTGGACAAGACCAAGAATGGCTGGATAAACAACAACCCCTCTTAGCTGTTTCTGTAAAGTAGAAACAGAGCTCCCTTACACACTTTCAATATCAACAGAACCAGTAATTATGAGGCCCCCCTGCTTCGACACTAGGTTGATATCACTGTGATTATTGGAGTCATTTTCAGGGAAAGGAAAGAACAAGGAACGCTGCCTTATGTTGTTACTGTGTGAAAACAGGAAGATGGAGCAGACGCGAAGCAGATATTCTCACTGCACTGCTTCACCTTCCCCTTCCCACGCACATTCCCAAGGTTCAGGATATGCAATAGTGCTATTTTGGAGATGAGTGAGCTGTGACTAGTTCATAGCAGGCTTTTTCAGCAAACCAATTTTAATTTTTAGTAATACTAAGCAGAGCAATCATAAACAAAGAATCACTTTGTGATGACAGCAATGAATTTCTTGCAATTTCCTCTATCACAGTAAGAAAATGGGAAATATATCCAAATATCATTTCCTTCTGCAGATATATCATCACTAGATCATATTTTATTGCTATTATATGAACACTGCATTTAGATACTTGTGCTCAGCAAAAACCTCCTCATTTTGGCAATTTCCTTTTTTATAACTCTTGAATTCCAGCTAATTTCTGCCTCATTACTTTAATATAATTTCTCACTGATGAGAACCTTAGGAAAAGGGACACGCTTTACAACATCAGTGCTTCTTCATGAAAAGAGTATGTGAAAATAAGCATAAAAGCTATTGAGTCTAGCAGAAAAAGGACAGGCATTACTGTCTCAGCTTAGATCCATTTATTTATAAAGAATTTTTCCCCCTTACGCCACTCAGGGACTAAAACAAATGAAAAAGCAACTTCATATATCAAGAAAAATTTTAATAAGGGAAGATCATATTATGAGACTGATTTTGATTTGTTGAATAGAACCATCTCCTCCTAGACCAAAGCCTAGGATATATGTTCAAACTAATCTGATAAGGCTTTTGACACTGTCTCCCACAGCATCCTCATAGCTAAGCTTCAGAAGTGTGGGTTAGATGAATGGACAGTTAAGTGGATTGAAAACTGGCTAAAAGACAGGACCCAGAGGGTTGTGATCAGGGGCACAGAATCCAGCTGG
>JAOQGL010000040.1:61658737-61685383 GCA_027564165.1 Gallinago nigripennis | reverse complement strand
ATACAGGTTTTATTTTTAACACACATAAAAAAGCAATTGTGTCAGATACAGCTCTATTAAGTGTAAACTCTCTCAGAACGAAATTGTGAGAGTACCCACATTCAGGGTCTTTCCTCACCTCATTTCCAACAGCATACGGATGGATACATGCCACAATTATCTTTGTATGTGATTGAGAAAAAAAAAATACATTAAGCCTGTCTGTGTTGCTTTAGAAGTACATTTTAGACCATTCATCCACCATCAGTATCCGTGCAGAAGCAAACACTGAAGACTGAATCTCTGCCAATAAGGGCGGGATTCTTTATGAAGCCTTGTGAGGACTCATGATTACCCCTTGGACAATGAAAAATACTGGAAAATTCATATGCTAGAGCTCACTGTCTCCCATGTGGGGGAAAATGATCATATTTGGAAAAGGAAATTGCAGTGAAAGAACATGCCATGAAAAGGAAAACGTAATTGTCACAGGACTTGCAACAAGGGACTATTCCAGCCACTGTAACTTACAGCTTCCCTGAAATTGTGCTAAATGACCATCTGGATTTACTCCCTGGTTGACTTATCCTGAGAAGGATTATTAAATTTTATTATTTGGGCTTTTAGGGATACTTGGTCACAAGCTTAATGGCATAAACTGTGTTTTCATACTTTGTGGGGAACACAAGAGGAAAATTACTGCTTTCTTTCTCTTCCAATGGTGGAAATTAATTTCAAAAACTGGAGACTGAAATTACATGCCCCAAAGACCATAGAATTTGTATTGTACTTCAAAAATGGTGAAGCAGCGAGGCACAGAGAATATCTGCATCAGACTGACAATCACCCACGATACCTTGGACTCACAGGGGCAGAACTTTCAGTTATGTTTGCTGTCTGGAAATCATCAATAAAAAAGAGAGCTTAGGTAAATATCATTCAGAAGCCAGCTGGCACTAAGTAGGACACCCATATACACCCTTAGGATTTCCATGCAAACTCTGAGCCTCTTTCCAGCATGAAGGCAGCTGCTTGTTTGATATGAGAGCCCACATATGAGATTCCCAGGCATCAAAAATATAAAGCTTTCATAGTGACAGTAGCATATTATACCTACTTCAATTACCTAGATTTCATTATTGCTGACTACCGGACCAGAAAATATCATACGTGAAGCACCTGCATTACCGAAGTATCAAAAAAAATGAGGGTTAATATATATATATATGACACCTAGATCTTTTAAGCATAGGCCTCATTTTTGGTCGTAATAAAGAATTTCTGAATTGATGGTGTGGAGCATAGGCAGCATATCATGGAACACGTTCTTTGGAGCACATCTCTGGGCACATTAAGGGGAAGAAGGCGGTCAGTAACAGTTAGCATGGCTTTACCAAAGGTAAGAAGTGCCAGACCAACCTGATTGCCTTCTATAAATAAATGTCTAGATGTATGGACAAGGGCAGAGCTGTGGTTGTCACCTACCTTGACTTTAGCAAGAGTTTTGACACCGTTTCCCACCATACTCTTGTAACCCAGTCAGGACATACAGACTATACAGGTGGACAATTAGAACAGTAAAAGCAGTGGCTGGATAGATGAGTTCAGAGGGTAGCAGTTAATGGTCATTCTCCACCTGGATGGGGTAGACCACCCAGCAGGGCTCTATAGTGTGCCAAAGTGGTAGCTCAGGGGCCTGTAATGGGACCTATCCCATGTAACATCTTTACAGATGTTCACTCACCTCCTACAATGATAAGGAAGAGATAATGGAGATCAGCAAATTTGCAGATGACTATAAATGGGAGACCAGCTGGTACTCCCAGTGGCAGAGTGTACAGAGCTGCCATTCAGAAGGACCTAGACATGCCAGAGGAATAGACCAACCAGAACATAAGGAAATTCAGCATGAATAAATACACCCTACACCTGAGAAGTAACACCTTGAACAGCAACAAAATAGGCTGGGTACTGAATGGCTGGGGTGCATCTCTGTGAAAAGGACCTGGAGCTCCACGTAAACAGCAAGCTGAGCACGGGTCAGAAGGGTGCCCTCACAGCAAAGAAGGCGAACAACATCCTGTATCAACAGAAGCACAACCGGTAGATCAAGGGAAGCGATTATCCCCCTTCACTTGGAATGTTCTACACTGCATCTACAATATCCTATCCAGCTTTGGGCCTCCCAGTGCAGCAAAGACAACAACAAGAAGAAAATTCAGAAGAGGGCCATGGGGCTGGAGCACTGGCCCTACGAATTGAGACTGAGGAACTTGTTCAGCCTGAGGAAGAGTCAACTGCTGAAGGACTGAATGTCAGTTTTCCAATACCTGTGAAGAGGTCCTCAGGAAGACAGAGCCAGGTGGTGCGTGGCAGTAGGATGAAAGGGAACAGGTATCTGTCTCTGATAATACGAATTCTAGAACACATGCTTCTGCAAGAAGGGAATTAATCCTCAGGTTTTACTGAATAGGTAGGAAACCTTTGCATGGCTTTGCAATCTGTCATGCATTTCAAAATGCTGTCTGCACTCAAGGGATTCCTGACAGAGCTCCCACAGGCTGAAGAGGTCCCAAGGATTAAGACATTTTTTAAGCATCTTGAAAACACCTTTTTTAATTCCTTGACCCCTACTCTGCAGTGCATAAAGTTTTTCTCTAGGTGAGGATATGGTCCACAGTTATTAAATCTATCTCACAGCGGTATAATATAATATAATATATATATTATTATTAATATAATACCAATTTTTAGCAAAATAATTGCTCTTCACAGTCATGTCATATTTTCTCAGTATAATATTTGCAAAAACATTTTTTAGGAATCGTTCACTGACACACTTTCTCAGCACTCTGAGGTCTCCAGGATTAGCATGCAAATTTTTATTTTCCCTTTCAAGTTTGGGTTCTTTCTTATTCATGTTACACTGTTTTCCACTCTGAAGGGGCATTTCCTTTGCTAGCCACCAAGCTGAGAGATTTAAGATGCAAACTCTAACATTTGAGAAGAAAGCAGAATCATTTCAAAGCTCAGAGACTCTCTGACCCTTTCTGTCGAGCCTTGAGTTTGGCAGGAAAACTGTAGGCTTGTTTTCAGTTTGTTTGTTAAGCTAGGGTCATGTCTGCTAACTCCGAAGAACCACTTATCTGAGATCGAGTCACAGTGGAATCAGCACCAGCAGAAGGAAAACACAAGTAAAGAATTTTCATTATTTGAAATTTGACAACAGTTATATGATAGCAAAAGGAGAGTCCAGGGAAAAACCAATCTAGTGATTTTTACTTACCTTCAACAATTGCAACCAGAACAATTGGGTGAAGTAAATGTTTAAATAAGGGACCATCACAGGCATTATATCTCTGAGATTTCATAATTTTGAAATAAAAGAGGGTTCTTTGATCAGATGTCTGAAATCCACTTTTTGCAGATAGGAAGTGCAAATGGGGCTTGAGTGGAACGGTACATTCAGTCTCTGCACAGAAGAGGGTTTTATCAAAGGCAAGCATCTCTTAAACAGATGTCCAAAACACTGCTGTGGATGATTTTTTTTTTTGTATAATATAATTTTTATAATAATTTGTATAATACTATTCTTTCTGTATGCTATGTGCACATTATGTCGTGATTGGCAGCTACTCCATAATTAATATAAGTCCATAGTTATAAGGCTGCATCTTTGCAATACCGGAAACTTAAACCAAGTTGGGGGAGAGAGGGGGGAGGAGGGGAAGAAGGATAGCAGAGGGAAGCCACAGACCATTATAAAGCAAAAGGCTACCTTTTGAAATCTTTTGTTTTTAAAAAAACAGTTGTTTTTCATTATATTTTTGATCTTCAAAGATGACAATGATTTTTCAATCATGACTGAACCTTGGACGCTTCCAAGAAGCTGCACTGCTGTTCTGGTTAGAATCTCGCAGGTATTGTTGCCTTATCTACACAAGTAAATAAAAGGGACAAGAAGCTATCTGGCACAGTATGACTCATGTCTCCATAGTTAATTTCTCTAACCTTCCAAACCAGAAAGGTTGCAGACAAAATACCAGTTGTAGACAGTCCCTAACTCATGCTCATCCTCAGACTGAGTCTGGTAATTGTCTGGGAGATTCTTTGTCACGAAACAAGACCATGCCAAGACCTGTGCTTAAAACGTAGCAACTGTGGGAAACAGACCAAAACCATGCCTCAGCACTATTTTGTTTACCACTATGAAGCAGTTGATGATGATAAGTGCACAAACGCATAATAACAAAAGGAACATATACCATTTTTCTTATCTTTCTTCACAAAAAATAGTAATAAATATTGTGGCCTTTATTATTAGGACAGGCCTGTGGACTTCTCACTGAACTGGTGGGTAGAGGCTGAAGGGGTCAAAGATCAGATTACCTTGTGATCAACTGATCTATGTTGATATAATTTCAATTATTGAGAAAAGTTATTCTTAATCTGCTGTGGTAATATAAAGAAAATAAATCTATCCATTTTTCCAGCCTTTTATAGAGAACAATATCTAATTTCTTCCCTTGTTATATTATTCTGATATTGAATTTTGTCTTTCCTCCTGTTAATTCACCTCTCTGATTTGTTATGAATGCATTCTGCGAAACCTGGTTCACCTTTAACTGGTTTCTCTCACAATTTCGTTACGCATATCTGACAAACTTTCCACAATGCCAAGTATATTGTGTTACAAATTTCCAGCTGAGAAACACAAAATATGATTATGGAGTGTCAGATAGCATCTTCCTTAAACTAGCAATATAAAATATGTTGAGACATTTCTAAGCAACCATTTTGTCACCTACATGACAATAGCAGCAGAAACTGACTCCCCGTGAAACTTCAGAAAATCTAGAAAATTCTGCAATCTCAGTCAAGCTGTTGCACATCATGCAATGTAGAAGCTGTGCACAAGGTACCTCTGGGAAGTGATTAGCTCACGTACTCCAAGCTGGTTTGTCTAAAAATTATTCTTATATGTGCCTGAAGAATTCTGGTCCATTAAGCTGATGCATGCTGAACATCTAAAACAACAAAATTCTTATGTCTTCACACTGAACAAATCTTTTAATTACCTTTTGTCTGAAACTCCTCTTAGTTGGGTCAGTTGCTCTCCTACAGTTTCACTGTAGATATCCCAGGTTTACACTGTTAGACATGCAAACGGGATTTATGTGGCTCTATGAACTAGATTTTCTTCTATAGTCAATGAAATGTGGAACAGTAGATGTTGATGAAAACTTTAACCTGTAATACCTCAAAATATAATTCCTTATCTTATTGACAAAGTCTTATCTACAGTTATAGATCACAATCATTGTTATGGAACCAAGTTCTAAACTGGAAGAATATCTTTAATGCAGACAACGCGCAGCCTTCAAAGTGTAAATCAGCTGCAGACCCATTAAAACAAACTGATTTATGCTCTTCTAACTGGAGTCCAACACTGTTGCTTCCTCCATTCCCTATTCCCTACAGGAGCTAGGACTTGGATCGACTGACTTCTCCAAACCCAGGTGGACTTTGTCAAATCTCTCACTAAAATTTGTCAGGCACTTCTAATTATATTAGTGATTTCCCATCATATAACATCAGTAATTATATTATTAGACTTGGGGTTTTCTTTCCAATCTGACATAAAATTACCTCTGCATATTAATAACTTTTTTATCATGAGACTTTAATGAAGCAGAATATCAATGCGATACGATGGGGTGGAAAACAGCACTATAAAAGATGTTCACATTCTAGAATAGACATGTTGTTCTGCATTATTAGAAAAGGTTTTCTTATAATGAGTAAATGTCTCTCTCTCCTTTTTCTTCTTTCCTTTCCCTCAATGTGGGACAACTCTAAAACTTTATTTACAATTTATATGGAGAATGATTAAATAGCTTTCATTCTCCATATGTTGAACAGCGCTGCAAAACACAAAGGCATTCACTTGGTAAGAAGAAATTACAGTGATATTGTCTCATATCTCAGCATCATTTGTTACTTTAAAAAACATAAGAAAGTATGTCAAATTGTGGCAGAGACTGTAGTTTTATCTAAAATAAACTTAGTAAAGAAGACAGATTTTTTATTAACAAGTCAGAAACCAAATGATTAAACAGCTTTCCCTCTGTCTGAATACCAAACAGAAATCAATGTACATTATACAGCAGTGGCAGCTGAGACTGCAGAAGATCCGAGGACAGCATAAAGACTGGGATTTAGTGAAAATATTTCACCAGGGCAACAGCAGTAAGATGAAGTCTGGTTTGCCCACAGAATACATTTCATTGCTCTTTTCAATATGAATTCAGAAAACTTACTTGCATAAGCTGTAAAAAGGTGGTATTCTTGTTACAAATCCATAACTGTCGAGCTAAAAATAATTGGTTTTACATCCTAAGCAGGTGCTCTAGAAAGCCTTTTGGAACATTATGTATTGCTCCTCAATGGCAGACAATATTAACAATTTTTTTGTTGCTGGTTGTGACAATTATAGCAATAGAAAATGTAACTGCAGAACACTGTGTTTCCGTAATCTCCTTGCAACACTCAGGAGAAAACATCATAAAAAGTCTATGCTCACCCAGTTTTCATAGTGATTCACAACGTGTCAGCTCCATGTAACTCTTCATGGATGCAGTGTACTCAGAATCTGGATCTACCCATCCAAATGATTAAAGGATGATTTCCATTTACCATGACTATCAAAGGCCCTATAACATAAAGTAGCACACAATAGCTAAAGTACTTCACTAAAGCATGCAGTTTTTTTGATTTCCTATAACTGTTTCTGTTGCAAAGATGCCAACAGGAATTGATTTTTCCAAAATAAAAATATACTTTTTTTTTACATAGTCTCACAAGTTATCCTTGGTCTACTTTTTCATTTGCTGGCAGAACCGAAATAAACAGAAGAATGCAGGGCATAGTGGCTGAAATTTAAAAAGTGAACAACAAAATGGTGGTGATATGTCACAGAAATAAAAATACTCTGGACAGCATTTACTAATCAGCATGAAAAAATAATAAAAAATATTCAAGGAGTGATTTGGCACCGTACTCATATTATTACTTCAATTTTAATGAAATAATTGGAAGTTATTTAGCATTATTTTTCAGCATACTACCTGACCAATGTAAAATAATATCACACGGAGAAAACTGTGCTTTTCTGAGTGTCCTGGGGAAAAGATTCATGTACATCATATAGCTAATATACTTTCCACCCATGTGTAAGCCTAGCAGAAGTAAACCTAGAGAAGCCCTGGAAAAAATAATTGTACTGTAGGTAACAATCAGGTAGGAAATATTACAGCTGCAGACAGACATAAAGACAAGTCCCATCCTGATCTGTAACATAAAATTGTAGCAGCTACAATGGAGAATACTTATTATAAGTCAAGGCAGTTTATAGATGATGCAAAGCGGAATAAATGTTTGCTAAGCCTAAGTGATACATTTCATTGAGGCAAAAATGCAAATCCAGAGAGTATGCAAACACTCAAGAAAAAGTATTTAAGCTGCAATTATTTATAGTGCACAAAGGTACAAAGTTTACTGGGTATGTCCCTCACTGTGTCTTAATATTTTTTTAAACATTCACCACCTGAAGTCAGGTGAATTCTTTCAGGCTAATTCTGCACTGGTTTAAAGAAACTAGTTTAAGGGTATGGCTGATCTGGGGCAGTTCCCTAGCCCCACTGTTGATGACAGCTCAGTCTGTTATTAGTCTCTATCACACACGATATTGGAATGGGGAAAAATTAATCTGGGTTTAAACAAAAAGTCTATTTCAGGCAGCAGGTAGACTTCACAGCTTTTCTTTGCACCTAGCATCTAGCTTACTATTTTTCTTAAAAGTTTAGTGGGGTTCTCATGTGTATCAGAGCTTACGCTATGCCTTCAGACCTCATAGACGTACCACAGCAAAGGTACAATACAATTTCATAAGTGGCAGTCCTTATTCTGTTATGGCAGACCACAGTAATTCACAGCGATGGTCATGGAAACTGCAATCATAATGATAGCAGAACTCTTAGTAACTCAGGATAGCCTGTCTAATTATTAAGGCTATCATAATTTATTACACTGAATAGCCAAATAATTTTAAAAGGTTAGCCCTCCTCCTGTAAATTAGAGCTATATTTTCTCTAATTCTCCTTTTGTTTCAAAATGCCTCATGCCATTAATGTTCAGGTAATAAAATCTTGTTCTGTATTTTTAGTAGTTATATGTATTCTACATAGAGACTATGTCCAAAACTTGGAGACCATAATCATGAAAAAACCTCATACATTTCTACTGAAAGTTTCAAACAAAAATATGGAGCCTTGTAGAAATGGGATTATCTGGTGATAATTGTTTGTTTTGCATTATATACCTTTTCTCTATGAGAGGTCAGAAATGAAACCAGTGTTAACTGTTAACTCAGGATGCATAGAATCCATATAAGGAAAATATTTGAAAAAAGTTTAAAGGAAGTTGTATGATTTCAGAATTTAGAGAATCTAATAAATATATCTGGCTTAAGGACTCTGTATAGTGACAAGAGAAATTTGAGAGAGGAAGTCTCCAGACATGTAAGGCACAAGTGAGCCAAGTAACAGCATTTTTAACAAGTTCAAAAGAATTTCTTTTAGACTGCCACATTCCAGTGTTCCATCTCAATATATGAAAAGCACTACTGACCTGGAGAATGTTAGCGCAACAAGAATATACACAGACAAGAGGACTGAATTTTAAAAGGGAACTGAGAGAAATTCATGTACAAAACACGGCTAAGTGGCAAACTGAAAGATTGAGAAAATGTGGTAAGAATTGCTTAGACCAGACAACAGATCTATAAAATCCTGAACCACCAAAGAAAAAATTTTTTTAAAGTTTAAAATGGAGCAAAAAATGAAGTGCAAAATGAGATCCATTACACTAAAATATAAGCCAGTTAATCTAAAACTAAAAAAAGTACACACAGAAAATACTGATGGGTTTCAACACATTGTCTGATATGCCCGGTACTGTGATCTTTGTACTGTTGCACGTTGACTGGTAGAGCGCGTTACACACAACTCTTTTGGTTTTTCTTCTATGAACATCATAGAGCAGGCAACAAGTCTCTTTAGCTATTTTTTCACAGTCTGTTAGTAAGTCTGATATGAACACAGCAGTATTAATGAGATGGAAGCACAAGATATGTCTATACTGAAAGGGAAATGCAGGCTCGAGCCCACACTGTTAGCTAACCAGCAAGTCAAACTGATTTGTCTTCCAGATGTTCTGCAACTGGAATGATAAGAAAACTTGAGCTTTCTCTGATCCAGCAGCCTTCAAGGGCCAAAGGAAGAAGAGAAAACAGAGATGACATTGGGAAAATTAGATGTGTATTTAGTTTCTAAAGCAAAGAACAATCAAGAAGAATGTCAACACAAAAATAGATGGTAATTCAGTTTTCCAATACTTTTTGTGCTTTTCTCTTCCTATCTTATAAGCAGTCTAATTTTAAGATCCAAACATACTTACAGTAACATTTGAAAAACAGTTTCACTGAGAGCTCAATCTAGAATTCCCCAGGCAACAACTCAGTGTGACTTGTATGACTTCTATTCCAAAAATGACACGAAAAGGCTTTGAACAAGTGTTCAGCACTGTCAAACATCCATTACCGGTCCCTTGCAAATATCTATAAAGACCTATTTCTGGTGTCCAGAAAGCAGAAAATTTTTGTGTCAACTTGAGGAAGCAATTAAAATAGTTACCTAAGCTGGAAGTTAAAACTTTTTTGGAACTCCTTTTTCTATATGCTTCAGGGACATAACGGAAAACACCATAAAACTTTGTTCTTACAGCATTTGGAAGCACTAGGGAAAAAAAGACAGACGTTGTCCCTTCTACCGCCCACTAGGTTCATGTTACCCCCACTGTTAACATCCTCCATCCATTTCAAACAACTTGAAGGTGACAACACAAGTGTGATCTTTCTGGAGCCATTTGTTCAGTACGGGATGAAAGTGCTTCTGAAACTACTAAGCTGTTTCAAGCTGTTGTCAGGATCCTTCCTACCACTTGGAAGGTTTCAAAGTGAAGAATGCATGTTAAAATACTGCTTTAGTAACGTGCCAAGGTTACTACCAAGTAATGAAGACACACAGTAGATAATTGGAAGGATGGTCTCAAAAACAGCTACTGCTCTTCTGCTGCCATTTCTTTATACTCCATACTTCCTGCAACAATATGGTTAATATCCTTAACAGCTACTTTGTAAAGCAAGGGTCACCTACAAACAATATATTATTTTTCTCAGTAATAAGCTTCAAGTTAAATTAATAAAACCTGTTGCTGCTGTATAAACATTCCTGTAAGGTGCAAAGTTTTTTGAAGACAAAGACATCAGAGTACCACAGCAAGGGTGAGGTTGGAAGGGACCTCCAGAGGTCATCTGGTACTCTCTGCCCACTCAAGCAAGCCCACCTACAGTCAGTTACTCAGGACCATGTCCAGATGGCTTTTGAGTATCGCTGTCGTGGTTTTGACCAAATTGACCAACCAGAACGACAGATGGCCTCTCCCTACCCTCTCTACCCGAAGGAAAAGAGAGGAGAGGAAAAGGGAAAGGAAAAAAAAAACTTCTGAGTTTAGAAAAACTAAACTACTTTAATGAAAAATAAATAAATAATGACATAATAATAAGAAAAAGAAAAAAAGAAAAGGAAAATAAATAAAAAAAACCTATACAGTATATACAAAACTGTATCAAGCTCCCAGGATGATCATCATGTCACCAGCGGGCACAGGGGAAAGTACCAGGCTGGACTTCGTGATGGACAGGAGCCTGATTCCGGATCTGGAGTCAGGAACACTCGGATCGGGATCAAAGGCAGACGAACAGACAAGGTCCTCCTCAGACGTTGGACATTGAAGGAAGAGAGTTGGCCCTTTGATCCCTCAGCTTTTATACTGAGCATGATGCGGATGGGATGGAATCCCCTGTTGGTCAGGTTAGGGTCACCTGTCCTGTCCGCTCCTCCCTGCAGGTGGGACCCCTCTACGTTCTTCCGCTTCTGACCCTCCAATGGGGCAAGTAGCAAATTTGCCTGACCTTGGTTGCAAGGGTCTCTCACCATAACAGTCCTTGGTATAAATGGTCTTATCACTGGGAGAGCAAGCAGTTTCTGAACAATATGCTGTTAATTTCAGAGTTTCGTTAGTAAGAAGAGGCCCAGCTGGAAAAGTAAAATCACTGAACAGAAAATTAGTTCTGTTTTACCTCAAACCAGGACAATCGCCAAGAATAGAGATGGCACAACCTCCCTGGGAAACCCACGCCAGAGCTCAGTCAGTCTCACAATAAAAATGCTTTTCTTGATATTCAGATGGAACTTCCTGTGTTTCAGTTTAGACACTCATCAGGACAAAATTACTGCAACCAGTTCTCAAAAGGCCATAGATATATATCCAGTCTTTTCTGTTGGGATTTTTTTTTTTTTGCAATAGCAGTAAAATATTCAGAACAACTTCATGCTGTGTAGAATTATATTTCCATAAGAAAAGGGAGAAACCGTCTCTCCCGACTCAGACTCATAGAAAACACTTTTCAGCACTATCTTCTGTTCAAAATAACTATTACATTTTGAAGACTAATGTCTGTATTCAAACACCTTCCTTTTTGTGAAAAGAAGCAAGGGCTGATGGTGGCAGTTTCGTGGACTGTGCTCCTGTAAGAGATCAAGATTCCTAAGGTCAAGCCGCTATGAGTTCTCCATATAGCTCCTATGTGAACTCCCTGCAAGGTTAGAGCAATGCAAGTCCAGAGCAACCCTATTACCTGCTGGCAAGATAGAAGCTAGCTGACTTAATTGTGAAGATAGACACTTTATTGTCTGGTAAACTATGCCTGTGTCTCTACAGTCACTAATGGTCTTGCTAACAAAAAAAAACAGGCTTCCAGTCTACTTGTATGAAGCTCAGAATGTTTCAGTTTACAAAAACAGATCCTAAGAGATTTCACAGCCAATGGAAGTTGTGCAATCTTTCATTGTGATTGGTTTTGTGGCTTTTTACTCATAGAACTTTACTCTTTCTTCCTCCCTCTGCGTATTAATGTTGTGGAAATTTTCTGGGATTTCAGATCAGCTGAAATGAAAGACAAACAACATAGGCTTGGATGACTAAAGAAACAGTAGTGATACAAAAGAGATTTTCAGGTGAATCCTGTTGTATGTTCTGCTTTCTGAAATGGAAAAAATAAGGAAAATATTTTTCCACTCATCTCCTGGCATATGGGGACAGTCACTATTTTTATATGTTTTAATCACAGTAAAACATACATTCTGGAGATGTAGATATAGACAGGACCAGACAGAAGGACCAAGTCACTGCAACTAACTGTCAAAAGAAACTATGTCTTGCTCTTGATCCACCTTCAGAGTTTGCCCTGTTTCTAGTAGGGATTCACAACAGGAAAAGAAACATTTCCATAACAGTTAAGTAAGAAGAACAAAGCTTCTAGGCTTGTAAGACTTTAGACAAGAAAGAAAATAATGCTGTCCAGCTCTTAACACAGCTTACTATGTAATATACTATCCGTTTTGTTTGTTCAATCAACAAAAATTAATATTGATGAACTTGATGTCACGTAAAACGATGTAACACTGAAATACCATCATAATCTTAATGGATCCAGGAACCTCCAGGAATAAAAAATAGTTGCTATTCGTGGCTATAGTCTTTACTTTTTTCTTGGATCAAAATAAGATTCAAGAGTGACGTGCAATCACTTTTTCATTGTTGCGTTGATCATTTAATACAAATGCTTCTCTGGAAAACTGGGCCGTTTTCCAGTAATTGTAAATTAATCTTCTAGCTCTACAATTAAAGACATCATGCTGATGAATGAGGTAGTAATGCTGATTTACATTCAGCAGTTATGCGACTCAAAGATATGATATACAATATCTTTGCCTCCTCAGCAGAAGCAGCAGGCTGTCTCTGAAAACCATTGTCCACCAGGTTTCTTTGTTATCACTCTCATTGAAAAACCTGTGATGCTTCAGATAGCAGGGAATCTGCTAATACTAAAAATAGTTTCCTTCTTTATTACCTCTTATAAAAGCAAAGGAAATGACATCAAACTGATGGTCTTGAAGACAGTTATTTATTTTACTCAGGGGATTGTCACACCAGAGGCAGAACCTGGAACATTTCTTCTTCCTGCTACAGCAAATCAGCCTTGCCCAGAAAACAGCTTTTCTGAAAAGGACGGAACGCATTTATCTTGCGCCCTATTCAGTTCTGGATCTCTCTACAGAAACTGCCAACAAACATGTTAATTAGAGAGTCTAATTCTATAGATGCTGCTGTTGTTGCAATAGAGACCTTAGAACTTGACAAGTGTCTATCATTTGAAATAAAATGATGGAAATGCTCCAAGAACAGGCACATGAGAACTTATAATGAATGTGTAAGGGCTTTCAGTTGTGACTGAAGTCTTCTTATCACTCAGAGTGGACATCTGCTGCTCTACAATAATCATCTGGCAGCTTTCAGATCTTCGGAATCAGAGTAAGTCTGGGGTGGTAGCAAGCAGGATGAAGAGGAGATTCCTACATCCTCTAGGTCAGAGTGGGGATTTACCCAAGCCTAGCTGTGAGAAGATCTCAGAGAGAAAAGAGGAAAATGAGGCAGATGTCATAACGAGTTGTCGGCAGGAATTTTTTCCTGTTTCCCATCACCTGGGGCAGGAATCCTGTTTCCTGTCACCTTCCCAGATCCAAACCTGTTAGAGTAGAAAGAGGAAACTCTTGCATAGCTGATCCTGGAAGAACAGGCAGCAGAACTGGGGAACAAGCTGCAAGTCAGTCAATTTTTCACAACCAGCTATGCTTTTAAGCACTGGTTCAAAGGCACTGCAAATGCTTATAGTGGGGAGAAAACTGCAAACTGAACAAACTGACTGCTAATCAGAGAAACCTGACGTAGTTTAAGATGTCCCTGCTCATTGCAGATGGGTTGGAACAGCTGACCTTTAAATATCCCTTCCAACTCAAATCGTGGTTCTATAATTCTAATATATTAATTAATTTCAAACTATGTGATGCATGGCTTAGCTACATAGAATTTATACTGTGAATGCTCATATGCTCTCTCTGTCAGATATTCAGCGTTTATTTTCTGACAGCTGTGTTATGTGATTCATCTTCTAAATCTATGGTCTTTAACCAGCCTTTCTTGAAACTAGGAAAAAGCAAAGAATAAATTTATGGTTTAGTAATTATGTACGGTAGCACATGTGGAACTTCAAAGGGTTACAAACATTTTTAATTAATTCCTCAGAGTTATAAAAAGTCCATAAGTAAAATCAGACGTCCCGGTGAATGCATAGTATGATTTCACTTGGGGAAAAAACCACAGTTGCAACTGACATACAACTCAGTGAAGCTAGAAACATGCTACATCAACACTGGGCCTTAGTATTTCCTGCCACATGTAGTACACGCTCCTTTGTGCTTTTAATCCTCTGCACCAAAAAAAATATGAAGGAAATGGGAAATATTGAAGGATTGTAGGCATTATAATACTGACATCATATTCAGATGACTAAACCTCTTCTTCACTGAGATTTAAGTTCCTGCTCAAAAGCTCATCACTTGTCTGTAGTTAACATACAGAAGGCGCACTTTGACATACTTTTAGAAAGAATAAATGAAACTGTCATAAGTGGGTTTGGTGCTTAAGAACAAGTATTAACATAATTGCTCTAAAAATATTTAAAAGAGCTGGAGGTCACTTGCTGACCCTTCATGTTTAAGAATATACTGCAGTTGGCCTCTGTCTCTTGACAATAAACTGATCAAGATTGTTGCAGTATCCAGTTATAAAGCTGTCTGTCAATGCTGCTGAAGTTACAGATTTATGATGGGATTTTCTTATCATTCCTTGGTTTTAGGGATTTATAACTCCATCAATCATCCTTTAGTATTAATGCAGTAAATTTACCATCATTTACAATGGGATTTAATTACTCAATTATTTTTTTTCCATTTGTGGAAGGGACAAGTGAGATAAATTTCCATTTTCAGAAAACTACCGCTTTTAGAGGTCAATATACAAACCTGTCTAACAGTGTTGCCCATCATTCTACTTTCTTGCATACACGGAATGCAAAAGAAAGTCACAATTAAGCAGTTATTTTAGTTCTGAGCTGTCTTGCATACCTGCCAAGAAGCACCGACAAGCCAGCGGATATCTCACATGCCCAAATTTTATGCTTCATAGATAAATCCAGAGCCTATGCAAAGCTGTCTATGTCCCTCATGCCTCAAAGGGCCCTGGATTCAGAGGTTTTGAAAAGCAGCCACTGATCCCACTAAGATCATTAAAAGATCCTGGCACTTGGTACTTTCGAAAATCAGGAACTTTCACGTGGGGCTTTGTGACACCCAAGTGCTACAGGGATTCTTGGATAGCACCTTTGAACTGGTTATAGTTAATTCTTCTAGGGGTGAATTTTGCTCTCAGTATAGTAATTAGATTATTAATGCTAGTATGCACATAAAAATATATTACAGATCAATGCAAAGGGATGAATTTCACTCCCTACGCATGATGAATCCTAATTGCATTCTCCTCAGAGTCTCAGATCTCCCCATAGGAAAGCTGCGATCACTCATTTAGACTGCAGAAAGGAGCCACTTTTCTGAACGGGTTTCATAGCAACAAAATCCTTTTTAGACCCAGTCAATAATGCTGCCACATATACCAGCCTAATGAAATACAATTTTGCATAAACAAGAGGACACATTTTAGACAATATGGTATATTCAGTTGTAAGGGAACACAGGTCACGTTACATGGCAGTTATTCTTTGCTTTGCATCTTCAAAGCACTTCAGAAGCAAATTAACCCTCTAAGTAATTAATACTAATTATTTAGTAGATGATAATTATAGTAGTCTATTGCTTTAAACTAATTAGTTGTAAATGTTTTCATGATATACTATAATGTTTTATATGCAACTGCTATGGTCTACTGGGTTATAATGTACATCTTATGATATTTATTCCAAAATGGTTCCCTGTGCTTTTATACAACAGGTCACAGCTTTTAATGAATGATCAGATGAAAGTGTACACAAGCTGGGAAGCATACTCATGTGCTGGGATTGACATTACACTAACTGGAATCCAAAGCAGAGCGTTTAGTCCTCCTTACATCACGCATGGAAACAGCAAGGACTTCAAAATTAGTGGCTTGAGTGAAGTGTGATAACGCACACGTGGGGCACAACACACCTCAGCAGCTGTGCAAGGATGACTGGAAAATGATAACTGCAGCCCTGTGCAGGCTGTTAACGAATGTTGTGCAGGGCATAAATCAGCTTTAGGATTTAAGGACATATATTCAGGTGAACTTTCTTTTTTCTTAAATCCAGGAAAGGCAACTGAAGGGGTTGTCCATAATTAAAGACAGACAGACTCCCAAGCCAGTGACAGGCATGTGATTGCTTCTCAGTCTCAGATGAGAAGCCATCAGAAGATCCTATGCTGCAAGAAGGAGGGCACTCTCTTGGGTGCCTGGAGACAGGGGGGCAATGGGAAACCAAACTGGGTCTCCCCCATGCAGCAGGAATGCTCTTACCCCTTACGCCTTCCAGGTGTGCTTTTGGCAGAGCTTTTCCAACATATTTCATCAAGTGTTTTCTATGGCTAAGGTGGGCACTGAAATGCCTGGCTTGTGAGACCTAGCAATGTTTATGAATGAGGAAGGCACCGAGCTGCTCAGCACTGCCAGGACAGAAGGATGTCTAAGCACGTGCTGGAGACACTGGCATCTTTTTGCCTTTGACTATTGCTCTGGCAGTAACAGCTTAGCATCGTTTGAATGGCAGTTGTACTTCAACAGCACAACAAAGTGATGTCTTAGCTTTAAAATGCATTTCAAGTAAGAAAAGCACTGTGTCAGAAATTACTTCATAGGGCTCTGTGTTTTGTCCTCCCCCCAGTGACTCTACATCAAACCCGATAGGCTTGCAAAACAAATGGTTTTTCTAAATGTCATCTCTAGCATACAGAATCCCCAAGTTCTGAAAGTCAGCCTGTACTCACTGCATGTCTTGTACCATTACAAATAATAATTTTGCAGTCCAAATCTGAAATTGCAATTTTTGACAGAACGGAATTCAGCTCAGCTCTCTACAAAATCACTGTTTCAGTACCAATTATTAAAAAAAAGAGTTGGATTCCCACTGCAAGTTAAACATAGAAAGTCAAAGAACAACAACCTACTGTTTTTAACATACACACATTTTGAGCATTCCTCTTTGAACACAGACTTTCACCATTTGACTTACTCCAACAGAATTGTCACAAAAATAAATTTATGTGAGGCTGAAGCCAGAACTGGTGCTTACTATATATTTATAAGAGTACAAAGGAGATTGATCCACTGAGTTCACAGGTGTTGCAATGCTTCTCTTTCACACATTACAGCCTTTTAAGTCTAGAAAATCCCATTTCAATTATGTACTCTAACCTCCCATTTAGCACTAGCTGATTTTCATGCACTAATTTCAGCTTCACAGTCCAACAGTTGAGTTGGAACAAGACATTTTCTTTCAGAAATATAACCAGTCTTGATTTTACTTTTTCCCAGCGATGAAAAAATACATCAGAACTCTTTACAACCTGCTCCTACTTTTAATTATCCTCCCCATTTAAAATATACACAGAATAACATTCTAAAAGTTCTGCCTCTTGAATTTTAGCCCTTTGTTTTTCCTGGACTCTTCTGCTTGACTAAAACCCTTTTCTTAGCAAATTTTGTGCTTTAATTATATTACTGTCCTTTACATAACTCAATTTATAACGATGTATCAACCCATCCACTGTATTTTGCCAGAGATCACATTGTGAGATGGCTGTCCTTTAACTTCAACAAACTAAACTGTCATGGTACTTGCTTGATTCTAATTCTTGAAATGTCTGTGTTTTTCTACTACGTATGGAAAAATCAATATTAACAATCCAGAAAGCTATTTTGCTAGCTATTTTAAAACTCATTTGATGGTTAGGTTTTAAGATGTTCAATTCATGTAGTTAGCCTTGTAAGGGAAAACATGTCATCACTATTTAAAAATATAAATATTTATCAATATATGTATAATATCACACCTATATAGAATCTGTAACAGTATTTACAATTTGTACCATGTAGATCAATGGGAATTTTACAGCCACATTCAAACATATATACTCAGCTTATGGTAAAGTGACACATAGATATTACCTAGAAGCAATGCTTTTTGTTGTTTTTCAGAAACGTCTTGATTTTTTTTAACACTTATCAGCACATCTGTAACAGTTTTCGTTAACTGGAGCTATATCAGTGGACTCTGTCCACTGAACATTTTCAGAGAAAACTTTTAGATCACTCTAGGAGCTTCTAAGAGGGCCTGTAAGTTACAGTTCTAGGCATATGATAAAACTAATTTGGACAGAGAATGTATGATCAGATGCCTTTCTGTAATTATTCGCTTAAGCTCACAAATGCTGGTGTGGTTAACTTTCCCGAGAACCCTTTGGCAATCTGGAAAAGTTATCTTTGCCTACCTACTTTAAAACACAGTGAAATTAACTTGGTTTAAGTGGAATGTAAAGTCAAATTCAAATGTGATATCAGTTGCCTTCTGTAAGTATTCAGTCAGTTAACAATTTGGACCTTACTTATCCTGTAGATGTGTTCTGTGAAGGGGAATAAAGCATACTGTTATGTTCACTGGGTGACATTAGCATTCAAAGCATATCTGGAATGCCAGACCCACGCTTCTTAGTATCCTTCTGGACTTTTTTCAGATTATCTCCTCATTAGAAGAGTACAGAGAATAGGCTGTGCATTTTAAATTTGTCTACTGAAGAAACACATTATAGAGAAACTTGTTTTTCCTCCAGATCTTGACTGACATTTGAACAAAGCAGTCATCAATGAGATAACAAAACCATGTGAAAGCAGGTGAAACCCTGCAAAATAAGCAAATAATTTGCTTTTAGAGGCAAAAAAAATTATAATATTTTCCTAGACATAAGAGAACTTTGAGTAAGCATAAATGATGCAGTTCAGATTTTCATATTTAGGGAGAGATGTTTTCCTTCAGGGTACCCTTATGGAAAAAAAAAAATCTACTGAATCTAATACTGATTAACCCACTTGGACGATGCACATTTTTAATATTGTTCTATAGTTATTCCTCAAACAAGAGCAACTTCTTATATTTTATAGAGAAGAATGAGAACACAAGCTTTATTCTTGTTATTTTAGGGTTTCTCTTTGATTAACTCACTTCTGTTGGATGCTCAGACAGCAGTGGGAAGCCAAGAGAAGATTTTCTCTCTTATTTAACAAGAAAATTGAGACTGCCTTTCCAAAACAATCCTCTTTATTATAAACCATCTTTTCTTTGTCACAACAGGATTAAAGCTATTGTGTTAATTCTGCATAATACATATGAGAATTTTTCAGCAAGCAATTTCTTCTTCAGGCACAGTGAAATTTTGACCTTGAATTTTACATCCCACACAGACACTGTTTCTATCAAATAAACATTTTAATTTTTTTCCTCGACAGTTCTATGATTGAGCTACACCCTCTTGTGTGTCAAACTGCTGTACTCCATATTCTTCATCTCCATAGTCCTTTACCCTCCCCTCCCATTCTTGTCACTAGCTTCCTTACACTTGACCTATTAACCTTTTTTCCTAGAAAAAGAAAAGCACTTTCATTTTGCTCTTCCAAGATCCTTATCAAACACTTTTTTTTAAACTTCCTAGCACAGAAATTCCCTCAATAGATAGTGAGAAGTGCTATCTATTCCTGTGCCTCACCATAAGGTACATAAAACAAACTTCATGATCTCTTTTCACTCAAAACATTGTCTTTTAGTTGTCTCTTTCTCCATCATCTGTTCCCACCATGTTCTATTGCCATTCTCTTTGTAAAATCTTTATAAACATAAGGTAATACTCTTAAATATATGAGACATAAAATGTTTTTTTACTACCTCAAAATTTCTCCTAAGAAGTATAGTGTTGGGTTTTTTTCTGAACAAAAGACTGTGTGTCAGGATTATTTGGCTCTTCCAAATTTCTAGTTCCTATTTAATTCATTGAAATATCAGAGCTCTTCAGAATAAGCAAAAAGAATTTCATAATACTGAGTAGAGGGAAACTAAATACAAGGTTTTCTCCCGTTTCCTATAGGAAAGTTTCTTGAACTTCTCTATTACCTTACAAAGGGGAAGAATACCCAAAACACAAGCTGAATTTTGCAAAAAATGATACAATTTTAACAATATCAATAGTAGTGCCTTGTTTACATTCCACAAAGGAAGCTTACATTCTTCTCATTTCAAGGGAACGCTACAATTCTTTATAAATATGAAAATAATTTATTTTGACAAAAAGAATGCTGACTGGTCAATACAGCTGCTGCTGTATAATAACAGTTATGTCACAATCATCTTACATCCAAACCCATGGAATCCTCAGCTGAGCTTTGAGTTGGTACAGAAAAACACATTAAAATAAAGCCCCCAAATCTTGACTTGTTTTCATTATGAAAGCTTCCACTTCACATTCTTGGGGTATGACCTTACCAGGTCAAGGAAGTACCTTTCAGGTGTGGGCTGTGAATGCATGGAATATAGATCTCTTTACCTGCTGCATGGATTTCTATGATAACTCTAATAACTGCAGTTATAATGTATTTCCAATAAGTAGAAATAGCCCATATTTCCAATATTCTGTAGTGTGGTTAGTGCAATTTCTTCATTAAAAATATTACTTTGTTAAAAAGCTTATCCCTTCAGTAATTCAACGAGCACACCACAGCATCATGGTCCTCTCCTCCTCCAAATATTACAATTTTCAAATACATTAGTGGAAGTAGTAAACACCTTTCAGGTAGGTAACTAAAATGGACAAACTGAAATCAGATGATTTTTCTTACATACATATAGCTTTTTTCCCTAGTCTAGGTTGCCTTAATCAATATGCTTCTTCCAGTCTTTCAGAATCACACTTATTAAAACTCAGTCTCACTCCAAAAGGCTACAGCAGTAAAACACAACATATTTTTGTCAACTCGTCTCTATAGCTGGCTGCTTTTCACCCTCTTTTTCCCACGTGCAGAAATACACTGCAAATCACTGTCTCTCTTTGCCACCTAGTGGGTAGCCTGATTTTACAACTATCTTTGACCTACTTCTCTGTAAATATATGATCACTATATCCTAGATAAACATAAAACACGGAAAGGATCTTCTGAAAGCACAGTCAATATATGGAGTATGCCTAAATTACAGGGAAAGTCGCACAAAGAAGATTGAGGTATTGCATTCCTGCTCCAAGGGTAAATCACAGAACCATAGAATAGCAGGTTGGAAGGGACCTCAAGGATGATCTGGTCCAACCTTTCTTGGCAAAACCATGGTCTAGACAAAATTGTCCAACACCCTGTCAAGCTGAATCTTAAAACTGCCCAATGATGGGGAATCCACCATGTCCCTGTAGCTTTTGAAATAAATCAGGGTGGTTTTTTAAACCCTTACATAGCACCTAGTATTGAAGTACGATTCATTTCTGAAAGAAACAGGAAGTCCTTACATATTTACTTGCCTTGTTAGTATAAGTTCGCATAGAGGTTTTCCTGTTCTACAGTTGTGTTGGAATATCAGCAAGACTGTGCTTCCTCGAATTATATTTGCATGCAAAAATTGATATGGATAAAAAAGAGAAAAAAACTGTTAGAATTAGCTTAAAATTTCTTGGCCTTATTATGGAAATTATGATGCTTGCTGACCTATGCCTTTAAAGATAACAAAACCTAATTCAAGTCTTTCCATGTATCTGCTAATTAAAGTCTTCCAACTTTACAACTGTGCCAATGCTAGAGATCAAATCCTGACAATTGTTGCCAGTGCTGTGAGGATACAAACAGTAAGAACTCAAGTCCTGAGCAGTTATATCTCCTGCTTGGGCTTTGTTGAGCCACAGGTTAGTCAAGCCTGTGCCTGTTTTTTAAAATGCCTGGAATTAAACTGCTTGGAAATGGCCCAACATCAAAACAACTGAATCTATGCTATCAGTGTTCAGACTGGGTTTTTTTCTTACTTTTAAAATTATTTCATATGTATTTTATCTTCAAGACATTTTACCAAATCACTGCAGAGCTAAAAATGCAGATTATTAACAGCTGAGCATTCTGTGCTTCCAGATGGGCTAAATGTACAACATGAGACAAGGTAAAGAGACAGATTTATGAAGTTTGACTGTGGAGGCTGAACTGGCAAATTGATTATGGAGGTTGGTCTCTATTGCTTCTAGACATACCTGTAGAGACTTGGCCGGCACAGAAGTGTGAATGCACACCAGAATGTTGTTTCTTGTGAACAACACGTCCAAAACTATAAACATCAAAGGAGTCATAAGATCTTTTGCAGGTCAGAATATATAACTACTAGAAGAGACTGACTTCGGGGATAAAATAAAAATAATGTGTATTTATCAGGAATTTGTACTATTATTTGCAACTAGTAATTGAACTTGTAGTGTAGCAATAAACAGCAACTTTAAAGATTTACAGAAACTCTACAGTATACATAATACATAAAAACTCTGGTTTGTGCAAAAGTTCACAGACAAATAAAAGCAAGGACCTACTGCCAAGTGGTAAATATTCAAGAGAGCTTGGATGTCAGAAACTTAGCTATTTGTTACCAGTCTTCTTAAATGAGGTCGATAGAGTTTGGCATATTTTATAAGATGTACTCCAATGTGCTGTGTTTTTGCTTGTACTAGAACAGGTAAACAGGATAACACAGCTCTCTCATCTGCTAGCTAACATGAAGCATCATGACATTTATCAGGCTGTTACACAGAAAGAAAATTACCCATCTCCTCATTTCCCCCACCTACAGAACAGATTTATTTCAACAGAAATATCATCTTGACTTAACGTCCTTCTGATGCTGTGCTTTCTCTAGAAGAGGGAATCAAACAGTCATCCCTAATACTTAAAATTTGATAGCGATGGAAATGGTGATTCGCTGCTTTTTCAGCTCTGTAGCAGCTCTTGGGTTTGGTACTTTTCCAGTACTCCAGCGAAGTTAAAGACCAGGGAAATCAAAGAAAGTCCTTAATCGTGTTCCAGAATATCACAGCTATTCTCAGCTTGGCATTCATTGAAATATTACTGGCATGAATTTAATGCCTGAAGATGGAGCTTGCAAGCAGAAATGGGTCAAGGAAGACCCACACTTAATTTGCCAAAGGACTGCTTTGATGAAAAGACAGAAAATGCATTTGATTTATCTTTCATTTCCCCAATGTCAATTCAAGTCCATTACACAAGGGTAAGTGATTAACAGGGACTAACAGCTTTCACTCTTTCTGCTGAGCTCAAGAAATGTCTGTATTCTGCTGAACAGTACTAACTTTTGGAGACTTTCCATCCACTGTATACTGTTTCAAAACCACTTTGACATTTGTAATAACTTCTCTTCCCCTAGCTTCCTTAAACTCCTCAGGCACATATGCATATTTAGATTCCATATACCACAAAATATAATAATCAATATAATTTTAAAAAATGCTAAGCAAATAGTTTTCTTGATGTCTTCAGTATTGGTCTGTACCTTTTCTATGAGTTGTGGCACCTTCCCGTTGCATAAAGCATACTCTAAACAAAGGCACAAAGGAAGTATGCAGTTATGGTGACTCATGGTGCACTCATCAAAATTATATAAACTCAAGTACGATAGTTAAACATTATGCATACTGTGAGAAGTGATCGACTGGTATAACATGAATGAGCAAGACAAAACAGGCTAAGCCTACAATAAGGGCTCCTACTGTTGCCAGCAATGTAAACATAATGTGGTGGCATTTTGAAACTCCTAGAAGTCATCTCCTTCTCCTCTCCATACCAATACCAATTACAATTTCTATATTCCTTTTTAAAATGTTTTTATGGTAATTCCCACACCGCACATAGTAATGTATTATGCAGCCCTCAGTGAAGAGGTTCCAGATTCTCAGAACGAAATGGCAGCTGCAGGCAGTTAGGCTAAGACAAAACAAAAGAACAGTAAATTGGTGAAGGCAGTCCTGAAGCGATCATGTGCTCCATAGTTCCTTATCAGTGTCGTCCAACAAGTCAACCCTCAAAGGCTTCCTTGCTTAAACACAGCGAATTACAAGTATCCATAAGAAATTAAGATGTTAGTCTCATGGTTACACTTCTAATATCTCTCAAGCTTAGATTCTATAGTAGTAGGCTTCCTGGAGTTTACTAATTACTATGATCATAGTGAGAGAACATTCAGACAGCATCTCCCTCTGCTTCCCTGCTCTCTGCCAAGTGACTGGCGAGACCCAAGCCATATACTGTTTTGAAAAAGAAAGTGGTGAGGAAAAACGTTAACAATTGTTAATGTCAATGTTAACAAAGGCCAAGTGTCCATCCTGGGAGGGACATACTCCTTAAGGAGCACGCTAACTGCCAAGGAATCAGAGTACATAACATGACAATACGGAGGCTCTTGGTGGAGTCTATAGTAGTGGCACATCCAGTATGAGCTTAGCTCAGAAGATGGGAGTTGTAAACAAATCACAGACTGTTAGCTTTTAGTCAGAAAAATGTTCTTTTACTAAAGATAACTTATTAGGCATACCTCTCATTCTTAAATATTAATAATTTTACCACCAGTCTCCTTTCCACCCATACAACAGCTGGATAATGAAGACATGACATTTCAGACTTTCAAGCTTTGTGTCCATAGCAAATGCTAACTATGGAGGCTGTAAACATGCAAGCAAAATTATTGTAAGCATTAGCGTACTAAAAGGACAAGTAGAATGGAACCGTAAAGAGGTTATACTTTCTCAATTATATTTCAAGCTAGTATGGTATTATATAATTATACTCAAAAAGTATTAATAACAAATAACCACATGTACTTAACAAGTAACCAAATGTACTAATATACATTATTGCTGATGAAGAACATGGACAGATCAGTGGTCAAGGGGGAAAAAGAGGGGAGCGGGGCAGGGGACTTACAGCAAACTGACCAGGACATTTGTACACAACGTTATCAACTGAAACTGTTAGCCATCAGAAGGAAGGAGCAGGCATGGAGGGTAACTGCATTTGATAATGAGTCTAATGAAGAGAGGAATACTCAAGGCAAAGCAAGAGGGCAGTAAAATTTGGAAAGGCTTAAATTGACTTGAAGCGTGGGCACACTAAGCATTTAAGTATTGAGAATCAGAAGGTAAAAAGCCTGTTGGAAAAAAAAAAAAAATTGGATGGGAAATTTATTCTTAAACACTGTTTGTTGCAAAAGTTTGAGCAGGAGTAGAATGTAGCATGGTGGTGAATAAAACTAAATACTCTTCACACATTGTTTGAGATCCCTAAAAAGAAAATCAGAAGAATGCAAGATCAAGTTTCAGAAAACACTGGAACAATTTCAGCTCTGGTGTGAGAAGGTGAAATTCCCACAAGGAACAGTTCCCTGGTACATGGCACACTTTGGCTAAACACAGGCCAAGAAGACTTAAGCAAAATTTCAGGACATACAAGAGTCTGTAATATTACAAAAATTACCAGCATGTGTCTGTATGAAGACTGCTATTTTCTGCATTTTACTCATGATTCATCAACATTTCATGAGAAATTCTTGGCCCGAACTGTGCAATTCATTAATTTCCAGATCACATAACTTATGCATAGGCTTCCACTCTCCGAGCAGAACAATTTTTAGAATGTTTTTTTCAAAGCAATGCTTTGAGCAGGGTTTTAGTTTTTCCTCTACAATTCCAAAATTGTTTCCATGATTATTCATATCACTGGGGTTACTCAATATATTTAATGAAAGCAACTTTTTTAAAAAGGGGGGCGGGGGAGCAGATGGCAATGACAACAGGCTTTTCTGGTTTTCACACATAGACCTTCTCTCTTCCCTCCCATAAATTCTACAATATCTGAAGATGGCATAGGTGTTCACAGAAACACAAGCCTTACCCTTCTTTTCATTTTCTCCTCCAGCACTTGACAACAATCCATTCCCATATAGTTGGCTTTTTTAAAATGTTGGGATCCCTACTCTACAATTAGCTCAGATGGTTCGTGTCTGATTTGATCTGGCCTGCTTCTGCTTGTCATGTCTCTGTGGTTGCAGCTAGATGTCTGTAAGCATAAGTGTAGTGTCTGTAAGTTTACAAGTGCTCAAAGGACAAAATGGGCTTCCGTTGCTTCTTTTATCTGGGCTTCCATTGCTTCTTTTATCACTATTTGGTAGCAGGTTGGATCATGATCTCTAAAATCACAGAATCACCTTGAAGATCATCTGGTCCAACCAATGAAAAAAAAAAAAACAAACCAAAGAAACCCCAAACAAAACCCCAAACAATAAAAAACCCCACAAACAAAAAAATCCACAAATCCACACAAACCACACCCAAAACGACACCAACCCAACACTAATCCATATACCCCAGTACCATGTTAACTCGTCTCTTGAACACCTCCAGGGATGGTGCCACAACCACCTCCCTGGGCAGCCCATTCCAATGCCTGACAACCCTTTCAGTAAAGAAATATTTCCTAATATCTAACCTG
>JAOQGL010000040.1:61626203-61658637 GCA_027564165.1 Gallinago nigripennis | reverse complement strand
CTCACCGGCCGCCAACTGGATCTCACTCCATTCCCCACCACTCTCTGGGCCCGGCCTCCGGACAGTTTTTAACCCAGTGTAGAGTATTCCCATCTAAACCATGGGCATCCAGTTTCTCCAGGAAATATTCAACTTCAGCTACTATTTTGGCTGCTGAGAGGTGCAGGCAACAAAAGGAAATAGGGATTTCCAATGATCAGTAAGGCAGCAGAACTGCAATGGAGTTCCATGGGACAAGACAAACATCTTTATTTCTGAAGTGCTATCCTAATTAAGTATTAGAGAGCCACCATAAATAAGGGTAACATCAGAGCTTCCCAAAAGGATCACAGCATTCTATCAGCTTTGAGATTTTGTATCTTATCTTTGTGTTCACATTTCCTTTCACTGATATGAGCACATCGCCAAAAGTAATTAGATTTTTATCTACCACTAGCTCTATATAATGCTCCATTTTAATTTAATGGAGCCTCTGGTCATTAAAGATACTCAAAACTCTCTTGGCCTTGTTCTGCATTTTCCTCAGTTTGATATGCTGTTAATATCTGACACAAAGACATTAAACTGAGAATACAATTAAAAAATAATAAAAACCCCAGAGTTCTCATTGCTGTTTCCAAGCCTTGTTGTCACTCTGGTTAATTTCTATTCTGCTTTAGGTAAAAAGATCTTGGACCGGACTATTTGTGAATATTGTTATAAAGTAACATCAAAGAAACAGTTTAGGTTTTCTTTTGATAGAAAATTTCCTACACTTTAAGTAATAAAAATAGTACACATTGGCACAATGCATCATACTTTGGAGCACTCCGAGTGTCTCACAGCAATAAAAGGTATTATATATTTTCTCATGAGAAATACTATGCACGAAGTTGATAATGTAATAGCATTTACTGAACCCAGAAATAAATTCCAATATACAAGCTCTCAAGACGAGGTGGTATCTTTTTCATACATCCCTATACTGAACAATATAAAATGTGATAATATAATTTAAATAATAATTCATTTAGACAAAGGCAATCCCTTTTTTTTTTTGACATATCTTTTCTATTGTCCAAATAGAGATCACAGAAGTCCAAAATTCAAAAGTATGAGACTGATAAAATCAGGATAAATGCCTATGCTCTTTGCGCTTCTCCATATTAAGAACTGTATCATAAGGCAAACAATATATTTTTTAAAAGTTTGACACAACAAACACAGTATGAAAATTTCTACTAGGAACTGTGGACACTGGAAGCTTTCCACTGAAATATTGTGGGTTGTAGATTTAGCTATTTCAGAGATTACTGAGAAAGAAATACAGTCAAATCCAAAGCTTTGAGCTTAAGACAACCTGAATGAAGCTCCAGGTACAGCAATTATATCTTTGACTAGAACCACCTAGCTGTAAAATATTTAAAACCTGCTACTTGAATAAAAAATATTTAGTTATTGGTCAAAAATAATCAAACATTATCAAGAAAACTCATGTTTATGGTGAGCTGATCTCTTTGGGAAAATTCATACAATAGATTTTCAGCTGACAAAACTTTTTGCTATCTGATCTGTATTTTTGTCACGCATTTAATTCAAACTGCTTTTTGTACATGAGTAGGATTCTGTGCACCTCAACAAACCACAGGGGACATTTAAAGAGTTACCCATTCAGCATATTTCAGCACCTTGACCATATTGTGCTCATTTTACACCTCTAGACAACTTTTTCTAATGTTAAGACAAGGGTATTTGCAAAGTCCCCACCTATTTTACCACATTAATAAATTATTAATGAAAAGTGGAAGGTTCTCCCTGCTACTTCACATTCTTACCCTAATTTAAATGTACTGGAAGTGAGCAAGACAGATTTCTCAGTAACCCGTTTCATTATTAAGATTAGCTGTATTTTAACTCAGACATGGTTCCCTATGTTCTCTTTTATATCCATGAGCAACTTATTTATTTTTCCCCCATTTTCATTCCTTTATGTTGCTTCTACTTAATATGCCTTCTTGTATTTTCTAAAGTTGTAATTCAGAGCCACAATAGTACATTAGACTGTACTAATTGCAACTACATGGGAAAACTGAGAATTGTGATTTCTTTGTATATTCTTAAATGGGATTACTTCCAAATACTAGTCATATGTTCTCTGCCATGGTTTGTGGTTTTTTTTTGAAAACATATATATATACACAGCACCACATTTGTTTTCATCGATTGGTTAGTACGGTGCATTCACATACCATAAACATCTATTCAAAATAACCCTGGGTTAAACATAATCTTTTACTGACTAAGGCAGCTGCAGGTTTACTTTGAGGTGAAGGATGCATCAAACTATGTTCATCATTCATTTACACTATGAAGATTTGGTCAATGTGTGATGCAATCATTTGTTATTAACGGTAAAAAAAATAGAGAATGTTTTGGCTGCTCATGTTATTTCTGAAGATGGAAAGGGGCTGCACAAAACCACAGTATGCTGCTCAACATAATTCTTCTTTGTAGGAAGTATTTCCGTCTCAAGGTATTTAGACCCATGTCTTGAAAATGCCTCCCTCATGCCTTGGGTGCAACCTGAAGTGCTTCTGCACTACCTTTTAGCAATAATTGGCACCAATGGATTCACTTTAAGGCAATGAAAACTACCAGCGTACGGTGCTTACCGAAACTAGATCCCTAGGGTTGAATACTTACATCTCCAAATATGACCTGATAAAGGACCATATGCCAAAAAAATGTGTCTGCTTTATAACTCTACCACTCAGTCTGATGAAAACACTATCTGTTTTTAAACATTTTGCCATTCTAAATCATCTTATGTTGCCTAAGTTAACGACCTTATAGGAAAGAGACCTTAAGTACCAAAATGAAAGCCTCTACTATTAAACCTAAAGAGACAGTAGATTGTTCTGCACTAACAGTAGTAGTGAAAACAGCAGCTAAGTCAACGTCCCAGCCCTTACTCCAGGCATTGTTTGTAAATCACTGTTACAGAATATAGTCCAGGTAATAGCCAGAATTCAGGATAATTTAAAGCCATTCCCTTTCTTCCCTCAAATTAATTTTAATCAAGCTAAAGCATGATGCAGTAGAAGAATTGACTAAACATATATAATCATTACTTTTTAAATACTTTATGAAGCAGGAGGCATTCAATCTATTAATTACTGTATTGTCACAGACAATTGGAAAGCACAGGTCTTGATCCAAATAGAGTAATTTACAAATAGAGAAATACTGGATTATCATTTGCACAGGCATTTTGATGCTGACTTTCAGCGTTGTTTCCTAAATTCAATGATGTATGGGAAGAAATTAGTATTTGAAAATGAAAATAAGCATCTTTCATCATAATGTGATACAGATACTCTCTTTGACAGAGACATTATTGGTAATGGCCTCGAGCCAGTATCTGGCTGTTATCTTATATGTACAAGGCTGCACTTGAAAATCAGGAACAATAGCTGAGAATGCATTATTTTATTCAGTTCAATCCTTTTGGTTTCCTCTCCGACACTGGATTTGTGTAGCGGATGCTCAATATGTTTACAGGAAAATTCACAAGGCCTATACAACAACTTAAATCCCGTTACAGCTTTGCTTTGGGACTTCAGTGGTGCATAAGCCCTTTACACATGGGTGACTTTCACCATAAATAATGACCCTTTTGGAGCAAGGTTTTCAACTCTAATTAGAGAACATTTTTGTTACTCTCCAAGTGGAAAGCTTCCTGGTGTCTCAGTGGCGCATCCTGTTCTTTGCCAAGGCAAAAGAAACAGTGCAGTGGCTCTGAAACATATATGCCTGCCTTCAGCCACAAGGTGCAGATGGACCGGGTTATAATCCATAGCAAATTTTAAGGTCCTCACTCAAAGGCACGCAAATAGTTTATAATTTGATGGGGAAATATTACTTGAATTTTATTTTATTTTTCTTCTACCAGGCAGGATTAATTGTAAACTGTGGAAATTTTTTATGAGGCTGGCTGATTTCTCACAGCACTATTTTCTGTGCTTTGTCCATTCTGAAATGACTTTCTCCTCACATTTACTTTTCAGGCCAATCTCTATATTACACTCATTCTCTCCCACTTCAAATCTACTGGCAAGAATAAGGGAATATTTTAAGAAATTTTAAGCTTTACACAGTTCCGTGAGTCAGATGAGCCTTTCACTTACACAGTCTAAACGAATTCCATTTAAGTCTCCCCTAGTAAAGCTACAGTATCCTTTTCCTGCTATCCCATCCTCTCTTTGTACCAGCAACTCAAATGCTGAAAATACAGTGGAGCAGCTAATTATATTAGAAATTAAAACCATTAATATGCTCAGAAATTCAATCCAAGAAAGGATATAAAAATATATGTAATGTATACAGCAGCTGAATTAGCAAGATGTTAGAAGTCATGTCAACAGAATGTCATTTCTTGCCTGACTCAAATTCAGGATGAAAATCTGTAAATGAGCAAGAGTAGGAATAATTTTAAATTGGGAGCCCAGTGTCTTCATTTGTACAAATACATAGAATGATAATGCCATCATGTATGTATAATTGAAGGGAAAGGTTTATTCTTCTTTAAAAGCTTCCACTGTTTTTCCAACATTAAGCCATTACTAAATGTTCTCAGTATTATGAAATTCAGATATATACTCTTTGACAGAGGTAAATTCTGGGAAATCTTTTAAAAGGTCGAATAGCAACCAACCACTGGTTATTTTCTATAAGGATTTTTATTCCCACAGACCTTTGAAATTATTGGTATTACTGCCTATGATTGCTTGTCCCAGCTTCTCTGGAGCTGGAATTTGGGCCCTCTCTTTGAGTAATAACTCTGTATTTCTAGTTAAACTAATTAATAAACAGAATATTTACATGACAGGAGCACCATACACTATAATGTTGTTCTCGCTTCATTTGACCCTTGACTTCCAGCAACCTAGAGCTAAGTTTAGGCTTTATCGCTCCTCTGCTTTTGTTCTTTATAGTTTACTACACTTATTATCTTAAGGGAAATTTCAAAAAAGCACAATCCTTGTATAGAAAGCAGATGAAATTCAATGCTTTTGATTTTGAACACTTTTCATTTAAGTCCGTCTTTTAAGTAGGCCTTTCAAACTGTCCAAGGTTACGTGATGTACATGAAGAAAACCGGTATGTTCACCGAGAAAGAGGGTAAACAGTGGGGTGAGTAGAATCAGCCTGAAGAATCTGTTCTCATGCAAAAAAAAAAAAAAAAAGACAAAATTACTCTATTACAAGGAAAAAAACTACAAGATTTCACTCTATATAATGAGGAGAGATTGTTGCCATGCCACCAGCAAAATTTCTCCTTCACTTGTATACACACACGAACCTTTCTTGACAGAATAAAATTATAAATGTGCCAAGTCAAATATTTTCTATTACATTTCTTCACAGTATTTTAAATAGATATTTGCATTGTATTGAGATTAAATCATACAGGTAATCATCTCTTGCAGATCTCTTCCAAAGTAAAGCAACAAACATTGTACTGACATTGAAATGCACGTCCTCAGAAGCCGCTAGGTAACTCAAGGCACATAGAAGGATTTATGACGACTTCTGAGCTATTCTCCAGCAAAGCTGGATTTCTCAGCATCTGGAAACTCTCTTAACCTGGACAAAGCCCTGTTTGGCAAATATGCAACTGCCTTAAAGTTTTTATCTGGGGTCACTGTATGACTCAGGGTCATGCTCCTGGGGCTCTGTTCCTCACATTCCTACTGCTATTATTACTCTGTGGCCTAAAACAGCATCTTATGTTCCAGTCTATTTATTTTTATAACACATACGACATTTCATGCCAATTTCCCCAAGTGCTCTGAGCACTTAAGAGGAAAACTTTTATTCAAGAGTTCTTAGACACACAATCAGACAGCTGTTCGGTGGCGTAATGTGAAAAGGCACTGCTAGATTTTCATTGCACTTTAAATAGGTAGGTGTAATTTCATGCACAAAGATTCCACACCAGTCCTTAATGTCAGTACAAGCACTGATTTTATATGACGATATTACACCATCTTGCACCTACAATTGGTCCATGCAGATATGGTAAATTTAACGACAGACATTTTGAAGACAAGAGGGACCACCTACTAGCACTCGAATAATCTATGTTCTTGCATAATGCATGACATAAATGTCACTTATGCTGATTTCCAGATAAGGAAGAAATGTATATTTTCAAAGTGATCACTGATTCACTGAAGATTGCAAATCATTAGAAAAATCATCACTCTTTGAATACGGTCCTAGATAGCTCATTTTCAAATGTGAGCATAATTTCTACCCGAGTTTTGTCTGACATCAACTTCCAGCCAGTAGGTCATGCTGCACTTGCAATCAGCTAAAGTCTTTCCCCGAGTAATACACAGATGCGATCAAGGCATCTTTTAAGGTTCTCTTTGATAGACTGCTTTTTTAGATTTCACTAAAGCAACTTTGGCATCCTTCTGGACAACAGAATTGGACATAATAGCCCAACAGTAATTTCACTAATCTCAAACACACAGGTAATACAATTTCCTAATTCCCAAAGGAAGGTTCTTTCTTCATAAATTCTCTCAACCAACATTATCATAGCTAGAGCTTTGCACAGGGAATTCATGACTGTTTGATTATCCAGTATGACCTGAAAGTCAGAGACAATATTTCCAGAGACAATACTGCCTTGAACACAGTCCCTCGGTCTGGCAATTTGATCTACATTTCCTAGATGCATAATATTGTATTTGGCTATGTGTAAGTTGAACTTATTTAAATATGAAAGCAAGCTATTCAGATCATGCTGTATAATTGCCTTGTCCCCAGCTAGACAAAATCTGAAACTTTATATTCCCTCCACAGGATCTGCACTCTTTTTCTGTGAAGGACCAACTTCATTCTCCAGTGCTCTCTACTTCACACTTTTCATGCCAACGTGACACTCTTAAAGCATTGTGCGATGAGAGTAATGAGAGTGACGAAATATTTCAACTTCATACAGTGAAATATCTAACCCTTTATTTTGTCAGTTACCAATCTATGCCCCACCATTTCATCTACCCGGAGCTAAAGGCACCCGCTTTGGATGGATGAACCATGCTACATGCAGATCTAGAACATACATTCGCTGCAGCGCCCCATCACTCTTTCCTTCTTTCTTTCAGTAAGCAAGCAGTGGGAACAGTGGGAACAGACACAGTATTGTGCTTTGCTGCTTTCTTTTCAACAAGCTGCATGCTAGAGACTGACAAGAAAGGTTATAAATAGAACACAGTTTCTTTCTCATTACAGTGATTTTAATGAGAATGATAAATGGGTTCAAATAAAACCATTCAGGCTCCAGGGATAAGATCACTATCTCTTCCAGTGCTGTATCTAACCCAATTTCATGTCATCATTATCTTCCCTGAAATGTAATGGAATTTATGGCAATTTAAAGGATCAATCTTAGTATATTTTCTATATGCTGTGACTTCTCCAGCTCAGGAGAACTCCTCTCGCTTGATCTTCATTATGACTACACTTTTAGGTATATCTGCTCACAAATGACAAAATAGCTAGCGACAGATTAACACATACATTGATCTGTGCACGCATAAGACATTTGCCTCTTGCTTGTTGTTTACTCCTAAAAGATCAGACATCTTCTGTTATGACTTGTACTGAGTTGAATAATGTCATTAAACAACACCCAGGAGAAAGAGGAATAAAAAATGCCCAAAGAACAAACCCATTTGTTTTTCAGATTTTCTTTTTTAAAAAACACTGCCAAACTTAAAGAAAACTGCCAAAGACTACTTCAGAAGTAGTACAATCATCAACACAGAGCTTGCAAGTGAAAAATGGATTAATAATCCTGAAACCTTTTAATGAAAATTTTCCTATCAGAAGGTTAGAGAGAACTGGAAGTTCACTGGTTACATTATCGGCACAGAAAAGGTGTAAATCAAAGTGAAGGAATAACAGGCTAAAACTTCACTGATGACAAGGCCAAAGCAAGGATTTTTTCCACAATAAAATTAAAAGCTATTGTTCCATGTCATCATTCTCTGAGAAATTGTCTCTGTTGCTTTATGTTTTTCCTGCTCCCATGTAAGAAAAAAGAAGTAGATCTGCAAGACTATATTGTCACCTTCTAACGAGTCATAGAGCAGTCATAGAGCTTTGTGCATTCTTGAGATTATGGACTGTTTTGATATAGCTGATGTTTTCACTCATAGTTTCTTGTGCCAATGTCTTTTTTGTGGAAGGGAACCTGGTTTATGATTCTTTCTGAAAGAGGTGGGATATGCAACGCTGCTGCCAGAATGCTGTTCCACTGAGGGTTTTGTAGAATATCCTTGCAGTCTTGGTAAATGACAAAAACTGTTCCAAAAGTCAACAGAGCCTTACAGATTTTCATTGAAACTAGCACTGAATAAATGCTGGTGCCATCAACAGAGTCAGAGTATTTCACCTAGTATGTTCCATGTCATTGCTAAACACTAGCAAAGGAACTAGAACATCTCTTTTCTCCTCTCCTCCTCTGCCTGATTTTCAGGCTTACATTTTCCTGCTGAAAATCTAACTAGCTTGAGGCAATGGCAAGTATATTGTATATAGGAAAGGAAGACTGAGGAGAATCTAGACCTTTCTAGACTTAACATCTTATCCACTGCAGAGACAATGAGACTCAATAACACAGTTGTCTATTTAGTCCTGCATTCTTACAGCTCTCAATCCTTAACTGTTGGATCTTAAGTGCTAATAAAGTTTTCCAGCAATACAACAGATCTGTGTGCTTATCATATTAATTTTTGGTATAGTAAATTTTGTTCTCCGCCCCTCTTTTTCCTGTTAAGTTCATAGGTTTTGTTAGCCAAAACGCAGAGAAAGATACACAGCACACGTCCAATTTCCCTAACATTGTGGACTAAATACTAGTTGAGCTTTTATAAAACCATAAGCGTGAATGTATATTGCAGTATTTGCCTGGCCCTTTCTTCTCTGAAGAATGAAGTCTGTATTGTGCATTGGTATTCGGATGAGATTCCCCCCTGCTGATTTATCTAAATATAAAATAAAATAAACAACATTAACAAAAACCTTCCGAATTGAGCCCCCATCAAGCACCAGGTTTTTAAAAGCATTCTCTTCAAGTCAAAAATGTCATGGCCCTTTTTATTAGGGCTGAAATTACAAATGAAAATATCTCCTCTTCTCTGCGCTCCAGGAAGGCCCTCAACCACCTCTTCATTCCAGAGATGGCTAATAATTCCTGCATATATCACGTGTATGCATGAAAGTGCTTCAGGATGAAAAGTACTATATAAATGTAAGCTGCTATTAATTATGGCACTCAAAGGAACATTCAGATAGCTTAGTTTTTCAAACCAAACCTACATTAACTTTGCTATATGTTCTCAATTTCATTTTCTCCACACCTTTTAATTTGCTACTCTGTCAACAAAGAAATATAAATTGACTATTCCAACGCACCTCTAAACCTCGATGTACTCTGCCTGCTGATTCAACTACAACAATTGCCTAATGTATATTATTCTTAGAGCTCAGCTGAGGCTGATATGCTGCAAAGAATCAGAAAGGAAGATGAGAAAAAATTACTTTGTTTTACATGTACATATAAATATATGTATTTTACAACACGGGAGCAGGAATACTGAGCAGGGAAATCGAGAGTGAACCTGTTGCATGCAGATTTTCCTCAGATTTCCAAAACATCACATTTAAAAGTAGCAATTAACAGGGAGGCATAAGATGATAAGGATTATAATCAAATTTATTCTGGAACATCTTCAAGCCAGCGTTCTCAAATCATTTCATTAAAGAATTAAATCTTCTATGGCATAACGTAAGTTTACTAAGGGATTAAAGATATTTTCACCCATCACCACAACGACTACCTGATGTTTAACAAGCAGTTATACATGGCAAATAAACACTTATTGACAACTGCACAATAAAGAAAATCAAAAAGCCAATATTCAGAAATAAAAAAGGCAAGAATTCATGAATAGGATTGAGTTGGCCAAGATGGAACCTCTAACATCCCTAACGCTGCAGTAAGTGCCATGGGACTTAGACCCAAAGTAGTATTAGGCTTTCTGAACGCAGGAGGCCATACAACTTTTAAGTTTCTCTGATTTTATGTTAGTTTCTAATGATTTTGACAACTATAACACAGCAGTAACCTCATCATTTGGTGGTCTGCATCTCTCTTCAGCATTGCAAGTTCTCTCTATGCGTGCAACCCTTATCACTCTTATCAAGATTAGCTTGCAGAAATATAGTCAGTACAGGATTATCTGTTAAAAACTTCACAGATAAATCTGAAGGACTCAATTTATTACCTTAATAATCTCGCTAGAACCATGTGACTGCTATGAACTTTTATATGACTGACAGTCATACCAAGATGTACACCTTCCATTCCTAGCTTCCATTTGCTAGGAAACCTACTCAGTCTGGGCATTTCATGTCACAAACAGTGTGCTGCTGGCAGAACGCCTTCTACAAGGTCTTGTTCCATTTTTGATCTGGGCCAAGTGGAAATTATATCAGGTTAGAAGGCTTTCAGGCAGAATAGATATTTTTGCACACGCCGAGACAAGAGACAATTCTTTGTGTGGCTGAATGACTCATTACATTAATGTTTCAGAGCTTTAAACTGCACTGTTACCGTGCATTAAGTACCAGGTAAAAGACAATCTTCTCAGCCTGAGTTCCTATAGATAGGAACCACTTGCCCCCTAACAAACTCTTTCAATCAATGTTCATCTCAGAGAGGTAAGAAAGAGAGAAGGAAAGCATCATCTCTTGAATAAACAGTCATTATCCAGACACTGTAGTTCAAATGCTGGGGAAGATGCCCTCAGCAAACCCACTAGATTTATTTATCTGTGTTAACGGACACACAAATACCCCATGAACATAACAGGACAAGTGGATGTGCAGTTAAAGGCTACCTGTAAAATTAACTACGGAGACTGGAAGTGTCAAAACACAGTATCCCACATGATGCCTGCCTACTAGTAGAATATTGGGATTCTCCACCTCTTATCCTTAAAAAAATAAAATAGTAAGGACTGTGTTACAGCAACCAGGGGATGTGCTTTTGTGAACCTGGTATGAAGGCAAGCGGAAAACACTCTGGTAACAGAAAAGCATAGACAGATACACTGAAGAACTGCTGGGAGAGCACTGGGGGATAGAAGAGTAGAAAGTGCCAATACGGATCCCTTCTTGTGTATCCTACCTTCAGGAAGGTAGACACTAAAATGAGCCATCCCAAGAATATTGGGATTGCTGATTATTCTGGAAACAAGAGGCAATTTAGGCACTTTGGACTATGAGCACACTGGGATCCACATTACTGACACCAGTAATACTCAACATCTGCAACTGGGCAGGAACAGTAAGAACACTGGGCTTCCCCAGCACAGAGAGAAGACTAGAGGTGGGCAGAACAGACCAACTTTGAGCACCTCTAGACTTGTCTTTGAAGAGCTCCTGCTCCTTCAAAATGGAAGGGACCCTCTTTCCTCTTTTACACTTCTCTTTGGAAAGGCAACTCATGCAACTGCAGGGCTGCCTTCCTGATACATATCCAGACAGCAGAAGAGCAAAGAATGGAAAAGCATTTCATATCTCATACCAGTTCAGTGGAATCTTATTATCTTGCTTGGTCTAGCTGCTATGACAATTTAACTGTTTTCTGTGCCATTTTTCATCAACTGTCTTACAAATTACACTCTGGCTTTAGACTGATGGATATTTCATTGTAAGAAAGAACGTCATTTGGAATTGGAGATTTGAAACCAAATATTGACAATGCTGTTCAGGTCAAACTTCAGGACCAAATCCTGCCCAGCGGAGCCACAACTCTGCCTCCCTGTTATCTTCACACAAGTCATGCCTGCCCAAGCCCCATCCTGCCTCTGGCAGTGCCTGTCTGCTCTTTAAGCATGCAGCATCACCATTGCAGGGTACAGAACCACCACCACCAAAAAAAATAAATCCATCCCTCGTGCTTTACCAAATGCTTAATCTATGTGGAGTTTAAATTTTTGTTCTTTAATATTTTCAAAATTAATCTGAAGCAAATGAAAAATAGATATTAGCTACTGGTCTCTAAATTATCTTCTTTTGAATTAATATAAAATGCAGAGAAAAGATTATTGACTCATAGTTATTTCTTAATGGGATGAAAAGCAGTGGATTTCTCAAAGTATAAGCCAACCTTCAGAAAATTCCTTCCCTGGAGAGTTCTGTTAAGAATAAATTAGTTCTCTTCAGGTTTGTGTGCGGCAAAAGAGAAAATTTATTACTATTGTCAATTGTCACTCACCCAGAACTACTTACGAGGACAATTCATTTCGCAGACCAAATCCGCAGAACTTTTGATTCACTGGGTAACAGCCTATACTTTCACAGCTAGAGAACACATTTCATTTCTTCCCTTTTGGCCAATATTGATGAAGTGCAAAAATCACCTTGTTATCTATGTTAATCTGCTCTCACAAAAACTTGCTATTCAGACATCTACAATATTCTCCAGATAAAAACCTTCTGCTACTCAGGATGTTTTCTGTCCCTCTCAAAAGTCGGGGAAAGCGGTGCTCTTACTCAGTCTAAACATCACGGATGATTCCATTTCAGTTCTGATTAGAGCTGTGGATTAGAAGCTGCAGATAAACACTAAGAGATTGAGTTTTACAATGAGCATAGTTTGGGTGGGCACAGCTGTGTTAAATAATTTAGCAGAAGTCTGACAGTGAGTGAGGAACACCTGTAGTCCAGAAGAACCCCTGCAACAACTGTGTCCTACCACAATTCTTAAGCAAATTTTACCTAAGACTGAACTACTCCACCCAAATGCCCTAAGACTTTTTGTTATTCCACGAGTAACTGCTGCATCAAAGGGTATAACTTTCATCATACAGGCATCCCCTGCTTTAATTTGCACAGGATTAGTTTGTTTTTTCTTCTTAAACTCTCTAAGATTTTATGGGGCTTTAATGAGTAACTAAGAAGGATCCATACTTGTTAAGCCTCTGACAGATGTTCTTCAATAATATCATCATTCTTGGTGTTTTTAGACTCTAGACAATTGGGATTATATTTTGTGGTCCGGTTTGCAATCTTTATTAGAATTTAACTATTTCATTAGCTTGCCTTATGAAGACGCTGTGTTGATGGCTGCTATTCCAACTTAATCATTGCTGACTATATTTTTAATTTTTACAAGCATAGCCACACTGTGTGTATCCAGCGTATCACCTGTGTTTACTTTTTAAGGAGATAGGAAGGCTTACCAAACAGTGTCACCCAGTAGGTTTTTATCGCTACATACAGTTTGGTAACATAATGCCCTTCCCTTGGATATATCAATTATCTTCACTCCTTCTTCCTTTACACTAGCATACTGTCCTCTGTTCAGAAATAGAAATAATTTTTTTTTTTGACAGCACAAGTATCACATTCCGTTGCACCTCTCAAAAATATGTCTGTAAGTTTGGGGATAAAGTGTACAGACACACAGGATAAGAGAAACATCATAAAGCCAAATATAGCAAGGTTGGAAATATAAAGACACATGCAGTTAGAAAACCTACTCTAATATTTTTACTAAAACCCTAAATTTCTTTTCCCAAGTACAAAACCCAATGATTTTGAGATTGTTTTAAGAAAACAAAGACAGTGTAAATATATATTTTTCTTTCTTCCCGGCAAAGCAGCCAATCATTCTGGGTGCACTTAGAGTATCGCATGTAAAATCACACAGAAAATTGATCCTTGAGCTTCAGCCAAAAACCACACAGACATTAGCACCAGCTATCTATGCATTGACTTTATCAGTGCCTACAACTAACAACATTATAGAATATTTCGACATAGCTTATCTGTAGCCAGTAGAGTAACAACACCTACGAGACAAATGTTCTGCAATGCCATTACCTAAAGAAGCCCAAGTTACTTACCCCTCTCCCCAGATACCAAGGTAATTGCCTGGTAAAGCTCCCTTTCTGGAAGCAGCCTTGCACAAGCAGCACAAACCTCTCACAGATTTCCTTCTCAATAGTCCCACTGCTTTTTTTCATGCTTTCTGAATGTCGAAAAACAAATTCTCTAATAGCATTTTAGAAAGGCATTTTTGAAAAATTATCCTGCCTTTAGTTATTTACCTTAATAAAGTTAAAAGAGCCATAAATCCATGATTACTTATAAACATAAGCCATTCAGGATATTTTGGCTTTATTAGAATAGTCGTTTTCAAAGCTAGGGGAGTGGCATGGTGTGTATCTGTCTACTTATTTACTTACTTATGCTCAGTGCTAACTCTCCAGGCTGCTTTTGCAATAATTACAGCTGACTCCAAGCTATTTCTTATAAGGTTCACCAGGAGGGTACTCCCTATCCCAGAAACCAATCAAGTTTTCTCATTAATAAAAGTCCTTGAGAGTTGAATGTTTCCTGTTGCCTGATCACATCTGTGAATGCTGCTTTAGGAAATCTTTTTTCCAAGCTTTAACTACTTCTCCTTTAGAAGTAGACTGAAAACATTATATTTAACCACTTTTTTTTTTTTTTTTACAAGACTTAAAATCCATTTAATGGAAAGAAGGAAGAGTTTTCCTATTTCTTTTTGTGTTTCTCTTTCTTCTGTATGTCCTGTGAGGTGGTCATATAGCCATGTCTTTACCTACCCCAGTCAGCAGTGCATTTTTGTCCACTTAACTGCTATGCTTCCTATTTTCATATTATAATTTTTGCTATCTTTTATTTTCTTTCCTTCCTCCTCCCCAGGTTTCTTCAATAGAGATAAAGGAGAAGAGGGTCAAAGCCCAGCATCAGTCTGTCTGTATTTACAAGTTGTGCAACTCAACAGGAACATATCTGTAGAGCAAAACAATTCTTGCTGGAGAACTGTCTTCAAGTCGCTACAAGTTTCAGGAGTTTTATTTCAGAAGAACTCTAATCTGAATGACTACAGTACATTAGGTACAATTCTTGACTGTGCCTACCGCTTCAATTTCATTGAAAAGGGAACCAATTTCTGTGTTCAGAGATCACCTGTGGTACAAAACATGGCATGGTTTGGGCTGGACTGGGCACTAAAACACAGTAAAAGGAGAGATTATTGGCAGGTTTGCTTTAAAAAACAGGCTCCTGAGTTAAGGTGATCATGTAGACATGCCCTAAGTCACTGAATCAGTAATTCAAACCCTTTGAAGTAATGCAAATCCTAAAGTTACAATTTTCATACAGTCAGCTTCATCAAAAAACACACTTAATGGATGGTGGACCTCAGTTAATGAATAACAACATAAAGCATTTATCCAGGAGACAAGAAACCCGAGGACACTTATTACTTCAACAGGAGGGACTTCCGTCAGTATCTTACTGCCACACAGAGTACATAATCACTGGCTAATGCAGTAAGAAGGAAAAAAGCATACTTGATCCCTTCTGCAGAAGAACTACTGTGAGGCCATAAATTCAAGCTTCAGAGGACCAAAGACTAGAACACAGGTCAGTCAGCTAGGGAGAAAACCAAAAGATTTGCATCTTGTTCCTACAATTCTCTGTATATTTTAAATTGCCCAACCACCCGCTAAAGGAAACAGAAACCATACGGTGCGCAAGCTTCAAATTCAGGTAAAGCATACATTTCCTGCCTGGCAGAAAGCAATAAACTGGATGTTAATCTTGAAGCAAGCCTTATACCTGAAGGACACTTACGCATGCCACTCAGAGACTTAGACATAATTGGAGAACCTTTGCACCTTGCTTTTGGATCACAGCAGAACAAGGCAGGCGTTCCAGGCGTCCCATCCACCTCTCTTTGATTTCTGCAAACATGTTAGTGTTTAGTTCAAAAGCCTCAAGAATGCTACCTTTCAAAAAGTAGGTATTTCTAGGGCTTTAATGGTACTGGAAAATGCTTCCTAGCCCTGGGTACCTAAATTCCACCTGTTGTCTACAAGCAAAAAAAAAAAAGAGCTATTGCTGGCTTCTCCTCTGTGCCATTTTTGGGATGATCTGCACTTGCTTATTTCAACAACTTAGCTCAGCAGGGAAGTACAGACTGAACGATCAGTATCACTGGTGCTGAAACATCCTCTACATTCCTCCCTCCTCCCCATTTTTCTTGCTTACACTGAGAAGCCATCAGCTTCTCATATTCTTTGCTTTCAGCTTTTTTTACTGCTAAAAGGCTCTGTGACTCAAGAGAAGGCTTACAGTGTCTGTCTCATTCTGAGTCCTGCTGCTGAAAAGTAAAATGCAGAGAAGCTAGCAAACAAGAGAGGTCTTGATACTAGATTTCATTTTAAAAGAACTAAATCTTCTACTGATGGAGCTTATTAATTAGCAAGGGATCCTTAAAAACACAAGGAGGTAAAAGTTTTATGAATACTCTTTTTAATGGCAAATATTTTTCTTCAGGGTAAAATTCTGGACTGCAGTATTTCATTACAGTATGAAATCAGAACAAAACAAACACAAATATGAACTTAGGCGGAATTCATTGTCAGGAGTATTTGAAAAGGATTGCAGGCACCCAGGGAATGTTTCTGTTTGTTGGTTTAAAAGGCCTTTTAATCTGCATCCAATTTCCTCCTAAATCTTAAAGCATTTCAGCACACTCTTTTCACACAATGCGGAGTGTGATACACGCCTTGCACATAATTCTCCCCTGGCTCAGGCTTTGAACTAGCTGCTAGTGGTAATGGAATATGGAGCTGTCATGTGTTCTGCCATTTCAAACTCAAATCGGGAGATGAGAGACTGAAAATAGTTACTCTTTTGACTCTCTGTCTTCTGTGTCACTGGAATTTGAGTTTCTCCTTTAATATTGGAGACAATCCTGTGAAGTAGCACCATCTGCCCTATCTTTCTACTCTCCCCTGGACACCCACTGTTGCCTACTGTCAGAGAGAAGATACTGTGCTGGATGGATCTGACAATGGCTGCTGTTATACTTTTTTATGTTTTCCTGAAATTTTAGTAGGTCATAAGTACCTCGCATTGCCATAGTCACCCTTAAGTTATACCTTTGGTTGCTCTCAGTAGAAAGGCCAAAGCCTGATATTCTTCCCACCATAAGCAATGCAATTGGTCTTGTTGCTTTCAATGGAAGCCCCATTGAGTTTTAACACAGAAAATTGTAGAATGAAGAAACTAAAGTGTTTTCTTCTTCTCCAATGTTATCTTTTGAATCAGATTCAGGTTTTTCAAACTACAATCATCTTCTGTTTTCAACTACCCAAGAGGAACAGAATAATACTGCTGCTAGTCATACGAGCAGTGACTCCTCGTATACCAACATAATTCCTGAGAAGCTGGCACAGAGATCAGCACATACCTTCTGTGTCAGCTGTACTACCGTAAGACATGGGCAGCCAAAAAGCCCCCAGGAATATTTGCCTTGTGTAAGAAGAAAACATCATTAACCAAACCTTAACCCTAGGCCTATATGAAGAAATTATACTGCTATCAGTGAGACCGATACATATAGATCCAAGGGCAGAATAAAACTGTTATATAGCATTTCACTGTAGAGCTCTAATTATTCACATTGTTTTTCTGACAATAATTTTACATCGACATTACTGTAAAACTGTGTAGTGAGTAAGGTAAATTCTACTTTCCAGTTGGAACAATTTCAGACTAAGTTGCTTCCTGATGAACACATAAGCTAGTTCTGCAGTCAGTGAAACTGTGACATGATGTTGAAATACTAATCCAGAATCCTTTGGACAGCACACAGAAGAAATGCAATGGGTTATTTACATGGTGTTCAATATTCTTTTGCTATGAAGGAAATTTTGAATTTCTTTCCAATTAGAGGGAAAGGTTCATGAAAAGTCCAATCTTTGTTTAAATTATATAGCTACACATTCACAGGCTTTTTTTTTTGCCATTTATGATGTTAACTGCAGGTGTCAAAGATCCAAGGTTCTGGCATTCATCATGAGTCGACACACAAGAGACTAGTTTCTGAACTCAGCTGTACAGTACAAATCCAAAAGCATACTAGTAACTATCTAAAACCCAAAACTTTCCCACGATAAGGAATCAACAGACTTTTTTCACCAGTCTTTTCCCAAATCTCTTACTCTGGCACTCAAAGTGATCAGCTGGCGGAAAACAGAGTAACTCCAGTGGTGTACACAAAATATCAGCTGGGGCTTAGGGCAAATCTTGGCCCTAATGAAGTTAATGGCAGAATTCCCACTGATCGCAATGAGACCTGACACAGAATGTGACAGCTGCATCTAAACCAGAGCAGGCTGGTAACAGCCTTTCAGCTCATTGTACTTCCTTGGAAACACACAGAGGCTTTCACAAGTCCTTTTGTCCGCTCCAGCAACTCAAAGGAGATTTAAAATTACCTCAAGGCTAATGCTGAGCAGTATAGATACAACTGATTTTTAGTTCTCTGCTGTATAAGAAAAATAAAAATGAAATGTTGTTTCAGGCCTCTCTCAGCTGAATATTTCATGAACTTTACAGACAATTAAAATTCTAAAAATTACTAGCCAGGCCAAAATTTGTTCGATTTAAAATGTTTTGCAATGCAGTTTAGAAATAAAGAAAAACATTCTGAGCACTCAGTTAAATAAAAAAGTAATTTTGAATTTAAAATCTACTAAAGTATTTTTTATAGCGGCTTTTCATTTTTGACATGAGCTAACTGGAAGAATGCTTTTAAAAGTTGTTGAAACCTCATTTCCCCCAAAATAGTCTTGGTCCAAAAAATCCTAGCTCTTTTTTTGAAGATGTGATCTTTGGATAGCATGAGGCTGACAGAGCGGGTCACAAGCTGCTTCTGGACTCCATCCCAAAACAAGTGTCTTATGGTGATCTACAAACATCTCAAGATAAAAGAGCAGCGGGTTTACTAACCCCAGCTGACAGAATGGCTCCTCCTGTCACGCAGGTACTGTACCCTAAATGGAGGGGCAGTTCAGGACTCCTGGGACAAAGCAGAGACAAAATGGATTTGCCTTCTATCAGGCTTGCTCAGTGCTTACCCCTCTATTGCACTTCCATAGAACAATGTTCAGAATTTCCTCCTTGTCCTTTGATTTTTCTGCTACCAAAGTAGTTTAGTACTGCTGTACTGAGTCCCACCACTCTGTGGGGTTACGTAATTATGCCCAAGAATTTTATCTTCTTTTCCTACTGTATCTTTGCCTTTATAGCCCATATCATAGGTGTTTATTCAGCAGGAAGAACAATGTCAGGGTTTTCTATTTTTCTTTGAAGAGGGTAACACAAAACTATCCTGGTTTTTCTTGATTTAATTACTGATTCTGTGAGGAAAGCTCTCACACAGGTTCTATTACTGTTATTTTGCTTCAGTTGCTACTTGGGACCATTGTACTGCCTGTTTCAGATATGCCTCCAGGCAATTTTGGCCTGCTGAGATCTTTTTTTGACACCCTGAGAACTAGTGATGAGTGTTTGTACCCCTGCGGCAATGCAACCTGTCTCCTTGGCAGCTAAAAATGACGCTGCACTGATTGGACCACTCTCCGGCATGGTTCATGTATTCCTTTCTTGGCACATAATTTTCAACAGGTGTAATCATGCTCTAAGAGGCCCATGGTAGCAGCCTGTAATACAGTAATTGCTTAAAGGAGAATTGCTCTTTTAGAAGAAATGATGCTTGCATTGTCATGCAGGCTGCTGATCATTGCCTGGCACCTCTGCCCTCAAGGCAAGAGTCCAAACAACTTGTGAGAAGGCACTTTGCCATCTCAGCAGATGGACATGACCATAAGCAGCTTAGAGACTATGTCTGCGTATCAAGCATAGGCATTGAGGGCATGATTCCTAGCCAAGAACGCTGCAACTGCTGTTCATCTGCTGCTTACCAACCAAGAGTTTATCTGCTGCTTACCAACCAAGAGTTCAGGGAATATGTCATTGCTAATTAAGACCTGGGCTGGACTCAGTTTCAAAAGTATAAAAAACAACTGTGCAAAACAAGTGTCTGTTTGGCTTGAATTGAGCAGTGAGTCCTAAGAGGGACCAAGGGAGTTATCAGGATGAAATTTGCACTGGGGCTGACCAAAATGCAGGAAACGGTGGCCCAAAATGTTGCTATTTTGTGAGATTCGGGAAAAAAGTAAGGGAAGGGTGAACAGAGAAATCGCTATTGATAGATGGGTGGATTTACATTTACTCAAAATAAAAAGTAAAACTTGGCATAATAAAGGTATGCAGGTGAAATGGGGAAAAAATTAGGCCCAAAATAAGAAAAAATCTTGATTGTAAATTTCAGCAATTTACAGAATAATCTCAGAAAGGAAGGCTTAGAGGCATTTTTGTTTGGCTATTGTAATACCCGAAAGAAAAAAAATTCTTCAAAATAAGAAGACAATACTGTATTCACTGTGGCTAACACACAGATGACCTAAGGGATCCTTTCCTCTCTCAGTTCCATGAGTCAGGTAAGATTACGTTACCTGAGGTACAGCGGTGCTACAAGTCCTAGAACGCCTTTGAAAGCCCAAACTAGAATTAAGCGGTTCAGAGGCCCTGATCACGTACAGAAAAGAAATGAAGCAGAGGATCAGGCAATATATTATTTAATCCATGATGTGACGTGCTTATGCTCATTGGAGACAACTGCAATATCAGATGACAGGATCAAGGTCATGCTGAAAATATATTGGAAATACGTTAAAACTGGATTTTGATCTTGCCATTGTTATCTGAGTCTCAGGCCAAATATTCATGAAGTATCACAAAATCTGCTTACTCCGACCCCCTCCATTTACAGTTTTAGTATCAAAAATGGTTAGCAATTAGGGTAAGAAAAGAGGTCAAGCATTTGCTTTCTGATAGAAAAGAAATTATAAATAGGTAGAAGGAAAGCAACTGAATAAAAATGCAAAACTAAAACTGAAAGGGATTCATTGCATGATACTTTACAAAATACTTGAAATACAGCATCCAAAAAGAAAAATCTGGCCCAAAAGGTAAAACACCTGGCACCAAAAAAAATCAGGAACCAGGCACAGCAAGTTTCAGAGCTGATGTTCTCTCATTCAGGGCACTACCCAAACACTGTGAGTAATAGGACCATGTATGTTACATGATTTTATTTTATGTATTTTTATTTATACCCCTAAAGCTATCTTCATCAAGCCAAGTCTGAAAGACATTATGCCAGTATGGAAACTGGAATACAAGAAAGTAAAATGTTCCACAAATCTTTACAAAGACATATATCCAGACAGAAAAGTTTACTTATTTTTTCTGTTTCTCTTACCATGCACTGATACTAAGCAGTCAGAAATGTCTAGCTTCCTTTCCCACTGTCCTTCCTCTTTCCTGACCTCCAGGGTAAGAGGAAGAACCTACCAGGGAGCAAAACTGAAGAACGAGCACAGCTCACACAAAGAGAGGCAGCGTATTCCAACACCCTTCTCTAATGATACAACTAGATAAATTATATCACTTCAGACTGTCCTGCAGCAAAAGGACAGACAAGTTTCAATTGTCATCATCAGGATGTTCAACCAGCTTTCAAAAACAGTGGAGTCCCAACAGCTACCTTCATTATCACAACACTTGTATCTATATCAATATTAGAATTTATGTATTTGCACTTCTATCAGAGTTTTTTCATATATAACAAGAAAATCTATGGGAAACTATCTTTGGTAATATCATAAAAATGTTGCAAGGCCATCACATCCCCTTGCATTGTTTCATACGAAAATGCAACTATTTTGGGATAGAAAGTAAATTAGAAATCTGCAGTTTTCCCCTTCTCTGTCTGTTACCATGCAATTTATCCTACTGGAACTATTTAAAGGCGAACTCAAAGCACAGTGAAGTTAGTTTGCTCAATGAAATAACCTTGTCTTATTTACCAGACTTCAAGTCACTCCATTTTCATTTGAATATTCTGATGACCTACACATTCACACATAAATGTCAGTTGAACTATTACAACTCATTTTCTCATACTGCTCGTAGTGCTTTGCAGTGCATCCAGAGCCCCTCTGTACATCAACAAAGTCAATTAAATGGATATTCTTTGCTTACTTACAAGATGTATTTCAGCTATCAGGTTGAAGATGACGTGTTAGCCTTATCCTCTCTGCTAGTTGGCAGAATATCTAATTTTGGGAGGGTTAGTGTGGAAAAAACATTGTAAAAATTTGCTCTCCATCACATAACACAAGTACAAAGTACCATGACTGGCTTTTGTAAGGCTGGAGGAAGAGCACTGGGCAGCACCTAAAAGGTATTAGGGAAAACAAAAACCTGAAGAACGTAGCCAGTAGTTGAACAGCAACCAGCACTAGATGGCACACAGACAAGGAAAATGTGCGCTAGTAAAGTAGTATTATTGTTTTCTGGTTCACCTTGTGCTTTTTTTTTCCTCTTTCATGGTATCAAAGCCAAAGCTAACAAGGAGAGTAAGCACTTGTAAGTCAGGCACCCCACAGTTAAACTTGTGCTTTCAAGTGTCCACCTCTCCAAAAGGTCTCCAGATACCTGCCTGAGGTGCCACTGCTCCACAAGCAGTGCACAAAGAGGCTGATGTACCTCAAAATGGGCACCCAAAAATGCTTGCTTAAAATGCATGGTACCAAAGCTAGACACTAGTATTATGGTTGTTCTCAAGGTAATTCAGTTCCTTCTTCTTGTCTCCAGCTTGTTTCCTGTGTCCAGTCCCTCACAATTCACACCCTTCCCTTCTGAGGCTTGCTCTAGCTATTCACCTCATCTTCCACTTCACCAGCCCTCCTCTAGCAAAACCATCCAGACTGTCCACTTCTATAAATCTCCTGCATAAAAATTGTCGCATGCCCAAGCTCCAGCAAAAGAGGTCTTGCACACCAGCTCTTATCTGGAACTCTCATTGCCTCCATGGAGGCATCAAGAACACTGAGCACCTGCTAAACTTGCTCTTAAGAGGGCTCATATGGCCTCCCATCACTAACCTCAGGCCTCGTGTCCCCATTCATAAAGAGGTTTCTCAGAAAATTGCCTTTTTCTTGTGTAAACTGTTTTCTCGCAGACCGGCTTCATTGCCACCCTACCTCACTGGGTAAGCAGAGACATGCCAGTGGTGGTGGTGCAGCCAGTGCACAGCCAGGCAGGCTGAGGAGGAGCAGGAGACACTGACCATCCTCCCCCAGCTGCTGCCCCAAGGACAGGACACACTGAACCCTTGGGTCCTCCTCATGCTTTCTTCCTCCAGAAAAATTAGTCCTCAGTAACTAGGGTAAACTTTTCACCTGGTTACTAGGGAGAAAGACAAAGTTAAAAGGGAAAGGTAGAATCAATGCTCTTTCCTTAGGCCTCCTCACACTCCTGAGAAATGCATTTCAAGAATTTATTCTGTGCTCTGGGGGAAGGTGGAGGAGGAGGCACTTTTTGAAAGCAGCTGTTTTAGGAAACACTAAGCACAAGGATGCATTTGAAATGTGACCCTGACCTACTCTGTGCTTCACATTTTGCAGGAAAATGCTTTTATCCACTGCACATCACAGCTTTTAGCCCTTTCCTTAAAGAAGGGGTCTGTGACCTGTCTTTGAAATAGCTAAGCAGGGACTATTCTTTTCCTTTTAAAACACAGTTGAAAGGGGAGATGATGAAACAGCATTGAATAAAATATGAATCCTTGGAGCAGAACTCAAGCTATCCATCTATCATGTAGTGCCCTACTCATGAAGCTAAGCTCCTGCTCCTGTTATCTTACTGGCCCAGTGAATCTTGAGTTCATTTCTGTACAACAATCTAGATCCAACAGGATGGCTGAAGAGCACTGCCCATGTATATATCCATTAACTACAGACACCTAAACTGGCAAGAAAATGGGGCATCTGGGTCTCGGCTCTGTAAGACAGGAAAGAAAGGTGAATATAATTCTTTTGCAATTACAGGCTACTACGTATAAGGGAAATGGTAGGGTGAGACTAACTTCCTTTTAAAGGAAAATGACATCTCCTACTGGATTTTGTCCATTCTTTCCAGTTCATAAGGCACTTAACTAGGTGGAATCCCTTTTCAGATTTAATAACAGGATGATCTAATTACGGGATCTTGAATGTGAAGCCCGTCAAACCTAAGCTATGGAGAAGGCTGAGTAAATCTGAACTCTGGAAGAAGAGGGAAAAGAAACATACTGAAGTATAATCAGTTGCAGCTTCTCTCTGAAAGCCAACAGCAGTCAAAAGGCGGCATCCAGATCCTGACACACAGAAGGAAAAGCATGAGTTCATGGCATACTTAAAGTCACAAAAAAAAAGAAAAAACCTGAAAGACAGAATACATATAAGAAAAAATGTCATGAGCAGTACAACTTCTCAGGTTTCTCATGAAGTGTGGTCCAGCAAAGCAAGTATAATCTGAAGTGTGGGTTCACTAGTTAATACATTAAGTAAATTCTTGGTTCAAAATTCCACTGGGAACAATAGTCATTAGGCTCTGTCACCTACTGGAGATGGTTATGAAGGATCTTAATAGAGGAAGAAGCTATTAAATATTTCATCTTAATAATACTTACCTGCCGTCTCATGGTCTACAAAAATAGACGTGAGATTTTTCCATGATAAATCTATCTCACAGAACTGCTACTTGCTACCGAATTTTTTCCCACTTCACTCCATACACTCTGGAAGCATTTGTTGCCAGAGAGGAAAAATATATTATTTACTGAACGAAACCAACAGTTCATGTAGTTTTATGCCCTGCCCTTGGCAGTGGTCTATATGAATTACCTGACACAGAATAAGATGGAAGAGGTAAAAGAAATTCTAACCAAAAATTCTGAATAGCAGGCTCAATAAGAAAATGCTGGCTTAAGCTCAGGATAAATATGGCCTGAGAGAGAATTATTTATAAACATTTACATATTGTATCCCACTAATACTTGTCAGTTTTTTCCAATTTTAGTTTTGGTAGTTTGATAATATTGAGACCATTTCAACTTATATATTCCTAAATGATATTTCACTCCTGTACTGCATTCTCCTAGTTCACCAGCACACGAGTTAAATCAATTGAAAACGGTCTGCTTTCCATCTGCTACCAATAAATGTGATCTAATACATTAAATACATTAAAACCCTATCTTTGAAGGGTTTTTTAATAACATGCTAGAAAATCATTACCACCAGTTTTTCCAGTTAAATTTATTTTGGCTCAGTCTGGTTTAATATTTCAAACCACCCTAACTACAGTCTGCGTTTGAAGAGCAAGCCATTAGCTTTCTGTTTAACAGCTTTCTCTCTGTTTCCGTTTAGATTCCCAAAGTCCCTCACGTTGCCTCCCTTCTGCTTGACTTATCTGCGCAGATGAATTTCCCCATGTCCACCTCCTCCTCCTAAACCCAAAACGAAGCATAGATTTGTAATATGAGCAGTATGTCCTCATACTGGTTAGCCCAACACAGGCAGCCACATGAACGTTTTTGCATCCTGTTCAACATTAGTGTGGGGGAGAACTGATTTCCCCTCACACTTACTTCCATTCTCTGGAATTGTGAAAAAAATAAGTGGCCTCGATTGGGTATTTTATCAAATAAGTTTTGAGGAGATGCTTAGCTGGAAGGATATTTGACTAGTTCTGCATCTGTGCTTTCCACTAAAACAGCTCATCAGTTTCGCTCGTATATTTCAGGAGAAAGAGCAGTATGAAATGTCATGAGGCTGTATTGGATTATATGCAAGGTTTACCGACCTAATTCACTTTCATTTTTCCTTTTTTTTCCCTCTCTAGAGCAGTATGCTTCAATAAACCTAATATCTGACTTTCATAACTATTTTGAAAATTATAAATACCTCTTGTATGAAGCACTATGAAAAGTCATTGCATCCCAAGCCTTACAAAGAGATGCTGAAAAAAATCTTTCATTAAAAGTCATTAAGTGCTAAATGAATCTACAAAACCATGCTCGGAGACCCATATATTGCCTGTATGGGGAGTAAGATATATAAAGTTTGTGGCGGGCAATCTGTTATTTAAATGGAACATTAATGTAATAGAAAGTATCTGCTTGTATCAGCAAGACTACCATCATAAACTTTACAGAGTAATCTCTTGCTGTTAATAGCATTTCACAGGAATCACCACAGACAGCACAGAAAACATATCGACTGTAGCAATATAGAGCAATACCCAATGGATAGTCTTTCTCTTACATGCAAAATTAGAGAGGGCACTATTTAAAAAGGTCAGCACTCAAATTCAATTCTGGATCTCAGATTCCTAGAATATGAGGGTAGGATACCAATCTGATCTATCTTTTCCATTTTATCTACAAAAAATTCAGAACTTGCCAACACTGAAATCTGTTACTAAGTATTTAAGGAAGGAAAAAATGTTCTCAGGGGTGGAGTATGCTTGCTTCTCATTATGTTAATGATATGGCACTTAAGTTATATTTAATGGATTAATATGTGTAAATTCTATTGAAGTTTTTGAGTCAAATCCTTAACTAGTGTAACCCAGATATAGCTCAGACTTAAATAACACTAAACAAACAATATGAACTGCCGGGGAGTAAAACCAATCACAGCAAAAAGAAACAAACTACTTAGCTATGTCATTTCCCTGACTAAATAAAATACCAGGTTTCAGTAATTTTACCAATGGCTTCAAGTAGCAGTTAGCAAGATGCTTCGAAAAAAAAAAATTTGTTATTCTCTTGGTGCGTGAAATAATTGACAATTTTTTGTCTTGATATTTCGGTTCATCTTATGCAATACCCAACCACAGCAATATGTGATGTCTATTGTGCTTCATTTAGACTTCATCAGTCAAAGGTGGATAAGGGCTTTTCTGACCACCCTGATGGTGGAATTCCTTTCTGTTTTCCTGTCTCCATATTCCAGTACAAGCCTGTGTACTCTTCAAACTTAAAAACCACTGTGATTCACAGAACAGACATTTCCCTTCCTTTCTCACCTATAGGACCTAAACAATATGTACTCAGCATGTTCAAGCAATGAAAGAGGAGAGGAACTCTCCATGAACTCATTAGAATATTTACTTAGGTGCTGCACAATCCTGATCAAAAACCTTCATCACATGATAAAACTTGGACCTGTCAACCCTACCAGCAGGACAGTATCCCACTAGAAACCACAAGGCAGGTGATTCTCAATCCTTCCTTCTGAAGCTCTTTGCATAGAAAAAAAAAATAAAAAATATTTGTCATTAGTTTGAGATAAATTCTTGCAATTCATATGGGATAAAAGCAAATGAATTCAAGTCCTTGAAGAAATTAATATTTGTTTCTTAAAGGTAGAGACAAGCTGGGGAGGGCCAATAGAGACAGGGAGCTCCCCAAAAGCACCAACATCTGGGCTATCCCCTCTGCTAGACTTTCCCCACCACTTGGAGGTTTTGCCATTTCTGCACGTTAACTTTCAGAAATCCATTTTTTAGGTAAATATTAGACCCAAGGATTGGGTGACAGAATTTATAAACTTATCTCTGGGTTGTGAACCTGTCTGTCCTCTGGGTTTAAAAAGTTAGGAATTATGTAGGTTAGTACTGCAGAAACAGAAATCCCCTTGAGAACCTGCTCTCAATGTCTCAATTCTGTGTTGCCTGAAGAAGGGCATGGGTCAGGTTATTCTACAGAACAAAACATAAAAAAACAATAATTTTTTTTGCCATGTAAATCACCACTGCCTGAGACAACAAGCAAATTGTAATCTCTAATTGCAGGTTGTCAGAAGCAAGTATTTTTCCCAGCTCAGTGTAATGGGGAACAGTAGTGACAAACTGATACCATATCTAAAACCATGGCTTACTGTCTCCTTTTTCTGACTTTGAAAAGACTGAAAAAACTTTGTCTTATTAATAGGGCATACTTTCTTAGAAGTACAAAGCACATATTTGTTCAGAATATTTCTAGATTAGATTTCAGGACAGCCATAAATCTACATTAGAAAATACCTTGGCAAGCAGCTAAGGTTTGATTGTACAACACGTTTGCAAGTAATACTCAGCAGATTATGCTGCAATTATTTTAAAGGTTAAAATCTAATCTAATCTAATCAAAACCAATTCATCTGAACTTTCTGGAGGAAAGGATAGGCAGGTGGGCCACTTAAATGACATCTTTACTTTTTTCTAGGATTTTCAGAAATACGGGTGCAATGTGGGCTCATACTCCAAAGCCACTGCATGCTTGGAAAAGCCATTTATAGTAAAATTTTAACAAGCACACTGATGACTGAGGCACCTCAATTCCCGTTTTGAAAGTGAGGTAGGCCCTGACAAACTTAACTCTTCTAAAAATATAAGTAAGTGACTCAACACCATAATTCCCCAACTCTCATGCATATAAGCAATGTAAATTAAGCTTTTTATCTTTTAAGGAAAAGAATTATTGCAAATGGCAACTATTTTTCTACTGATAATCAAGCTAATAAAGAGACTATGTATACATTCTACAGGGTCTATTTTTATGTCCGAATTTGAAATTAGTTCATCTTGGAGTTGGTTAAGGGTAATTCTTTTCTATCTTGCAATTAGAGCAAGACCAGTTCAATAGCTGTGGGCAGTTTGTAGTAAACTTCTCAAAGTATATCAAAACCAAATCAGAAAATACAAATGCTTACTATGAAAATGTTTATATTTAGAACAGGGGCAAATATTTAAAATAGTTATTTCCACTGGAAGGGATTGCCATTAAAGGAAGAAGATGGCAATGCATGTGTTTGCACCTCTTCCTAGCTGGGAAAAAAAAAAAAGGCAATTTTAGTTTCTCTCTACAGACCAATTCTAGGTTGTCTGCCAAAATCCTAGCACAGAAGTGACGCTCCCCTTCTGCCAGGTAAGGGAAGCAGCACACCCAAACCCGTATTTCCTTTCATTGCCATGCTGTGTGATAAATGGTCCAACTTGCTGCTTCCTTCCTGGAGCTGCCTGTTGGGGACTTGCCTTTCCAGGTTGCTTTCTCCTTGCATCCAGAAATATCTTCAGTGCCTTAATTTCTTGAGAGGATTTTCCATCAGTTATATATTTAAAAAAATGTCCCCGGACATTTTCTAACATTCAGCAATCTGCTGAGCTTTGGAGCAGATGATTACTTATTTGAGCACAGACTCCTTTTTCTTCATTTTTGTGCTTTGCACAATAGGGGCCTAATTATATTAACGGTCCTTTGCCTCTAAAGTCTGTAACTTGAAAGGGTCATGTCAGAGACTTTTCAGAGCATTTCCATCTGTGCCAAGCCTCTAACAACCTATTATTCTGAAAAAAAAATCCCCTAAAGCACAACAACATTTTAGGATCTAGCAGATCACTAAGGATCTTCTTGAGACAATAATATAAATACATTTACTCACAGCAACCAATTTGGTTCTATGAAATCACATTTTGTTTCCAGACACTATCATACACCTTGTCTAAAAGAGCTGCATTCATCAAACCTGTTGACAATAAGCTTTTCCCATTTCATAGAACACATACATTGTGATAAACTAATACCAGTATTCATACCTGAATTTGGAAGATAGAAACTTAGGACGCGATATTTGCAAACCGAGCACCAAGGTACTCAGGCATAAAAATACACAGTAAGGGATCTTAAACCTGTAAATGTTATTGAAGAATATTCCTGAGAGCAAGTGTGAAAAAAACCAGGTTGTCAATAGTGTATTTTAAATCAATGAGCTGCTGTAGTATTGGAATTTGGTGATGCTCGTGCCCTTTCTGACATTACAGTGCTTGCTATGCTTGCTTTGTCTGATCAGAGCTGATCAGATCTTTGCTGTTGCTATATTTGAAGCTGCTGATGAAACAGCCTGAGGAAGACTGGAAATACCTCTTTGAAATGCACAGCAGGATTTCTCAAAAATGAAACAACAAAACTTGGAGAAAACTCTGCTGCAGAACCAAAAGCAAGAGAAAACTATGAGCATATCTGGGAAACGCTCAGATAGGATTAAAATTGAGGCCAATAAATTGCCTAAAAAAAATCTAGCATGGACAAGAGTCTCTGCACAGATGTAAGATTCTCCCAACTAAAAGTAAATATTTATCCTTTATTGTTTTTCCCCCCCTCATGTATATCCAGCTTCTTCAATGGCAGAATAATAACTAACCTTTATTCTTTGTCATGGTCTACACTGGGAAACATAATAGTCATTTTACGTTTCAATTAAAGAAAATCACTTGGTGAAAGTACACAGCAAAATTTTCGTGTCACAGGTGAAAGGCTGGAGGTTGGGGGAGCAGAAATCAGTGATAATCTCAAAGAGATGATTTCATGATAAAGAGACAACTAGGAAGCCTTCTGTAGCATCATGCTACCAGAAAAATAGGCCATTCTTTCTCATGAGGTTTTGCTAATATTTTATTGTTGGTGACATTTCTGTGGGTACCCTGTGTGCAAAGATGCAGCATCACATTACAAAGCCTGTCATGAAAAGCAATCCCAAACTTTGCTGATTTCATTAAAAGGTAACAATGTAGCAAAAAACTGAGCGGAAACCCAACACTCTCCTTTGCTATACATGGAACATCTGTGCCAAGAATAGCGCCCTAGGAATTTCCTTTTCCTCTTTCTCTTTAGCTACACCTGTAGAAGATGATTGCCAGCGTGCAGCAATCAGTGGTGCTTTGTGAAAGAGATGATAAAACAAACCTGTTTGCGATAGCAGATAGCTGGAACCCGTGATGTAGGGACTTTCCTTCAGCACTGCTTTCCTATATATAAGTGGCCATAAAGTATTTCAAAAAGGAAGCCTTAATATGTTTTACTTATTTTTATATTTACTTAAACAGAAGAGGTTTAAAGTTTCAAGTCTTGTGACCCCCATCGAGAAAAACTTCAATAAAACAGGAAAAGAATTTGTACATCCTGAATGGTGTACATCCCTAGTAGATAAATTACAACTTAGCACCTCAGAATAGTATTGTGAAAAGGCAATGTTTTGTCAATGCCACTTTGAGACCAATGGAATGACAAAGCAGCCAGGACAGTACCTGCAACACCCTCCTCTCAAACAGCTGCTCCTTACCCAGGAACACGGGTTGATGACACACAAGTATCTGTGAGCTTTCTGCAGCAGAGACCATCCTGCTCTTCTGTGGATTTTTATTATGCCACACCGAGTTGAAGGCAGTCTCACTTCACGACTGAAGCTCTGGAAGCTTTCTGCAGCAGAAACCATCTTGTTCTTCTGTGGATTTTTATTATGCCACACTGAATCGGAGGCAGTCTCATTTCACAACTGAGGCTCTGGTTGGAATTCTTGGTGCAAATACAAATAAACAAGCCCACCAAACTGCACTGCACACAGCTCTGACATTTTTCGCAGCCTTGTCTGGAAACAGAACATGCTCTGTGTATGAGAGTCAGTGTTCGCAGAATCACAGAATGGTATCACAGCATGGTAGGGGTTGGAAGGGACCTTCTGAGACCATCTAGTTCAACTCCCCTGCCAAAGCGGGTTCCCCTAGAGCAGGCTGGACAAGAAGGTATCTCTGAATATCTCCAGAGAAGCAGACTCCACACCCTCTCTGGGCAGCCTGTTCCAGTGCTCCCCCACCCTCAAAGTAAAGAAGTCTTTCCTCACACTGAGATGGAATTTCCTGTGTTCCAGTTTCTGCCTGTTGGTGGGCACCACTGAAGAGTCTGGCCCCATCCTCTTGACACCCGCGCTTTAGATATTGATAAGCATTGATGAGATCCCCTCTCAGTCTCCTCTTCTCCATGCTATGCAGACCCAGGTCTCTCAGCCTTTCCTCATACGAGAGGTGCTCCAGTCCCCTGGTTATATTTGTAGCCTCCACTGGACTCTTTCCAGTAGTTTCTTTCTTGCACTGAGGAGACCAAACTGGACACGGTGCTCCAGACGCGGCCTCACCAGGGCAGAGCAGAGGGGGAGGAGGACCTCCCTCCTGCTGTCCCTGCTGTTTGCAATGCACCCCAGGAGACCATCGGCCTTCTTGGCCGCAAGGGCACTTTGTTGCCTCATGGGCAACCTGTTGGCCACCAGGACTCCCAGGTCCCTCTCTGCAGAGCTGCTCTCCAGCAGGTCAACCCCTAACCTGGCCTGGTTCCCTCCTTCTAACCTCTTCCCTTCTCAGCCTGAGGAACGGAGGGAGATCAGAGGGGGTTCTGCTGTTCGGATTAGCGTTCCTCGTCCTCGGGCCACCTCAGGCCTTTAAAGCGAAAAGAAAAGGGAGTGTTTAGCATTACCCTGCAAAGCCTGAGCCTTGTGCCCCACCGCGTCCACAATTCCTCTTCAAAAGTCACCTTCAGTCGCGCTCCCGGCAACGCCGAACCCTCTCCCCGACCCCAACCCGGCCCCGTCCCTCGCTGAGGGAAGGCCCCGCGCGCCGGGCGGCGGCCTCGCGCAGTGGGGAGGGGCACAGCGCCCCCTGCCGGCCCCAACCCGCCACAGCCGCGCGACCGCCACAGCGCGGGGCAGAGCCGGGG